>CM064868.1:13360840-13805462 GCA_032719365.1 Prinsepia uniflora | reverse complement strand
AATAAATAAAACTATTTTCATTTTTTATTGGAATAAATAAATTATTATCTACTTATCTAAAAAAACCTATTAATTTTTTTTTAAAATGTCAATTTATAATCCGAATAGAAAATTCTTAATTTTAAAAAACGTGTAAGCATATACCAGATTACCTGCAACATGCCATCTCCTTTAACTTGGGCTTTTTCCATGTATTTATATCTATCCTCAAATATTTGTTTATATATCAAATCTAGGGAAATAATTTGTTGTTTTTATTTTGTGTAATTTCATTATGTAAATTACGATTTCTTTTAATTATGTAAATTGCGATTTCATTTATTTTTGGCTTTCATTTATGGTTTTTTATTTGATTTTTATATATCTCCATCTTGTGTTAATTTTTTTCTCTATCGTGTGTTAATTTCTCTATCTTGAAGGTATATATATTCTCTTTTGCTTTCCATGAGATTTGTTTTACTTCTAAAATAGACTCAGCCAATTTAACTCACAGGTGATTTTTTTCGACCTAATTTTTTTTTTTTTTGTTATACCTAATTCATATGCGGACTCATTCCATAAACTTTTTATTTAGGTACTTTATATTTTGTATGTAATCTCATGTCTTTTCACTTTTGTTTTTTAAATACAATTTTATGTTTTCTATTTGCATGTAACTAATTAATTCATATGTAGTCTTCCATAAGCCTTTTCTATTATGTAATTTATTTTTTAATATAATTATATGTTTTCCATTGGCAGGTAGACTTTATCCTTCTGAAATTCAAACACTTTAAAAACATATTTAGAAAAATATATATTATTTAATATAATATAAATTTTTTGAGGAGAAAAAGGAGAATTAAGGGTAATATCGGAAAAACTAAATAATATTTAAGTAATACAAATTATATACTGACGTAGAATATAAGTTATCAATAAATGGACTATTTTAAATGTTGGTTAGTAAAATTGGACTAATATATAATTAATTCTAATATATATTTTAGTATTATTATTATTATTACATTATTTTTATTATAATATATATATTTTTTTATCATTATTATTATCATAAGTTGTTCAAAATTACAAAATACAAGTTCAAATCTTATATGATTAAAAAAAAATAGTGAAGACGTTTATGCAAGTCAAGTATCACAGTCATCGATCATCATCAACAACCACAACATCAAAGTTATTGGTTATTGTCAAAGTTATTGTCATTGATGAAGCGAATTTGAGTACGTGCAGATTAATATACGAATTTTTACTTAACATATGGGTATTTTTTTTTGTCAGATACTTAATTAAATATGGATATTGGGTACCCCATAAGTATACGATTAGATGATGAGTAAAAAATTACCCACCTAAATTTCTGCCTATTTACATAACACTCATGGCTTTTTTTTTTTTTTTTTTTTTTTTTTTTTTTTTTTTTAATCTTAAACACTCATGGTTACTTCTTGTACATTTAGATAAAACCGGATAATAGGTACCCATGTTATTAATGGGTACTTATAGAGTAATATTTGTGTCTCATTCTGATAATACCTCTTCATACTACCATTTTTAATTATAGAATTTTTTTTATGTATGTGTATATATATATATATATATAAATTATAACTGAAATTTTGCATTCTAAATCACCAATTCAAGCTTATTTTCATAATAAATAAATAAGATTGAAGGTCATTTAGCTATTCGTATGTATCAAATGAATCAACGGTTTTAATGACAAACTGTCTATTTAGTTGATACATATAAATAACTTAATGATCTCAAATTTCGTTGATCATTTGTTTGGATGATATTAAAATAATAATTTAAGAGTTGAGCGATTTCAATAATGATATATGTATAATAATAATTAGATAAATCGAAAAAATGGTATGAGAAAGTAGTACCATGTTGGAGATGAAAACTTGTATTGTTGTTATGCTTATCTCTCTACAGATAATTATGTGAGGGAGTAGACGTGGACTTATTCAATCTGGACAAAAGTTTAATACTTAAAAAAATGTCATGGCAGTTTTCAAATTATTCGTCATTTTATTTTAATCCCTGCGTATGGCACATGGTGATTACAAGTAATCATCATTAAAGACACCATTAATTGGTGTTGGACTGATCTTTGGCGGCCAAAAATAAAAATCCGTGAGAGGTAGGTTTATGGTGGTCAAGGAGCACATCGCCGGTGGGAGTGTACCTCGCCGATGGTCCAAAGTGATATTTGGTACGGATTTACCGATGACTTGCCAAAAAACGAGAGGAAGTAGATGGTTTAGTTTTGGTGGGCCATGGGTTTAGTTAAAAAAAAAGTAAAAAAAAAAAAAATACATACATCCATTTTATTTTAATGACTCGATCTTCACATTGTTCATTCCTTAACGAACAAAATAGTATTTGGCATTTTTTTTTATACAAGTACAATAATTGGAAGTGTTAGTTTGTTAAGACGTCATGCAAAGATTTTCAATGCAAAGAACGCGTCAAATTAGAGGACTGCTTGTTGATCATTATGTACTAAATAATCGACAATTTTATGATACCAGTTAAGATTGATAAATTGTAAATTTAATTGATAAAATTAAATGATCTCCAATTTGTTTAGTTTTGTTCAATATTGATATTTACATACAAGATGTTTTAAAAGAAAATTCTATAAATAATTGTAGAAAACAAATAAATTCACATAATATGTAAATCAACACAATTGAAATAAGGCACCACCAACATCGCAAGTTCGATCCCCTGCTTATCCAATTTCTCGGTGTCTTTTACCCCCATCAAGTTCTTAATCGCCGCTCTCTGATCCTTTCTTTCTTGAAGCGCAATAAGTTCTAATGCTCATCTTCAGCGTCGATAAGCTCTGGTCTCTCTCCCTAGGAGGCTCAGGACAATGCAGGAGAGAACGATGTGAGTCAATATGACTTCTTGAAGGTTTGGGGCAAGCGTGTGTTGCCGTCTGACCTACTAAGCAGGTTGAAGAAGAAGAAGAAAGGAATATATTTTTTCTTGTCACTCAGCTTCTACTCCCAAGAAATAAGGACTTTCGTATGTGGACAGTGCTTGCAATGACTAGATGATAGGGCATGAGTCTTTACTAGTTGATATTTACAGGGATTTAAATGGTAAAGTGAAAATGGGTACTGGTGACCTAGTTCAAGCAACTCGGAAAGGAATTCTTGTGTTCCATACTAGCAAGGGAGACAAACATATCAAGGATGTGATCCTAGTACCAGGGATAGATGAAAATCTTCTAAGCGTGGGTCAAATAGTTGAACATGGATATGCATTAGTGTTTGGAGAATTGGCAGTGGATATCTACGACAACAAGGGCATGAATCATAAGATTGTTAATGTCAAAATGACAGGGAATAGATGTTTTTCTTTGTGACTTGATTGTGTAACTTCTATAACAAGAAAGGCAACCGTGGATAAAAATGCAGAGTTATGACATAAAAGATGAGCATCTAAACTTTGTAAACCTTAAGATTTTGCAGAACGATGAAATGGTGATTAGACTCCCTAGTATGTCTAGCAAACCTGAAGTATGTGGAGGATGTGTAGCTGGAAAACAACATATGGAGTCTTTTTACAATGAGTAAGCATGTAGGGCCTTCTTGTAAGGACCCGTCCTGAATTTATGAGATTAATTAAGGTTAATCATGGATTATTGAGAATTAATTAAGGACTAATCGAGGATTATCGGACGATCGGGGTAAAATGGCGATTTTGCCCATGTATAAGGGTAAAAAGTTGACTTTAGACCTAAGAGGTCCAATGCACGTGGACCAAGGACCATTACATAGATCGAGACGATACGAGTCCGTAGATAGGCGACACGTCGAAATCGGACATTGTATGAGAAAGTTACGGGTCACGGAAGTTTCGATTGCATTTATATCAACTTTGACCATGATGACATCATTGTTGACCATGACGATGTCAATGTTGACCATGACGTTAGTGTTGACCATGATGACATCAGCGTTGACCATGACGTCAACGGTAACTTTGCTAACATCAGCGTTGACTGAAAGTTTGACCGGCGCTTGTAGGCTTGTGGACACAAATTTTGAGGTAAACTAGTCTTGTTTAAACGATTTCGACATTCTGAATCCAATGGTGGTGGTTTCAAGTAGATCAGAGATCGTTTGATATGTCATTTAGAGGTTTTTAGCCTCGAGAAGCGTGTTCGGGACACGTTAACCGTTCCGAGAGTTTTGAGGGTTTATAGTTTGGACTTGTATAAGTTGATAGTAATTTTTGGGTATGATTTAAATAGGTCCGGGCGTCTTGGAGATTGTGGATTAGCCCCGAAATGGCTTATGGCGCAGATTTTGGAGCGCGCAGTACAAAGGGATTGTGAGTGGACCTTGTTTTATGAAATGATGCATGCATAACTGTTTTGTATATGTTTTATGATCATTATTTGAGATGCATCGATTGCATAGGATTTAAATATGATTTGTTGGGAATTTTCGTAGAAAATGGTATATTGCATGTAGTTCGAGATTTCTATCTTCACATGATATTTGGGCTTAGGCCGAGTATTCTAAGTGCATGTGTTTTATGTGATTTTTATGGTTTCATGAAGATGCGTAAAACTAAGGATTGATTATTGATTTTCAATGATTTCGAGGAGATGCGTGAAATTGGTATTCGAGCATGAGCCCTAGTTGGTTGTTGACTTTGACTTTGATGATAGTCAAAGAGGATTTGGAAAATGATTTGAATAATGAAATGGTTTTCGGATTTGGAAATGTGTTTCAGGTTTGAGTCCCAATTGATTTACAGTTTGACTTAGAGTGTAGGCAAACACGAGGAAATGATATCGGGCTGTGACCCAGTTATGATTGATGAAAGATATTTAGGGCATTAGACCCAGTTATGGATTAGATGGGATTTGAGGAATCCTGGATTTATGGAGTGTTGCTAGACACTGTTTTTATGATGGTTTTGTGGAAACTGACTTGATGAACTATTTCGGGCGTAAACCTTTTTAAGATGATTTGAGATATGTTTTCCACACAACCATCCTCTATGATGTGATGATAGCCTCCAGACGTCAACCATCTAGTGGGATGTGTGATCTTGGAGAGGTCACGGGGATACTGCCTGCAGGAGTGTCGGAGATGGACATTTTGTAGACGTCGGCCATCCTGTGTGATGTGTGATCCTGAGTTAGAGCACCTAGATGTCGAGCCACGGGCTCCGAGCCTGGTGTATATTCGGATGTGTAATCCTAAGTCACATGTGTATCGCTGATATCATGACTAGTGATGATGAAATGATGATATGAGATAAAGAGGATTGGTAATGAAATAGATGACTCCTGACGTGAGTCTATGTATCGGGCGAATGCCCTATTGAGATGTTTTTACGAGATTTGATTTGTGCTGAGACCCATGTGTATTGGATTTGGGCTGAGACCCACGTGATTTGGTTTTGGGCTGAGACCTTATGTGATTTGATTTTGGGCTGAGACCTTACTGAGAAAATGGCTTCGATTGAGAAGTATTTTTCACTATGATTTGATTTGAAAAGCAATATATCTTTATTTTAAGAAAGTATTTAAAATACTGTTTTCTGATGCATGCATTCTTTAACGTGAAGGGTATAAAAGTCTTTTCGATTAATTGTTTTTATAAACTGATTATTTTGTCCACTCACAGCTTTTATGGTTTTTGATACCTTTAGGTTGATCGCGGATGCAGGCTGTAGCAGAGACCGAGACATCATATGCCGTTGTGGTTTCCACAAGTCACTGTGCACTCTAGTAACCCCGAGTGGGTTACGGTTTTATCTCTTGTCTGGCACATGGTGTCAGATGGGAGCATGGCACATCCCACCATAATCTAGGGGGATTGGGATGGGTTCTGTCACTTCTCACCACTTGAGTTAATTCACTTAGACATTTGTGGACCAATGCAGACTAAAACAGTGAATGGGAATAAGTATTTCATCCCAAGAATGTGCTGGTTATACTTCCTAAGACACAAATATGGTGTTCTTAATGTGTTCAAGAAATTCAAGTCTATGGCTGAGTTACAATCTGGTTACAAGGTGAAGAAGTTAAGGAGTGATAGAGGTGGTGAATACACCTCAAACAAATTTCATGTTTAATGTGAAGATTTTGGGATTGAATGACAATTGACAGTGGCCTACTCTTCTCAACAAAAAAATGTTGTAGAGAGGAAGAATAGGACCACGGTGGCAATGGCCAATTCAATGCTACTTGAATGGTGAATACCCTTTAAGTTCTGGCTTAAGATGTATAAACAACTATATATCTCCTAAACAGATGTCCAACCAAAGCTATTCAAGGGAAGACACTTTTGAACAATACAGAGGAAGAAGGTCTAGAGTGAAACACTTAAGCGTGTTTGGAGCGCTGTGTTATAACCATTTGGATGAAACTGGAGTTCAAGGCGTGTTCATGGTATATGGAAGTCTTGAAAAAGGTTATAGAGTTTACAATCTTAAGATAGAGAATATAGTTATTTCTGAAAGTGTTCTATTTATTGAAAAGGCATCATGGAATTGGGATGAATGTCCTGCAACTATATCTCTTGGAGCAGTTCAAATTAATAGTCATGATCAAGGATGACAGGACCCATCCCTAAGTTCCTTGAGAATCGAGTCGGTCCTGCTCCCATTTGACTAATAATTAAAATACCAAAATTCCTTTCTACATTTGTCAAACAAGGTATATTTTCTTAATTTATCAATAATTGCGTATAATCAAACTAGATCCACTCTTGCGGGGTTACCGTCCACGTCCAGTCCACTACCCCGACAACTGGTGGAATTTACTAGTTCAACCATATTCGCTCTTACCTTTCATTATTATATTTACGACCATTTTCTTTTATCTAATTCTCTTGGTAAGTTTATCCAAATTCCCATGAAAACCTTTATTTATTCACATAAGCAATACTCGTTTGTTAACCGTTCTTCTCTTCATTTTCACAATTTATCACATAACATAATTATCCTTATAATTCCTAGTAATAGCCAAATATGATAGTTCTTTTCAAAATAAAGTGATTAACATAAAAAAATATGCCCATTATAATCACATAATTTTGATCATATCCTTAATTACACAATTCCAATTTCTTAATTATTTCTATTTTCAACATTATATTTTGTTGATGCACAAAATGTGCCAACTTAGGGAGCGAATGCTGCGCTGCCACGTGCCCTCGAACAGAACTGTAAAAGAAGGAAACTGGTTAGTCGGTTAGAGTATAGGCACCGGTGTAGTACCAGCCCAAGGATACTCCGACGCCCAAGTTAGTGATCGGTCTAAGGTGTAAATGGTGTGGTGAATAGTATACTGTAGAGTAATAGTGAGTCTCATACCTTTTCATGACAAATGGACCATTTTTGTATTTGTATGATGTGTGTAATAAATATATATTCTTCCGATGTGGGATAAATGTCAGTCATTGTAGGATCGACAAGTGAAAGGTAGGGGTTTTCCACGTGTGGACGTTGGCTAGGCCCTACTATGGTTTTCCTGTTTGAGTGGGTCTGAGCCCTTGGGCTCTTGGAGGTGCGTTGGGTAGAGATACTGGGCCTTTGGGTCGGTCTGGGCAAGCTTAATGTTGTCAGAGGGCTAGGCCTCCTGGTCTGTCTAGGCCGACGTGGTGTTAACACAGGATTGGGCCTCCCGGACAGTCGGTCTAGGCCGACATGGTATTTGACAGAGGTCTGGGCCTTCAGGTCGATTTGGGTCGATATGGTATCAACAGAAATCCCCCAAGTTCATGATCGAGGTGGAATTTCTCGATTGGGGACTTGAAAAAAGAATGCCCCAGATCGGAAGTAGGTGTATGTTCTCAGTCCCTCAAGTCCCCCAGGTGAGGGAGTGTACCGAGCGTAATGTGTTGTCAGTGTAGAGGTCGAGGGGAGACCGATCGTTGAGATGTGATGGAAGGCAGTTCGGTTAGTTTTGGGGGTCGACTCGGTCGTGCGGGCGTGGAAGGCGAGGAGCTAGCCGTGCTGTGAAGGTCGGTCGGTGCGACCCTTGAAATCTGCGACTGTTGGGTGTCTACGATTGGCACAAGGACATGTGTGGTCTATGGAGGATAGCTGGCATGGTAATAAATGCCACAAGAAACTAGGTAACCCTTCGGTTGCCGACCTTGGCCTATAAATAGCAGGTAAAAATTCATTTATCCTTTCCACTTTTATGCTATTGCTTTGGTGAAATTGCTCTGTGATTTTAGGCGATTTCCAGCGAGTTTGTTGTGGTAGAGTGGACGGTGGTGCGATTTCCGGTGAAGATGGCCACCGCATAATAACAAGTATGGGCTTGTTTTCCCTGTTTTGTCGATTCAATCTTTTTTTATGCATGAACTGGGGAGTCGGACATCGGTTTGATCCAAGGAGCCTAGTGGTCGATGACCAAAAGTTGTGTTTTCTTTCGTAGATTATTCCGATGTCTAACCGAGACATCGAATCCAATGAAGTGCAAGACTATGATAAGGGGCATCAGCAGAGCGGGTCGGCGGGAAGGAGCCCGTCGGTGGAGGAAACACCAATCAGACCATTGTCAAAAAAACCTCATCGGGGCGATCAGACCAGAGTGTCGACGTTTGTTCGGTCTAAAGGGGAGGAGACCGCTCAGTCGAGTAAGAAAGCCAGAAAGGAAAGAGTTCCATAGGCGACCAAGGGTCGGAAGGCCAGGTCAGTCACCCTAATTAGTGTGCTAGCAGAAGAGGAGCCGAATGAGAAGATACCGACCGCGGTTCCTATCGACACGGTCTTTTGGTCGATAGATGCATTTGAGAGCAAAGAGACCGAGGCGACTGTCAAGAAACTGTGGTCGGCGTGGGAGGTGCCGTCAGACGTGGAGCTAGGGGTGGTCGGTCCCACCGAGCTACTGAGTGAGCCGTCGGAGGGGTACGCCTTGTTTTACACCGAGCTGTACAAGCATAGGGTCAGGTTGCCCCTGCACTTGTGGCTCAGAAGAATGGTCCGACGGTTGGGGGTGGCGCTCAGCCAGCTTAATCCGAACGTATGGATTATTTTGGTCAGCCTTTATGCAGCGTTTGTCAGGGACAAGGAAAAGCCACCAGCCTATTCCTAGGTGATTCATCTCTATGAGTTTGCCCAACAGCAGCAGAGTACGTGATAGGACCCACCCCGATAACCGGGACGAACCCTGCTCCCGTCTGACAAACCAACACAAAAGACCAAAACAACCTCACAAAACCCATAATATATACATTGCCAGACCAGGGAATTTAAAATCCAACGAGTTAACAGTCATACAGAGCATAGTATAGTTCAAGGTAAGACAAAAATCCTACTAAAAGCTGGCTACACGTGCAATGGGAAAACTCGCAATGGAAAACTCTATGCCTCAGCCTCAACATTAGTCTCGGCGCTAGCACCACGACCTGGAGGGTATTTAAAAACCAGAAAAGTGTGAGTGGACTAAAAATAAATAAAAGTTTCGAAAACCATTTTCATAAACAAACCAGGATTTTGCCCTCCGTTTTAAAAGAATGCATGCATAACTAAGTATCAGGAAAAAAAAACAATATAAATCATATCTTAATCATTATAGAAACATCATCATAAAAACATGAAATACCAAGTATCATCATCCGATCAAACTTACTAGATCTATCTGAGTCTTTAAACTCAATCCAGGCCTCAATATAATCCGAGTCTTTAAACTCCCGAGTCTGTAAACTCAATAGGCCTACAGGGGAAATATCATAATATCCGAGTCTTTAAACTCCCGAGACTTTAAACTCAATCCGGGTCCTTAAACCCAATCCGAGTCCGCCCCCGTCATATCATAATCCGGGTCTTTAAACCCAATAACCAGATCCAGTAAATCCAATCCAAACCGTTTGAAAACCATTTCTAATCCATATCCAAACTTGAATTCGAAATCACTATTCTGAAGCCATGCTGGCGTTCAGAACCGTCATTCCGAATCCAAATCCAGAAATCCCTTTTTCCAAGCCGTAAAGCCAAATCTCGATATCCTAAATCCGATTCTAAAACCGGAAACCTTGATTATCAAATCATGTTTCAAAACCCATTTATATTCATTGAAAACCAATTATAGATTTAAATCCCCAAATCCTAGCATCAGAATCATACTCAAATCATATTTCGTAAAACGTGCCGAAATACGTATAAATCTAAGAAACACGGTCCATTTCACAGAACCAATCAATAACTGCTAAAACAAAAATTACCATTTTTGAATTCAACGTTAGCCTTTGGGGGAAATCGGCCCTACCTCTACCGTCGAGCCTCACTATGGCCATTACCAGTGTCGCCTTACCTCCCTCTTCATCTTTCGTTCAACAAGCAGGGGCTAAGGACGAGGTTTGATAGTGTGTATGGACTAAAGCTCACATTTCCTCTGTTTTTCGTGGGCTGTCTCATGGGCCAGGGTCACCAACCACGACAATCACCGTGATCGAGACACTACCATCCCCCCCCCCATTGCATTCTTCTTCTTTCCCATTCACAAATCATGAGCAAGGGCGACGTTGGGAGGAAATTATAGAGATGGGTGCACGGGGTCTCTTTTTTTTTCTGTGTTTCTCAGTTGATCGATAAAGCCTCAAATTAAAACTTGTAACCGTGTAAGATTGGCTAGAAGCCTTTAGGAATAGGTCAGGTGTCCTCCAACCTATGGCCCAACTCTCACAAATATCCAATTAACTCAGACCAGGTGTCCTTATCCGGTTACACACAAATCCCAAGGTGTTAAAAGACTGATTTTCCCATAAATGTCCAAATTACCATTTTACCCTTCACTTTCTAGACCCATAACGTAACCGTCCGACGTCCGATGATGGCATGCCGCCTATCATTGTATTCAGGACATCGAGACCTACCTAACGGTCCTCGAATTGCATGAAGAATGTTTGCCACGTAAAAAGTCAACAATTTCCTCCTTTTTAACCAAATTACGAAAATGCTCTCAACCTTCTGAACATCACAACTTCTTCTTCGGATGTCGGAATCAGACGTGCCACCTGTCTACAAACTCCTGACGTCCCGAACTACGTCACGGTCATCAGTCAAAGTCTATTTGACCGCCCAAACTAAAAGTCAACATTTTGCCCACTCCAAGGGCAAAATCGTCATTTCGCACCGTCCGTCCGCAATTTTCCAACTAATCACCGATTATCTTCACTAATCCGTCATTAACAACTAATCTTATCCTGATTTCCGGGACGGGTCGTTACACTTGGGCTGAAGATGATTTCAGTAGCCTTCCACCGAATTTGCAAGAGATTTTTGGTGGTGTCTCTTATTTCGTCCATAATTTCATCGTTCTAATTCCGATCGGGACGATTCTTTCCCCAAAACGCTCCAAATCCCAAGCTTTATTTATTTCTAAAAAAAATTCACAAAATATATTATTTTCTCTAATTGTTTATTATTTTAATTTTAAAAGCTAAGCATAAAGGGCATAAAATAATATAAAATAATATTTATTTGAAGACCTATTAGTTGGTTTGATTCCCAATCTCGGTAAGTGATACTTATTTTTTTGTTTCTTTTTTTTTGGTCGGTATGCAGATGCTTGTCCTTCATTTTGCAAGTCGTCCATGAAGACGTTAGGAAATGTATAAACCGAGTGGCACAGGTGGCTCGTGCTTTGCTGGAGGAGAGGATGACAAAGTCAAATGAGCAAGGGAAAAAAAATTGGGTTGGTTGGAGCCCCCTCAAAAAAGGTTGGAGAGAAGAGGAAGCAAGCGCCGAGTGCTGGTTCGGGCTTTCAGAGGTCGCCTACCTTTGATCCGTGGGCGTCCGAGAGGTTGAGCCGACTAGTGGGCCTTGGTAAAAAGAGCAAATCAGGCAAGAGGACGCTCTCTGGGGAAAAAATTGTGTCGGTCATAGTCCCCTCTCATCCGACCGCCTCTGCTCCATCCTCCGAGATGGTTATCGTCGCTCCTGGATCAGTCAGTGGGGAGACCACCCCAATCATCGACCTGGATAGTGGAAGTACTAGAGTCCCCGAGCCGATGGGTCAGGCTGAATGCCCGATCGGTATCGAAGTGACTGGGGATGAAGTCAAGCGGGAAAGGCAGGTCTGGAATTCCCTCACAAAGTCTCCCGAGGAGGCGAGGACTCGTGCCGATGTTCTGGACCTCAGTGGTATATTTTTTCCAGACCTGCCATTCACGATTTGGTCGTGTCCTATCCGTCTCCGCCATTCCCGACCCAACCATTTCCAAGGTCCCCTGCTCATCAGCTGGAGGTGTCTCCCAATGTTTTTGAGCACTCTTGGTCGCTCCCACTACCGACGTCTCGGACTCGGTCAACCCCTCTACCCCAGGCATTAAATCAGCAGTCTGTCCCATCCTCTCACCATCAAATCGGTTGGCACGAGGATGAGATGGCTGACCATAGAGGGGTCGGTCTAGATGGGTTTGCCAAGGCGGACGCCAAGTGGGAGGATATCTCGGTGGCAGTCCGCGAGAAACTACTGCCTATTAGTAATGCCATGGCGAGCAGTGCCACGATGGAGTTGTCCAAGCTGGACGAGCTTCCTGAGGGCTCCATGCCCGAGTGGATGTCAAAGTCCCTCATGATCGCCTCAGTCGTAAGTGCTCTGTCCATTTTGTACTTGTGCATATTTTGTATTTTTATTGAAAAATTGCTAACTTGTAGTCTGTCGGTAAGATGTTCATCAATTACTCCCACGCTCTGAGGCGGGTGGTTACTGCTGACAAGGAGAAAGCAAAGCTCAAAGAGTAGTCGGCTGCCCTAGCTCGGTAGTCGCAGGAGGCTGAGGTGGCACTTAACGGCAAAGTTGAGCTGGAGCGAAAGCTTCAGATCTAGAAGCAGCAGCTGGACCAGTAGAAGGACTAGCTCAGCATGTATGCTGAAGAGGTTAATGCCACTCGGTCGGTGGCTAGGGAGTCCAATAAACTTAAGGCTGAGCTGGAGCAAGCCAAGGAAGAAAGGGACCAGAAGGACCTAAAGGCTGAGCAGGTGAAGGCTGAGGTTAAGCGCCGGGTGACTGAGGTTGGTCAGGCCCACATTGAGCTGGTACGCTAGAAGTCGGAGACCAAGCGCTTACGAGTGGAGGCAGAGGGCTTAAGGGAAATGGTCGAGCATGGAGGAGGCTAAGGGCCTTAAGGCCAAACTCTTGCTGCCCAGTCTGATGCAGTGGCGGATTTCCCCAGGTCCCTAGAGTTTGCGCGTCGGCAGCACGACTATGGTGTAGAGGTTGAGAACGAAATCTATAAGAACATAGCCTGGTCCTACCTCAACTTTGACTTCGACACTACGCCCTGGCTCGGCTTCCAGATGTGTCAAGACCGGTCCCAAATCCCCCGGGATTAACGTGGGACCTGCCTGATCCCGTCTGACATGAAGTGTCAGACCAGGAAAAATTCCATCGATAGCCCTCGCTGGGGCTGTTAGAGTGCGTCAGGATCGTAGGAGGAGGGGAGTGATGTCTCGTCTCTACTACAGCCCTCATCTGCGATCAACCTGAAGGGCATTAAAACAAGAAAACTGTGAGTGGACAAAAATAATAATTTCATTAAAAACATTTTCACAGGAAGACATTTATGTCCTTCATAAAAGCATATGCATGCATTCAAAACCGTTTAGCAAACATTCATAAAATCATTTATCAAACATATGAAAACCTTTCAAGGGTTCATGCCCGGTTCCCATAAACCGTCATGACCCATAAATTCATTTGGCTCCTCGATCCGAAATCATAACTCAAACCCGTAGGTCAAATCACTAGGGACTCAGCCCAAATCACGTCACGTGCGGGTCTCAGCCCAAAACCATTCCCAAATCACTTTCACAAATTCAAATACGGGGGTCTCCGCCCGAAATCACTTTCTGAAACATAAAACACAGGGTCTCCGCCCTCAAATCTCGTATACGGGGTCGCAGCGCCAAATCAATTTCTAATCATAAAACATAGGGTCTCCGCCCCTCAAATCTTTTTTCCATAAAACCTCATACGTATCAACATAGGTATAACCCATCCGCGGCACTTCCGAGAAGATGCCAACTCGGGGCATACAGCCACTAGGGAACACATCCCCGAAATAATCATGATATCATCATATCTATCTAGTGTGCACACTACTCGGGGTCTCACTCCGAGTCTTCTCCCAGGAATCTCCATCTGGAAGGCTCAATCACTGGATCTAGTCCGAGCTCTCTCTCTGGATCTAGTCCACACATCTTTCCGGAATCTGGTCCGGGACCACAATAGAAGTAACCACCACTCCTGGAACGGGATCCCTATGGGGATACCCACTCTGGTCTGTGGATCGTGACTCTCCAGGTCGACGTCTGGAGGAGACCATATAATCGATATGGAGGGTTAATTCACATTTTCAAATACTATTTTCCTTCTTTCTCAAATCACTTTTCAATTGGGTCTCAAACCCGATTCATCTCAATAGGATTCCTCGAATTCGATTCTAAACCATTTCATAGGCCTCAGCCTAAATCTTCAGCTCAACGGGGTCTCATGCCCGAATACTCGTTTCATAAATCGAACTAAGACTCAAGCCCGGTTTCACAATCAACAGGGCCCTAGGCCCGAACCATGACTCAATGGGACCTCACGTCCGGTTTCACAACCAACGGGGCCTTAAGCCCGAAATCTCAACTAAATGGGTCTCAGGCCCGATATCATCAATCAACGGGGCATCAAGCCCTATAGTACTACTAACTGGGCCTCAAACCCGAATCGTAAACCAACTGGACCCCCGGCCCGATCGTATAACACAAATGGACCCTCGGTCCGATTCCTCGTCATTTCAAATGGACTCCAAGTCTGAGAGTTCATAAATCAAATGTGTCTCGTGCCCAATTTCATATTTCTAAATCCGAAATCCATTTATTAAACCCTCGTTGAAAACCTAGAACGTATATGCATCGTATAAAATCGTAAATCTCGAAATACGTGCAAATACGTAAATCCTAGGCTACCACAAACAAATGCACTCATGGCATCACAAAACATATATTAAAACAATTATAAAACATTTATGCATGCATCAATTTCGAGAGAAGGGTCCACTCACAGACCGTCCGAAGCCTCGCCTCGATACCCGTGCCATAATGGTCTACCGGGTCAATCATCGCCTCCGGGATTCCCGAACCTGTCCCAATTAATTTAGAGGGTTACTAACTACCTAAATAAGCCCTCACTAAAGTCCCGTAATTTTCCGGAATTTTTAACTATTTTTAAACTCGAACCTAAACCTTTGAACAACCCTAAACCTATTGAAACGATGTCCGATTGACTCGAAACCAGTCCCATAACGTTAGTTACATCGAATAGAAGATTTCCCATGTTGAACACTTTCCCAAATTATGGCCCACGCGTCCTCACGAGCCCCTAGAATGTCAAAAAAACACTATTCATCACCATCAACCTTGGAAAACCGGTTTTTCTGGTTTTCCTGGACCGGTCCGCACTATGCTGAACCGGCGTGACCGGTTCAGCATTCCTCCGTCCTCATTTTCGGTCCGTTTTCTCCCATTTTAATTCCTAAATTCCTATTTCTTCATTTTCTATCTAACCCAATTCATTACACTAGTTAAAACCGCACAAAACCTATGGTTTAATTATGAACCAAACGGTTCAATATTTCCAAAACTCAACCACGGTTGCCCAGCAACCACCATATAAACCTTCCTAAAACTATCCTAGCAACCTATTTGATTCATTGAAACCATTAAAATTGAACCATAACAAGAAAAATGGAATTTGGATCGAAAACGGACTAACCGGGTACCGGCATGGGTTCGTCCCTTCCAGCCGCCGTCCACGGCAGCCCTAGCCATCCAGGCCGGCCACCACAGTTACCTCAGCCTCCTGGTCCTCTGTCCTGGTTTTGGGTGGAAGTTGGATGGGTTTGGGTTGCACGGGAACGAGAGAAATGGTGAGATCGGGTGGGTGTTTGGGTGTGAATGAAAATGGAATGGTTTGCACGGTGCATGAATCAATTTGGGTGTCCATTGGATGGGTGACACTTTTCACTCATCCATTGGGCATCAAGACAAATATCTGGGCCCACTAGAGTCCAAAAGTGAACGCATCTCATAATTCGTGCAATAGTGCACTTGAACTTCCGTGAACCGTAACTTCACCGTCGAACGTCCGAATCCGACGTGCCGCCTGTCCATGGATTCGTATCGTCCTTATCTACGTAATAGTCCTCGACCCTCGGCCATCGAACATCCTAGTCAAAAGTCAACTATTTGCTCCTTTTTAACCAAAATTACCAAAATGCCCCTAAACTTCTGAGCATTATAACTTCCTCCTCGAACGTCGGAATTGAACGTGTCACTTGTCTATGGACTCGTGACGTCCTAAACTACGTCACGGTCCTCGGTCAAAGTCCATTTGACCTTCCGAATGAAAAGTCAACGATTTGCCCATTCTAGGGGCAAAATCGTCATTTTGCCCGAACGTTCGCTAATCCTCGTCTAATCTCCGATTAGCCTTGCTAGTCCGTCATTAAGTCTTAATTAATCTCGTTAATTCGGGACGGTTCGTCACAAACTTCCCCCCTTAAGGAATTTCGTCCTCGAAATTCAAATTGACCCGATTCCACAACCAAATTGTGGAATCCAACGATGTTCCCTCGACTAGGACCGCTGCACCCACACACAAGGGTACCCGTGTAATAGTACACGTCCAACACACATACCTTACTCATCGGTACACGTCCGACACATAAGTCGTACTCATTGGTCCCGTCCTCGATACGTACCGTTATCAGAGTCTCCAAAGCTCCAATCCAATTTCAAAAACTACACGTCAATTCGTACGTCTCCTCGAGACAACATGTCGACACTCGTCGATCTCGCCTGTCACTCAATTAGACAGGTCAACAACACCAGACTGACATCCAAATGGCTTTTCAGTCTGACATTCTGACACGTCCATCTGACATTCGTCAAGCTGGAAACGCATTCCCATTAAGACTATCACATCTAAGCTGGCATCCTGCTCAGCAGTAGATCAGACAACATCCAACAAATTCTGCCATCACAATGGCACGAATCCCATCTCACAGGTCATCCTCAGACTTATGCCCATACTGACTCTAAACACTCGCACCAGTTAACTCTCTCAATTTCCTATTCCCAAGACTGACTCTCAGAAGAGTCCCAACAATTCAATCCGATTCGAACGCATCGGATACCTATCCATCCATTACCCTCACGGGTCACATCCGTCGTGACCAGCCAGCAACTCCCAGCTCCACTGCGCTACTCCGATCTCAACTCGTTTCCGAGTCTTCACATCGTATCTTGCATCACTCAACGATACCACTTGTCATCTAGACTCAGGTGAGTCTCCAACTGTCACTATCGGATCTAATTCGATCACCATTCACGTCCATCTAGGACTCTATTCAACCTACAACCAACTCAAACTCCCGGGCCATCTCAACCCGACATACCGATTGACCATAGTCAATCCCATCATCTAACGTGCACAATACTCTGATGCACCCACAACCTCAACATCGGGGTATCACTCGACCAACTCCAGGACTGCACTTTGGCAACGTCCAACCACAAACTACCGTCCGCACTACAACCATGGTCCGGACCCCAACTGTCCGTCACCAAGCGAACATCCATCCATCACCTCGGACACTCACTCGTCACATCCTGTGACACAAAATACCATTTACTCGTCAAGTCAATCAAATTGACCCACCGCCTAGGTGTTCGGTTCTTACACCCTCTTGAACTCCTAGCTGTCATATCACTCCTCGTCGTCCCACCTAGGGAAGAATCAAGGATGGTGACATCAGGATTCATCCTACGTCATCCTTCGACATCAGAATTATCTACTAAAGAGTCACGCTCAGTGACCTCGAAATACTCATCACCAATACGGAATCAAGCACTCTTCTCATCGTCTCAATCACAACTTCTCTTGATTCCGTAGTTACAATCACGTTGGAAACATGCTTCTTTTCCCAATTACTGAGCTCACTCATCACAAGCGTATTCCTGCGTCCTATAGGCAAACAAGTGTCATGTCCTCAATTCAGGAGGTATGGTCAACCGTAGTCAACCAAAACCAATTCGCAATGGACTCTTAAGTCCTCAACTCAACCGGACACCATCCATACGTACCTGTATCTCATGTGTCACCTCAATGCTTCTGAGTACGCCCTCGCGACTCAATCTCGCAGCACTGGGGGAACTAGTCTCCATTACCGAGGAAACTGATCTCCAACACAGGGGAAACTGGTCTCCATACCAAGTACTCCTGTACCTTGCATTGAGCCACTTGGGATTCTCTCTATCCCACTCACAACTACCACCTTCACTGGAGCGTGGCAAGTGTGCCAACACCCAATGTCAACATTTCATTCTGCGATCAGACTCAGCCGTCACCGAGTCGAATCTAGAATCACTGCGCGTACTGTGCGTCACTCATGCACCTCGTATCATCGTCACGACTGAAGAATCTTATCGTCATAATCGTCACGGTAACCTGAGTCTATCCAATCTTGATAAGACTCGATCATGTCCATTGATAACAGCGTTTGTAACAACCTCGTGCAGACTAAACTCACAAACACTTTACTATCGCGACTCCCAATCCATGCGGTAGTCTCACCGCCTGTACCAATCGCTCTACACGCAACATCCACTGATTGGTTCACCTCTGGATCCGATCACAAGCACCACACCCCTGGTAACTTGTCCAATCAATCACTAACTAGGGTTATCACAAACCCGACTGCAAACTGCAGCACAACCTTCCTAAGCGATCTATCGCTCTCGACTCCGATGAGTCGTCATACTCCAATACTGGTACCAAACCAGCCAATAACTACACTCTCAGGATCTCGTCCTCTCGTAACTCTACGGCTCTCAGCCGCTGGCCTTCACAAGAACTTGGCCATACTCCGTGCCTAACACTGCACAACGACCACATGTCGCGATTGTCACCTATCGTGTCACACGACAACCACTCCGGCGTCTCCTGCCAGTCGACATCCCACTGGGATTCGACATATCGAAACATGGCAACGTATGCCAAACCGAATCACGCGTTCTTATTCCCAACTGTCGTGACTGTAATCGTACAGGGTCATCGTATGCCGGGCGACCCTGACCTCTGACCACACTGGTAATACTCCGGACATCCTCTATCAGACACGAGACTACCATCGAGTAGTCACGACTCTCAAGTCGTCATACTGTGTCTACCGGTCAACACAGCCCTATCCACCGGTAACACCATGGCTCTACGACGTTATCTTTCACACAAAGACTGATCCTACTCGGGATCCACTTCCTCAAAACATGTGGCATGCACGGCATAGAATGCCAATCAAAACTCAAACTAACGTATCACGTGACAACCTCAACAAAATGAGGTTCGATTCCGCCGAAACCTCGTACTAATGCCCTAACTACCAGGTTGATGACAAGCTGTTATGACTTCAGAGACATCACATCCTCGACCTGCGCATACTCCACGCTCTGATACCACTTGTTAAGACCGGTCCCTGGATCGAAAACTATCCTAGCAACCTATTTGATTCATTAAAACCATTAAAATTGAACCATAACAAGAAAAATGGAATTTGGATCGAAAACGGACTAACCAGGTACCCGCACGGGTTCGTCCCTTCCAGCAGCCGTCCACGGCGGTCCTGGCCATCCAGGCCGGCCACCACAGCTCCCTCAGCCTCCTGGTCTTCTGTCCTGGTCTTGGGTGGAAGTTGGATGGGTTTGGGTTGCACGGGAACGAGAGAAATGGTGAGATCGGGTGGGTGTTTGGGTGTGAATGAAAATGGAATGGTTTGCACGGTGCATGAATCAATTTGGGTGTCCATTGGATGGGTGACACTTGTCACTCATCCATTGGGCATCAGGACAAATATCTGGGCCCACTAGAGTCCAAAAGTGAACGCATCTCGTAATTCGTGCAACAGTGCACTTGAACTTCCGTGAACCGTAACTTCGCCGTTGAACGTCCGAATTCGATGTGCCACCTGTCTATGGATTCGTATCGTTCTTATCTACGTAATAGTCCTCGGCCTTCGGCCATCGGACGTCCCAGTCAATAGTCAACTATTTGCTCCTTTTTAACCAAAATTACCAAAATGCCCCTAAACTTCTGAACATCATTACTTCCTGCTCGAACGTCGGAATTGAACGTGTCACGTGTCTATGGACTCGTGACGTCCTAAAATACGTCACGGTCCTTAGTCAAAGTCCATTTGACCTTCAGAATGAAAAGTCAAAGATTTGCCCATTCCAGGGGCAAAATCGTCATTTTGCCCGAACGTTCGCTAATCCTCTTCTAATCTCCGATTAGCCTTGCTAATCCGTCATTAAGTCTTAATTAATCCCGTTAATTCGGGACGGGTCATCACATTCCAGATGACTCTAGAACACCTGTCGGGGAGTGGTCCTACTGGGAGCGAAAGTGAAGATGAGGAGGAAGAAGCTGTGAACCCTGACTAGACCCCTTCCGTGGATGCTGGATCGATCGACCCTCCACAAGCCTGAGCTTATTCTGAGATCTTCTTTTTGTGTCCGACCTGCGTGTTGATGTTGAATAAGAATTACATTTTTCATTTTCTATCTCTTGTAAACTTTTAGCCGACCGATTGGTCTATTGCCCTGTTTAATAGACAAATATTTTTCTTTGAAAATTTTCTCCCAAGTGTTGATTATCCCGATCGTTTTTCCACATGTTGTAAATACCTTTATATGATGAATGTATGCTATCGGTAGGCCGACTGAGACGTGTTTATCCGACCATAGTCTGTGTACTTAGATAGGTGTATGTTTGTGTGGTCTGACATGCTTGCAGGTATCCATATAAGTGTATGTATAATGAGACTAACCGATGGGGTGTTCGGTTTGCATGTTGTATGCCATTGTAGACTAACTGGGTATGTGTTCGGTCGGCGTGGTTTACACTTTGGAAGATTTAGTGTATGCCAGTGTGTATGTAAGGTAGTTTCAGCTCGGTGTATTTGAGCATATGCCTTAGGAAAGGTTTCCTCGTGTGTAGACGTCTGCCTCAGTTGAGAACTTGCACAAACCTCCTGAGTGTTGGAAATCGGTGTGTCCCTCAGCCCCCTAAGTTCTCCGTCGAGGTAGGTCGTTGATGGGGGAGCGGAGGTGAAAAAAATTAAATTTTGGAACTTGTAATGATTTCTTGACGGGTCAGAGTGGTGAGAGGCATTAGTGTGAGCGTATGTGTGCCCAACCTGCTCGTCTATGGGTTTGGTTAATTGATCGAGTTGTAGGGGGCATGTCCGTCTTGGAGGGACTTGTGTTGCGTTAGCCGACTAGTATGCATTATGGAATGTTGTCGGCTCCCCTGTACCACGTGGGTTTTGTACTAGGTGTTGAAGTGTGTCCTCAATGTTAACGTGTTAGAGGGTGGCTCGGTAATGTGTCGAGCGAAACAAGACGATAGAAAAGAAATCTTGTCATTGATAGTCTGTGTGGGTTAAATGGGGACCAGTAAAATGAGAGCCTAAGTGCGGCTTACAAGATTGTGGTCTTTTTTCCAAATTAAATGTAGTACCTCTTGAGGTGGTCGGTGTTCCATGGATTGCCGAGGGTGTGGTCGTCGGTGTTGCAGAGCTCATAAGTTCCAAGTCGACATATCCGGGTGATCTGGTAGGGGTCTTCTTAGTTTGGGTCGAGCGTGCCCGCCAATCGGTCTTTAGTCACAAGGCTGACCTTCCTGAGTACCCAGTTCCCCACTTGGAAAGTGCGTGGTCGGACTTTGGCATCATGATACTAGCAGTGCCATTGTTTGTGGGCGACATTCCAAAGGTGGGCTTTCGCTCGATGCTCCTCGATTAAGTACAGGCTGATTGTCACCTGTTAATCATTAAACCTTACTTAATTTCCCATAATAATCTAAACTAGACTTGAAATTAAAACAATATATAGTATATTGAAAATTCAGGAACATAGTTAAATGATGTCCAATCAACTCAAACACTATATCAATAAATTCAGAATTTGAGGACAAGAAACGTTCACGTTGACTGCACCACCAGGAACAACTGGATGCGCCCTCACGCGTCGTTGTGGTCCTCTACGAGTGGCCTTCACGACTGCAGTCACAAGGCTACTCGCCCCTAACCTCCTGCGGGGTCCTGGTTTCGGGTCACTCGACCCGCGATTTCGACCTAGTCATTACTCGACCCGGCCATATCTCGGCCATCTCTCTGCCATTTTTCGAGATATCAAACACTAAAATTCATTTTATTTGAGCCAGAAGAAGATCTATGGTATTGGAAGGAATGAAAACTTACTTAAACTTACGGTTCCAATTCACCAACGTTCGGTCATGGCTTCTAAGACTCCCCATGCAGTTTCCTTACGTTCAAACTATTTGTTTTCCAACTCTAATTAATCATATGATCTCCAGAAAGACATGTGACTGCTTGTTTCCAGATTTACACGTTCAAAACCAAATACCCGATATGAGATCATGTGACTTCCTATTTTCTTCACTCTTTTCCTCCTGTTTCTTGGTTTTCACTCATTTTCCCTTCTTCATCTTTCTCTTCATTTCTTCCATTTCTTTTCTCTCTGGCTTTCCATCCTTCTCTCTGGCTCTTCTTCCCTTTTTTTCATTTTCCTTCCTTTCAACCTCCACCCACCTAACTACTTATTGCACACCCAATTCACATATTTATACCATGGTAGGTCGGTGGTGTTAAAATAAAGAGATAAATGACGAAATTTTAAAGAACATTCTAGATAACCCTAGATTCCTCTAGAAACTTACTAGAATACCCATATGTCCAAAATTATCAAAATTTCCTTACATTATTAAACCTAAAACGGACATATCCGAACTCCAATCTCGACATATTGCTTGTTTATGAACTCGGGAATCCGAGATCGTCGTAACGGTCTTTGAAAACGTTCAAAAAGTATCCAAGTCAGAAAGTCAACATTTGAGCTTATAGGGGTAAAACCTTCATTTCTACTTTCTTAAATTTCCAAGTCGTTACAAAGGATCTTGTCCTAGTAGTTCAAGCTCCTCTAGTCCTAATTATACTTCAGTGAAGATTAGATCTCTAAATGAGATTTATTCAGGGAATAATATGTGCGTTGTTGAACCAGAAAGTTATCAAGAAGCTGTACAGGACAAAGCTTGGCAGAAAGTAATGTAGGCAAAGTTGGAAATGATAGAGAATATCTCTACTTAGGATCTAGTTGATAGGTCAACCAATAAACCAGTTATTGGAGTGAATGGGTGTACAAAACCAAGTTGTATCTTGATGTTTCTGTACAGAAATACAAAGCAAGGTTGGTAGCAAAGGGGTATGCACAGAAACCTGGAGTTAATTTCAACGAGACATTTTCCCTAGTGGAAAGGCTAGACACAATCACGATTCTGATTGCTCTAGCATCATAGAAAATCTGGAATATGTACCAGCTGGATATTAAGTCAGCCTTCCTAATTTGAGTTCTAGAAGAAGATGTCTATGTGGATCAACCTGAAGGTTATGATGTCAAAAATGCTGAAGAAAAGGTTTATAGACACAAGAAGGCTCTATAAGAATTGAAGCAAGCTCTTAGAGCTTGGTATGGTGAAATTAACACCTATTTAAGTTAGTATGATTTTCATAGAAGTCCGAGTAAACCTACATTTATTTGAAGTCTAACAACAAAGAGGAAATCTTGATGTGTACACCGGAGGTTGTGAGACCATGGTCTCATAATTCAAGGAAGATATGATGTCTAAGTATGAGATGTCAGATTTAAGACTACTATATCACTTTCTAGGAATGAAGGTAATATAATCTGTAAGTGGCATCTTCATTCATCAGAAGAAATATGCTCTTACACTTCAAGAGAATTTAGGTTTGAAGGGATGCAAACCTATCAGCCCACCACTAGATACTAATGACAGATTGTGTAGAAGTGATGGATCTGAGGAAGCCGATGAGGGACTCTGGAGGGAGAATGTAGGCAACCTTTTTTATTTAATAGCTACACCCGCCTGATATTATGTTTGCAACTAGCCTATTATCTAGGTTTATGTATAATGTATCAAAGAAACCTCTTGGAACGGCTAAAAGAGTACTCAAGTACATACAAGGCATATTGGCCTATGGAATTGCATGGATGAAAGGGAAGCAGGCTACTCTAATTGGGTGTTGTGACTCAAATTGAAATGGAAGTATTGATGACATGAAAAGCACATCAAGTTATGCTTTTTCATTTGGAGGAGGTGTTTTTCTTGGGCATCGGTTAAGCAACACAGTGTTCCATTTCCTACCGTAGTGGCAAAGTATGCAAGTGCATCTGAAGCTACAACACAAGCTAAATGGCTTAGGTTTGTGCTGAAAGATTTTGGTACAGAAAAAATAGGTTCTTCTACTATATTTTGTGAGAATACTTTTGCTATATCGATGTTTATAAATCCTGTGTTCCATCAAAAGACAAAGCATATAAGCCGAAGGTTTCAATTCATCAGAAAAGATATGCAATGTGGTGAAGTCGACTTGATCTACTGCAGGTCAAAGGATCAATTGACAGACATTTATACTAAAGCACTGTCTAAAGTGAGATTCACATGATCTCCGTTTTCCGGTGTGCTGCCTTTCTATGAAATCGTGAGTTCAAGACTCATGCAACGGTACAATGAAAACTTCCAAGAAGTTTCCCATGTTTAAATTGACTTTGAACACTTAATAATGATAAAGGTAAATACGTCAATTTCCAATTAATTTTTTGAAAATGCCGTAATTATGGAGACGAGTCGTTACAATCTACCACCTTTACAGAAATTTCATCCTCGAAATTTACATCTGTAGATCCCCACGTACTGGAATATTATATCAGGTCGCCCTAAGCACGAGTTTTTGAGCTCACCCTAGGATATCGTATCTTTAAAATCAAGATCATGTAGAGTAATAATACTGCCATTTGGTCAGCCCCAGGATCCTGTAGCGTACTTTCAATGTCAAGTAGCCTTGGGATCTTGCAGCGTGCTTGCAACCTTCGAGTAGTCTCTGGATCCTACAGCTTACATGCAACCTCCGAGTAACCTCGGGATCGTGTAGTGTACCTGTATCCTTCGAGTAGCCTGGAGATCCTATAGCATACTTGGAACCTCCAAGTAGTATGCCTGGGATCTAAGGGCGTCCTGGTGGCTTACCCGGGGTCAGGTTGTACATCTGGATGCATATCATGGTCTCTCTAGGACCGTACACATCCGGTGGTATCCTCGGGATCAGTCACATATTGAGGTGTATATCATATCATCGAGGATAATCAATCGTGGAAAAAATCTCTTTAAAACAAATCCTTGATTCAAAATTCAAGTTTACATGTGTCCAAACCGATCTAAGCCCAAAATACTCTTTCCACAAAAATTGTAAGACATGTCTCCAGAAATAAATCAAATCCTGAATAAATTTCTAAATCTGGAAAAACACCAAAACACTTTTAGAATCATTTATTCAGCCCATTGCAATCAATCTCAAGAAATAAAACATTGAAAACATTTAATTATGAATGCATCATAGTTTAAAAAACAATTGTCCACTCACCATGCTTTCGAACCATCTCAATCCCGCATTGACCACTTTTGCTAAGTTCTTGGGTCAATGTTACCTGGTTTGCTCTAATACCATATTGACCGGACCCCTCCTGAAATCGCACTGATACCAAATCCAACTTCCAGAATTACCCTCGGGACTTGACAATACAACCAGAGAACTTGCCAAATAAGGGGACCATGTCAAAATTATTGTCTTGATATATGAACCAAACCTATTTTGTCCACCTAGGATCATCACCCACGCCAACCCACTAACCCCCAACGAATGGTGTAATCTGATATCTCGGTTCTTTCTGAGCTCTGACTTGATGCACCTGCCTCCTGAGCTTCTTTTCAAAATTCCAATTCTTCCGGAGACCTATCTTGATAAGTCAGTCATATAAGAAGTCCACATCCAAACTCCCGAAACTCCCGGAGATCCATATAGGTAGTATAAACCAAAATGCCATCATTTTACATAAATACCCCTAAGTGTTGTTTAATTAACTTGAAACTCGTAATGTGTCTGTAACATTGAGAACATTGTTCATCAGTAAATCAGTACCAAAGATCACTTTGGACCATCGGCGAGGTACACTCCGACCAACGGCATCGTGCTCTTCCACTTATCAGCGATGTGCTCCTTGACCACCATGAGCATAGCTCTCCCTGATTTTTTATTTTGGCTGATCAGTCCAACACCAATTAATGGTGTCTTTAATGATGATTACCGGATATTGTAATCACCACGTGCTATAAACAAGATTGAAAGTAAAATAACGAATAAACTATTGTTTTTATTTGAATAAGTCCACATCTACTTCCCCACATAATTAATCTGTGGAGAGAAACATGAGAACAATACTTTCTTCCATCCGATCATTCAGGCTTACGGTTTATTTAATTATTGTTATATATATATATATTTCATTTTTTAAACTATTTAATTTCTAAATCATTATTTCAAGATCATACAGACAAACAAGAAATGAAATTTGAGATTATTTAGCTATTCATTTGTATCAACTAATTAAATGAATACAGTTCGCCATGAGGATTTTATTGTCACCAAAATCGTTGATTCATTTGATACATATGAATAGCTAAACGACCTTCAATCTTATTTATTTATTATAGAGATAATCTTGAATTGGTGATTTAGAATGCACAATTCCGGTTATAATATATATATATGTAATTATATATTTAAAAATAATTCGATCATGAAAAAGGTACTATGAGGAGGTACCACCAAAATAAAATGCAAATATTGTTCTATAAATACCCATTATCAGCATGGGTACCTATTATCCAGTTTTATCTAAATGTACAAGAAGTAACCATGGGTGTATGTGAATAGGCAGAAATTTAGGTGAGTAATTTTTTACTCATCATCTAACCGTAGGGTACGTGTGGGATATATGTGTATAACTTATGGGGTACCCAATACCCATTAATTAAGTGTGACAAAAAAAAAAACGTACCCATATATTAAGTAAAAATAATAATTTATTATTGAGCACGTGCTTAAATTAGCTTCATAAATAATGATTCTAACACATTTGACAATAACTTTGATGTTCAGGTTGTTGATGATAGGGATGATATATATTGATGCTTAACTTGCATAAACGACGTACGTCCTCAGTACTATTTTGTTTTAATCATATAAGATTTGAACTTGTTTAATTTTGTAATTTTGACCAACTTATAATTTGTGGTATGATTATATATATGTTATGCATGCATTAGGAAGCTAATGTTGTTTTTAAAAATATGAAAAGAAAATAGTAAATAGCCTTAGGTATATACTAGCAAAAATTAACCGTGAGTTGTGCCGGGATTGTTTAATTAATTATAAACAAGAATTTTACATAATATATATATATAAATATGTAAGAAGATGATTAATTATTTACATACATCATTATTTGTTTATTTACATAATTTTACATTTATTATAGCATTATTAAGGGATATATAGCTCACCGTACCCATGATATATGTAATATATATATATATATATATATATAATCATAAAGAATATTAAATAATGGCTCTAAGATATAAAACATAAAAATGTTGTTTTATTTTTTCAAAGAAATAAAATATATAATATAAACTCTGATATTTTAATATAAGTCATATAACTAACAAAATAATTTGTTATGCGTTAATATATTTCATAATTAACGAACAAAATAAGAATATAATAGTAATAATAATAGTAGTTGTTTTCGTAATAAAAATTATTGTAATATTTCATTAGAATCAAGGCATGGTATAATATCCTTGAATTGAGTAATAATAATAATAATAATAATAATAATAATAATAATAATAATAACAACGGAAAAATTATGATTTTACTATACACAACAAAGAAAAAAGAAAAAAGGGGGGAAAATAGTCAAAACACTAAGAATAAAAAAAATAATGATAAATAAATATATAAGGACAAAATTATGATTTTTACTATATATACACAACAAAGGAAAAAAGAAGAAGGTAAAATTGTCAAAACACTATTAATGAATAGTGAATTTCATGACATAACATTAGTATATATATAAAATATAAAATATAATTACTGTGTTGGGTACCCATTGTTCATTAAGCTGAGAACAAGCATGGATGAAAATATATGTTGCATTCGATATATCCGTATTTTGGGGTCTAGATAGAAAATAAGAAGATAAAAAATTTTGTGCATATACCCGTATTTAAGGGTCTCGACATAAAAATATGGGGGGAAGAAAACTCTTCCCAAGGCAATTTCCACGATATATGTATTAGTCTTATGTAAGTACTAGTGCGTACTTAAATTTTTCGCAAAATTTGAATTAAAATTAAATTTATAACATTTTTTACGCTTAAACGTATCGATCGATACCAAAATATTTGTTGATATTTCTCTAAATTTAAATGGTCAATATTTCCCCGAACGCCACTGATCCCGTTTGACACGGAGTGTCAGACCAGGGAAAATTAAAACCTTTAGCCCGAAGGCTTCCAGAGTTTGCCAGGATCCGGAGGAGGTATGTGATATCTCGGTCTCTACTACAGTCCGTGCCGTATTCAACCTGAAGGGTATTAAAAACAGAAAGACTGTGAGTGGACAAGAAGTAATAAGTTTCGTAAAACACATTTATAAAAGATCTTTATACCCTTCACTAAAAAGCATGCATGCATAGTAAAACTATTTATCCAATCACATATGTTTACACAACCATAATCATACGGGCTCCTGCCCAAACCATTTATAGAAAACCATAACATAATAAACATATGCGGGATCTCAGCCCAAATCCATTTATCATCATAAAACACAATTTCCCAAACCAATTGAAATCATGTTTATCCATTATATTTCATATCACCGAACCTGTCACGGTATCTAGAGCTACGCACGTGCTAACCGGGGTCTCAAACCCAAGTCTCTCGAGGGTCCACCCAAGTTAATGTCCGTAGATCAATGACCCTCCCTGGAGGTTACTAACCATGCCCTTCCTGAGAGTAAGGAACCCAACTGGGGGGCGACTCCACTCAGTCAGTGCACCGTGACTACTCTGGGTCCACTCAGGCCAACGACCCTCCCTGGAGGAGACAATCATATATAAAGGATGACATATGAAAAACCTTTTGAAATCATTTTTTAAACCTTTCAAGGATTCATGCCTGGCCCTCATAAGCCGTCATGAACCATAAAATCCCTTCAAGGGTTCATGCCGGTGCCCATAAACCGTCATGAACCATAAAACCTTTCATGGGTTCATGCCGGTCCCCATAAACCGTCATGACCCATAAATCCATTTCAAGGGTTCATGCTGATTCCCATAAACCGTCATGAACCATAAAAATCATTTGTAACACATAGCTGGGCCTTAGGCCCGAATCCACATACAAACTGGACCTCAGGCCCGATTCGTAAACCAACTGGGCCTCCGACCCGATGCCTCGTTAAATCAAATGGACCTCAAGTCTGAGAGTTCTTAGATCAAATGGGTCTCATGCCTGATTCCATATTTCCAAATCCGAATTCAATTTAAGAACCAATTGGGCCTCTGGCCCGAGAACGTCATTAAAAGGACTTCGAGTCCGACGGTTTCCAAACAAGTGGGTCTCGAAAACAAGTTTTCTTTATCAAATCTAAAACCATTTCATGAAATCATATCCAAAATCATAAGTACAGAAAATCAGTATAAAACCGGAAACCTCGATTTACGTGCAAGCGCGTAAATCGCCTCGAAATGCGTGAAACCATATAAGTCACCAATATCCAAATCACATCATAGAATCACATTCATAATCCATATAAAACATTTATGCATGCATTACATTTTAGAAATCAAAGTCCACTCACATACCGTCTTATGCTGCCGCCTCGATTTGCATGCCGTAAGCCTCACCGGGAAAATCGTCGTCACCGGGACTCCCGAACCTGTCCAAGAAGGTTACTAACTACTTAAATAACCTCCCACTAAAGCCCCGTAATTTTTCGGAATTTTTAAATATTTTAAATCTCGAACCTAAACCTTCTGATGCCCTGAACATTATCGAGACGGTATCCGATCGACACGAAACCAGTCCCAAAATGTTCGCTACATCGAATAGAAGATTTCACATGTTGAAAACATCCCCAAATTATGGGCCACGTGTCCACACGCGCCCCAAGAACCTCACGCGCGTGAAGCCCACTCGCGGGCACTGTAGCATCATATTCAACCTGCAGTGAACCGGGTTTTCCTGCACTGAACCGGTCTGCTGGGTTTCCTCCTCCATTTTGGTCCGATTCCCTTCCTAATTAATCCTACAATCTTCGTTACATCCATATGAATCTAAATATATGAATTAGAACATCAAAAACCTATAAAAACCATCGAACCCGATTACCCCGTCTTCGGTCCAATATTCCAGTTTATCCCTCAGTCTTCCCCAGCCTCAAACCATTATCAAAGTCATTATATTACCTTCCTAATAACTCAGTAAGCTCATTAAAATCGATTAAAACCATCCCTAATGATTAAACCAAAAGAAAATGGAAGATGAGACAAAACCGATACCTATCGGGTTTCTTCCTCCTCCACGCCGCAGTGGACGGTGGTTCAGGCTTCCGGCAGCCTCCTCAGTCCTCAATCATCCCTTTTCTCAGCCTTAGGTGGAACCAAGTGGAAGGGAAAATGGTTTGGGGTTGTTCAGAGATGGAGGGATGTGAGATCGGGTTCTTGGGTTTGAAATGAAGAAAATGGTCGATGCATGAATGTATAAGGGTGGCATATGGATGGGTGACACTTGTCACTCATCCATTGGGTAGGGATTAAATATCTGGGGCCCACTAGAATCCAAAAGTTAAGTTGTTTCGTAAAACGTGCAATAGTTCCCTTGAACTTTCGTGAACCGTAAATTCGTCGTCGAACGTCTGAATTTGACGTGCCGCCTGTTTACGGATTTGTATCGTCCCGATCTACATAACGGTCCTTGGCCCTCGGCCATCAGACCTCCTGGTCCAAAAGTCAAATATTTGCCCCTTTTAACCAAAATTACCAAATTGCCCTTAAACTTCCGAATGTCACAACTTCTTCCTCGAATGTCGGAATTGAACATGACACCTGTCTATGAACTCGTGACGTCACGAACTACTTCATGGTCATCGGTCAAAGTCCATTTGACCACCAAAATGAAAATTCAATGTTTTACCCACGCCTAGGGGCAAAACAGTCATTTTGCATCGTTCGTCCGATTTCAGCCAACTAATCATGGATTAACCTCACTAATCATGATTAGTCACTAATCTAATCCTGGAATTCGAGACGGGTCGTTACACCATGAGTGCATTTTTTTGTGGTAGCTTAGGATTGACATAATTGCACGCTTTTCGAGGTTTTCCACTTTATGTCGTACCTATGCGTACCGTTTTTTCAATGATGGTTTGATGAATGGGTTTTGGATTTGGAATATGAAATCGGGCGCGAGACCCATTTGAATGGAAACCCTTGGACTTGAAGTCCATTTGATTTCACGAGAATTCGGGTTGTAGGCCCTTTTGAGTTATATGATCGGGCCGAGGGCCCTGTTGGTTTATGAATTCGGTCTTGAGGCCCAGTTGGTTGTAATATCGGGCTTGAGACACCGTTGATTGTGAAATCGGGCTTGCGGCCCCGTTGATTTATGGTTTCGGGCTTGAGGCCCTGTTAGTTGTGATATCGGGCTTGAGGCCCAGTTGATTGTGGAATCGGGCTTGAGTCCCTGTTTGGTTTATGAAATGAGAATTCGGGTTTGAGACCTTATTAAACTGTGAATTTAGGCCGAGGCCTGCGAAAGTGGATTTGAATCGGATACGAGGAATCCCGTTGAGATTCGGGTATGAGACCCAGTTAATTTGAGATTTGAAAGAAAGTATTTTGAAAATGTATATACCCTCCATATGAGTTGATTGGTCTCCTCCAGCCGTCGACCTGGAGAGTCACGATCCACTGCCCGGAATAATATCCCCATAGGGAGCACATTCTATGAATGGGAGTTATGATATGGTCTCGGTCTGGGTCCGTAGACAGCCATCCAGGCGTCGTAGATCCTGGATGTTGGACAAGAGCCTCCAGATGTGGAATTCCGGGGTACACTCGGAGTGAGACCCCGATTAGTATGCATACTTATATAGATGAATCATGACAGATATCGGGGATTAGTTCCCTAGGGGCTGTGTGCCCCGAGTTGGCATCTCAGGGCTAAAGAAGTACGGGGAAGGTCCGGGGGTTGGAAGGGGATTCTACAGGGTCTCTAAGTACTTCAAGAAGGACTTCGATGGAGGATAGAGGATGGTAAACGTGTTCGGATCCTTTCTAACCCATGGCTGAACACATTTCGACCCTTCAAACCACTCTCCCGACACTCAAGTATGCCCCACCTAGTTGCGGATCTAATCGATGGTGAAACTCGAGGGTGGAATACTAAGCTGATTACCACAGTTTTTAATCAAGAGGAAGCTCAGAGTGTTCTGGCCCTTCCCCTTAGCTCTCTGGGCTATTCTGACAAACATATTGAGCATTATACCTGGAGTGGTCATTTCAATGTGGAGTCAGGGTACCATGTGGCGCTTGATCTTCTCAAAAGTGGGGAATTCAGGCAGAAGCAGGGCTCGGGGGAGACTAGTAGTACTAATCCGCAGAAGGCACTTTGGGACTCCATCTGGTTAGTGAATTTTCCCCCCAAGATTAAGCTTTTCTTATGGAAATGTTGCAAACAGTTTTGTGGCGGTGCGAGTGAACCTGGTCCGACGTCGAATCTTGGCGGACACTATTTGCCCTCGGTGTGGTGAAGCAAAGGAATCCCATGTACATTTATTCTTTCAGTGTAAATTTGCTCAACACTTTTGGTATGGTTGCCCTCAACAGCTTGATATGAATGATGTTGGAGATGGAGGCTATTCTGGGTATTGGCAGTTATTTGTTAAAAAACTTACACAATCTAGACATAGGGATGATGATATTCAAATGTTTAGCTTTGGCCTTTGGAGTTTGTGGAAGTTTCGAAATCAACAGTGTTTTAATGATATCACCATTGATCCTGGTGCTGCTATTCAGATGATGTTGGCTCAACTGGCTGAGTTTTGTACGGCTAATCTAGCTAAACCTCTTCTCATTCAGATGGTCCCTCTACCGGTGGTGGCCCATCCTGCTAGCCCCTTTTGGAGGCAGCCCCCTGTAGGTTATGTGAAATTAAATTGTGATAGGGCTTATAGTGGCCTAGAGGGTCAGAGTGCTTCTGGTTGGGTTCATCGGTCCTCAATGAGAGAATTCATTGCTGCTGGGGGTGAGGGTGGTTTCCCATGTATTAGTGCCTTACATGCAGAAACTTATGCCCTACGTACTGCTATGGCTGTGTGTTCAGATTTTGATTATAAACGAGTCATCCTGTAGTTAGATTCGCAGCTGCTAGTTCAATATATTACATATGGTGTTTGTTTGGATGCGACTATCGAGGCAGTGGTACATGATATCCTGGCTATGCAATCCCTCTTCGAGACTATACAACTGAGGTACACCTCTCGTAAGCATAACACTGCTGCTCATGCAGTTGCAGTTTTTTGTAAGCGTTCGAAACACTGTTTTAGGTGGGAAGGCCTAGAGCCCCCATGGTTATTTAATATTTTAGCTCGTGATGTAATTGTTTCGATTTGGTTGCCTTAATAAAGTGTTTTTAATAAAGTGTTTTTAATAAAGTGTTTGCTATTTGCAAAAAAAAAAAAAAAAACAATTGACAAATGTGTGTTGCTTTAAAGCATAAATGCAAATTGGAATAATTGAAATAATATTTTTATTAGAAATCTTATGGATGCAATTTGATTACAAATGAAGAGATTATTAATGGAAAGAAGTAGGACATGAATATCACAGTGATTGATATCTCAAGTATGCTAAATCAATCTTGGGAAAAATAGCCAAAACAACAACAACAACAATAATAATAGTAAAATAATAATAATAATAATAATAATAAATGAATATATAAGGACAAAATTATGATTTTTACTATATATACAAAACAAAGGAAAAAAAAAGAAGGTAAAATTGTCAAAACACTATTATGAATAGCGAACTTCATGACATAACTTTAGTATATATATAAAATATAATTACTGTGTTGGGTACCCATTGTTCATTAAGCTGGGTACAAGCATGGATGAAAATATATGCTGCATTCGATATATCCGTATTTGGGGGTTTAGATAAAAAATAAGAAGATAAAAAATTTCGCAAATTTTTATGGATATACCCGTATTTAAGGGTCTCGACATAAAAATATGGGGGGAAGAAAACTCTTCCCAAGCCAATTTCCACGATATATGTATTAGTCTTATGTAAGCACTAATGCGTACTTAAATTTTTCCCAGATTTTGATTTAAAATTAAATTTATAACTTTTTTTATGCTTAAACGATATCGGTCGATATCAAAATATTTGTTGATATTTCTCTAAATTTAAATGGTCAATATTGCCACGAGAAAACAAAATTCATCCTTCAGCATGGCCGGTATGCATACCCTTTAAAATTGAAAATTAGTTGCGCATAAGTTATAGCCCAACTATACGTCTATAAGAAAAAACCATTTGTCCATATATATCCTAAATGATGATCTCATGCACTCTTTTCTTCCTATCCAACTATTTTTAAAGTCAAAGCGAGCCAACCAGCTTTGAGTTTGAAACAAAATATTTTTGAAGTAGACACAGAACACTCCAATTTAAGAGCTGCATACGTATACGATGGGACAGGTTCTTATCTGATGCTACTGAATCATCTAAGCAGATTCATCACAGGAAGATGAGAGAAATTAATTAATCATTTTCTGTGTACAAGGCTTTTGAAATTTTATGAATTATTGCATGAAAGATTGAAAGTAGGCTTCACCAAATTTGACCCGGTTTCTATTATTGACACATACAGAACAAGAGAAATCAATATTAATTCCTTCATGCAATGTAGCCATATGTGAAAACGCTACGTATCAACAAGAGGCAGCCTTCCATGAAAAAATTAATTGTACCAAGCGCACTAAAGAAGAAATATTTTAAACATCATAAGGTCTATAAAAGCAAAGACATATGGCCTCGATCCCCACAATTCAAGTTTACATTTCAATCTTTGCTAACAATTAAAAGTTGAAGTGAAGTTGATAAAATGGCCTCATCCCAGTTTCTGATTCTCGCATTCCTTGCCCTAACTTGCTCCATTGCTTTGGCAGCTGACCCGGGTCCTCTTCAGGATTTTTGCGTGGCAGATGAAAATAGCTCAGGTAGCTATCATCGTAATATTTTTCATTTGTTTTTCCTTTTATTATTATACGTACGTACATTGTACCATAACATCCATATTTTTCTATCTTTAATTTATCAGTAGTTTTAGGCGTTTTCTAATGACATTTTGTCTCGATCAGTGTTGGTGAATGGATTTGTGTGCAAGGACCCCAATCTTGTTGTAGCCGACGATTTCTTCTTCAGTGGGCTTAACATCCCAGGCAACACTTCAAATGCAGTGGGTTCAAAGGTCACTTTTGTGACTGTAGCTCAAATTCCAGGGCTTAACACGCTTGGGATCTCCATGGTGCGCATCGATTATGCCCCAAAGGGTCTCAACTCTCTACACTCACATCCTAGAGCGAATGAAATCTTGACAGTTGTTGAGGGCCACCTCAGAGTAGGGTTTGTGACCTCCAACCCTGAAAACCGGCTCTTCATCAAAGACCTCAAGAAGGGTGATGTGTTTGTGTTTCCAGTAGGACATTTGCATTTCCAACAGAATCTTGGAAACCGGAAAGCAGTTGCCTTTGCAGCTCTCAGCAGCCAAAACCCAGGTGTTATTACCATTGCAAACCACGTCTTTGGATCAGACCCCGAAATCCCTGCTGACATTCTTGCAAAGGCTTTCCAAGTGGATGAGCAAATAGTCAAGAAGATTCAGGCAAACTTTTAGACTCCAAATTCGGATTCAATGAAAGGGACCTACAAAATTTCATTTCGTGTGTTCAGTTCATTTAATAAGTTTCATTGCGCGTAGTGATGTTGTCTTTTTTTTTTGTTTGATATAAGAAGATAATTTGTTTATATGCACACTTACAAGTGTATGCGCGCTGTAACCAAGTTGATCTCTTATTTTGATTGTTTCTCTTTGCTCCAAGAAATAATAATACTTGTGGAAGTTGTGTCCTAGCTTCCACCAATATATATATATATATATATATATGGAATTAAACCAATTTCAATTCTGTCTGCGATGCTTCTTGTGTGAATGAAACATTTCAGCTGGTTTACTATTAATTTGCTCATGTACGTGAGAATGTGATCAAGAAACAAATTAAGTCCTTCATTTGGAAGTTGAAGTTGAAGTGCAGTATTCTTAACATCCCTGGGTTCTAATTGACGATCCTCCATGATATTTACGAAAAATAATGTTCAAAAAATTGGAAAAACAGAATAGAAAGTTGTGATGATACGTTCACATATAATAATAAAATTCGTACTGAGTTCAAAGTTGGTGTGTGGACTAGTTTACTGGTACACCAGCAGATTGAAGCTAGGAGTGCTAGCTGAGGTGGATTGAGAATAACAGCATATCAATAGAAAAGAGAGTGTTACTTGATAGCCAAGTTTTCTTGTCAATTAGTTAGACAAATGGAAAATTGTAATAGGCTAAGATTGGCATCATAGTGTCATGATTGTCTTTGTAACTGTTTTGTGAGTGTATGAGATTTTCCATGTAAGATTATCATGAACAAACTCTCATGTAATCGATCACAATTCAAGCAAGAGAACACACACACATATATATATATATATATATATATATATATATCTGTGAAGAATTACCCATAATTTTATAAAGCAAATACACAAACACATAGAGTGAATAGATTATCACATAATCCGAATTTCATATTCAATCATCAATTCATTTCCAAAAATTCATAGAGAAGGAAGATTCATCTATCCTAAACACCATTCGAGCTAATCTCGATTCAATTCTACTAAGAGGTTGAGATTAAACGATTAATTACCTGTTGTGATTGAGCTGTTCTTCGAACACTCCCTGCAGCCACCGCTGCAAATTGACTACGAAGCCAATATGGTATTAGTGCTTATTGCTGATCTAGTAACTGGGTGTCTGCTCTGTGAAGAAGACACTCAGCCTCACATTGCTGATATGTTTGCTGTTGTAACATGGCTGGATCTTCGGGTGGAGCAGAAGTTCGTATACCTGTGTTTACAGAAGAAAACTATGACTTCTACAGTATTAAAATAAAAACTATCCTCGGAGGACATGATCCATGGAAAGTAGTAGAGCAGGGAATACCTGATCCTGAGCTTGATAGTAATTAAAAGGAGATTGAGATACCACAAGGATGCACAAACACTTGGTATGCTGGAAAATGATGTGGCAAATGACATCTTCATTAAGATCTCCAATGAAGAAAGAGCTAGAGACGTCTAGTATCTACTATGACAAGAATATCGTGGTGATTCCAAGGTACAAGGAGTAAAACTTCAGTCGTTGAGAAATGATTTTGAGTACATTAGAATAAAGGATAATGAACCACTGTCTACCTATTTCTCTAGATTTTTGGAGTATTTATTCTAATGAAGACGTTCTGAAAAGTTGTTTTAGAACAGAGATTTGCACATAAAATCTTAATTAATCTAGCCAAATCCAATGATGTTGTTGTTTCAATTCTTGAAGAAAATAAAGATATAAACAATATAAGTTCATAGTGTAGCATTTATTCGTGCTTTTGATCCGAGGTTAGAGATGCATTCTGATTCTGCCGAGAAGTCATTCTCTAGTTTAAGCATGAATCAATCATAGAAAGCTCATTCTAATCAAAACAAACCAAAGAAATCAATCAAAGGAAACAAAAATTGGAATAAAAAGTTCAACGCTATTGGAAAATCTAAAAATTCCTTCAAACATTCCAAGAGAGAAAGCAAAACCAATTTTGATAAGTGTAAAACTGTGGTAGATTACATTATGAAAAGTGTTGGTTTGAAGGAAAAAAATGCTTTAAGTGCAACAAATTTGGGTACATTTCCAAGAATTGTGGCATCGAACCAATGAATGCGGCTAAGCTGGTTGAAGAAGAAGAAGAGAATATGTTCTTTGCTTATCACTTAACTCCTATTGCCAAAAAACAAGGAATTTGGTATGTGGATAGTGCTTGCAGCGACCACCCGACAAAGAATGAGCCTTTGTTGGTTGATATTGACAAGGATTTGAAGATTAAAGTGAAAATGGGTACTAGAGACCTAGTTCTAGCAACTGGGAACGAAACTCTTGTGTTCCTTACTAGCAACGGAGACAGACACATCAAGGATGTGATGCTAGTACCAGGGCTTAATGAGAATCTTCTAAGCGTGGGTCAAATAGTTGAACATGGATATGCATTAGTGTTTGGACTATGACAACAAGGGCATGACTCATAAGATTGTTAATGCAAAATGGACAGGCAAGATATGTTTTCCCTTGTCACTTGATTTCGTAACTTCTATAGAAAGAAAGGCAACCATGGATGGAAATGAAGAGTTATGGCATAGAAGATTTGGGTATCTAAACTTTACAAGTTAAAAATCTTGCAGAAGAAGAAAATAGTGATTAGCCTCCCTTTATATCTAGTGAACTTGATGTTTGTGGAGGATTTGTAGTTGGGAAACAGCATAAGTAGTCTTTTGACACTAATCAGGCATGGAGGACCTTCTCACGACTTGAGTTATTCACTCAGACATTTGTGGACCAATGTAGACTAAAACAGTGAGTGGGAATAAATATTTCATCTCATTCAAGAATGTACTGGTTATACTTCCTAAGACACAACTCTGGTGCTCTTAATGCGTTCATGAAACTCAAATCAAGTGTTGAATTATAATCTGGTTACAAGATGAAAAGGTTAAAGAGTGATAGAGGTAGTGAATACGCCTCAAATGAATTTTAAGTTTACTGTGAAGATTGTGAGAATAATAGACAATTAACAGGGACCTATTCTCCTCAACAAAAAGGTGTTGCTGAGAGGAAGAATAAAACATAATAATGCTGAGTGGCCTATTATTTGTTGGAATTAATAGTACTTGGGGAGGTTGTGTCTTAGGTTCCACGAAGTGGGAGAGGGTGAGTACCGCACAAGATCTACTTTAGCTCTATCAACCTCTATACCTTTAGCCGAAACAATATGTCCTAAAACTATCCCTTGAGTTACCATGAAGTGACATTTCTCCCAGTTAAGTACTAGCCTAGAATCGCCACATCTTTGCAATATAAGTTCAAGGTTTTCTAAGCATGCATCAAAACTATCTCTGAACACACTAAAGTCATCCATGAATACTTCGATAATCTTTTATACATAATTAGAGAATATGGAAAGCATACAACGTTGAAAAGTACCTGGTGCATTGTACAAACCAAATGGCATCCTCATGTAAGCAAATGTACCAAAAGGGCATGTGAAAGTGGTCTTCTCTTGATCTTATTGAGCTATGTTTATTTGGTTGTATCCTGAGTATCCATCAAGGAAGCAATAATGGGAGTGTCCTGCAAGTCTCTCAAGCATTTGGTCAATGAAGGGAAAAGGAAAGTGGTATTTCCTTGTGGTGGCATTGAGTTTTCGGTATTCGATGCAAACTCTATGTCTGGTGATGGTTCGATGAGGCACTAATTTATTCTCGACATTCTTTACTATAGTGATTCCAGATTTCTTTGGAACAACCTGCACAGGGGATACCCAACGACTATATGAAATAGGGTAAATAACACCACTATCATAAAGTTTGATTACCTCCTTTTTTAACTACTTCCATCATAGGGGGATGGAGTCTTCTTTGTGCTTCCCGAGTGGGTTTGGCATTATCTTCAAGAAGGATACGATGAACACAAGTGGCAAGGTTGATTCCTTTGATGTCTGCAAGTGTCCATCCGATCGTGGTCTTGTACTTCTTGAGTACAGCCAGAAGTTTTGTCTCTTGATCAGGTTTCAGAGTTGAAGAAATAATGACGGGTAATGTGTCATTAGCTCCAAGGAAGGCATACTTCAAATGTTCCGGAAGTACCGTAAGTTCTAGTTCAGGGGCTTGGACAACAGATGTAAGCATTTTATTAGTACCAAAAGTAATTGGAATTGGAGGAGGAAGACTTACATATCTCGGCATCTCATTTAAGACCATGACTGATTCAAGGATTTTGGGTTCAAGGACCTCAATTAGTGCATTGAAGAGGGCTTCAGTCCCGAATTGGGTCAGTCCTGCTCCTTCTTGAATGGTTATTTCGAGTTCATCGTCCTGTATATGGTTCAAGTGTTCCTGCGACATAGATTCAATAATATCAATAGCAAAGCAAGCATTAACACTAGTAGTAGGATATCTCATAGTTTCGAAGATGTTGAACTTGATCATCTCCCCATCAAATTCCATGGATAAAAGACCATTGTGGACATCTATCTTTATTTTTGCAGTCCTCATGAATGGACATCCCAAAAGAAATGGTGTGTTTTCCAAATGACTCTCATTCATATCAAGTATATAAAAGTCAGCTGGAAAGATAAGTTGATTGACCTGCACATGAACATCTTCTACATATCCCCGTGAATATGCGTGAGAGCGATCTACTAATTGAATAATCACATTTTCTTTCTTTAATTCACCTAGATTCATTTATGCATATATATGGCATAACATTGATTGATGCACCTAAATCTAGCATGACATTATCGAAGGACTTGTTACCTATTGCGCAGGGAACTGAAAGGCTCCCGGGATCTTTCAAGTTTGGTGGAATTTTTTGTTGGATAACTGCAGAAATAGTTTCGTTTACCTTAACCACCTCTTTCTCCCTTATTTTCCGTCTTTGGGTGCATAACTTCTTGAGGAACTTGGCATAAGCTGGTACTTGTTTGATGCATTCAATCAATGGCAAGTTCACTTGTACCTTCCAGAATATGTCAAGGATCTCTTACATACTTCTCATCCTTCTTAGTTTTTGCAAATCTGCTTGGAAAGGGTGCACAAGACAACAAGGTGTTAGTAGGAATAGAATTTGAAGAGATAAGATTGTTACCTTTTTCATGGCTAGATGGTGTTGGCATTGGTGCCACTTCCTTATTCGGAATGGTGATCTTATCATACTCATCCTGAAAAAATTGATCACTTTCCTTCCTAGTCTCTATAGAACTTGATTTTGGGCCTTCCTTGGGCATAGGATTGTGCAAAACTTCCCACTTCGAGTTGTAACATAACTAGCATGCGCAAAACCATTGTTCTTTGGGTTGGAAAAAATTTGTGAAGGAAACTTCCCCGTATCTTCGACTTGTCCCATGAAATCAACAATTTGACCAATTTGCTTCTTCATTTCAGAAATGTCACGACCATGAGTGTTCAATGTCTCTTTTGTTTGCTTTTGGCTGTCTAGAAGAACTTGAGTTGAAGTGGAAAATTGTGCAAACACCTTATCATAATCTGGGTTAGATAATTGTTGAACCGGAGGAGCTTGTTGCATACCAATAGGTTGATGAGGCATTGGTGGTCTTGGCATGAATTGTGGCTGTGAGTATCCTTGTTGGTGTTGAGCTAGAGGGTTCATACATCCTTCATTGTTGCTCCACTTGAATCCTGGATGATCACGGTTGCCTTGTCCATAGTTGTTAAAGTTAATGAACCATTGTCCCCCTGGATATCCTCCTAAGGCGTTGGCTTGCTCCATCCCATCATAAGGGTTTGTAACTTGAGGGCATAGGTGTCCATCCAATTGGCACACACCATATATAGGTCCCTTAGGTTGCATAGCCATTTTGGCTTCTAATTCCAAAACTCGTTCAAGCATAGGTTGGAGCTTTTCAATCTTTTCATCCGAGGTTTGCTTAGAATTAAGTGAACTTACCCCTTTCTTGTGAGACATGCCATAGTGGGCATCATTGGTGGCCCTACTCTCGAGTAACTGTCTTGCTTCGGGCTCATCTAAGTCCTTAAATTCCCAATGTGAAGGTGCATTAAGAAGGTCTCGGTCAATAGGTTTAAGACCATCATAGAAGTAATTCATTAGGTTAGTCTCCGATAAACCATGTGAAGGACAAGTAGAACAAAGGACCTTGAAATGATCGTAGTATGAACCAAAACTTTCGTCGGATGCTTGAGTAATGTATGTGATCTCTCGCCTTTTTGAAGTGATCATAGAAGCAGGAAAGTACTTGGCTAAAAACAAGTCCGCAAGTTGTTTCCAAGTAATGATATGATTGGCGGGAAAGTCCATGAGCCAAGATTGAGCCCTATCCGCCAAATAGAAGGGAAAGGCCTTAAGTTTCAGAAGTTCATCATCAACATCACTTGGTTTCATGCTATTGCACACAAATTGGAAAGTCCTAAGGTGTTTATTTGGATCCTCATTGGGTAACCCATAATAGGTTGGGAGTCTATGAAGGAAACCACTCTTAAACTCAATGTCCTTTTTGTTTTCCTTGGGTAGAGGGAAAACGATGCAGGAGGGTCCTATGCTCTACTCAGTTGACGAAGAGACTTACGTTCGTTGTTGGCCATCTCAGTTTCAGGTTCACTTTCAAGTTGGGGTTTAGGGGTTAAACTAGACTCAAATTCGTGGCCCTCCTTAAAAGTAGGTTCCAAGATTGGTTCTAAGGTCGAATTCTCAAATTTTATGTCCCTTAACTCACCCCCAGTGTAACTTGTGTATCGGAACTAACAAAGCGTGGAGATCTGCGAGTTGGAATCACTAGCTTTGGCTTGGTCATGCATAGGAAACTGAGATGCAAAAAACATACAATGTGAGAGTCATATCCTAATTACGACAATAGATAAAAGAAATGGGCAAGCAAGATAGATAGGCATGAAATGTAGAGAACATAATATACGCAAACAACATTGTATGTGTAAAGAATAGGTTATAGGCAGGTAAGTAAAGAAGTTAAAGAGTATAACAAAGAATATGCAAGGTAGATCACGACAATAATATGAAAAAACACAATTTAAAAAAAAAATCCAAATCAATGCAGCACATAAAAGTCTACATGAAGAATGGTGTGAATGCATAAGAGGGAAATCGTTAGAACTTGCATAAGACATACGAGTTACGTGACATTGTATGAAAAGAATGGCATGCACCTTTGATCTTATTTCCCTAGATTCACTTAGTCATAGGGGGCCCGGTGATGATATCCGAGCATTATGAAACGCAGGGAGGGTATGCAATCTACCAACGCAATAGATAGAGTCTAAGAGTGACATGAATAACTTTCTCACTTCGCTTCTCATAATACTTTCATGGGCATACGACCTGCGCGTATTGATAAATATATTTCAATCCCCTCCACCATTCAATGTTAATCATGGCCAGATGGGATAGATGTAACGTGAGAAGCAAGGCCTAATTTCGAGAACACCCCGAGGCTAACCTAGCCAGGGTATGTACTCCATTGGAGTCCTCTTTCTTAGTGCCCCACTTGTCACCAGTCATAATGTAACAACCTTTCTCGGAAATTAGGATTATATTAGTGATTAATGACGGATTAGTAACCGTAATTGGTGATTAGTTGGGTGATTTCGGATGGATGGTGCGAAATGACAGTTTTGCCCCCAAAATGGGCGAAATGTTGACTTTTGATTCAGGCAGTCAAACGGACTTTGGCCGATGAATGTGACGTAGTTCGAGACGTCACGAGTCCTTAGAAAGGTGGGACGTCCGATTCCGACATTTGAGGAAGAAGTTATGAGGTTCGGAAGTTCAGGGGTATCTTGGTAATTTGGTTGAAAAAGGGGCACATTGTTGACTTTTTATACGACATGTATTTTTCACGTATTTCGAGGACCGTTAGGTAGGTCTCGATTACCTGAGTACAACGACAGGCGGCGCGCTATCAACGGACTTCGGACGGCTCGGGTTTTGGTCTAAAAGTACTAAGGGCAAAATGGTAATTTTTGAAGGCAAGGGCATTTTGGTAATTTTTTACTTTGGGATCTATGCCCAGTGAAATTGGGACACTTGGCTGCTTTGGATATTGTGTCCACCAGATTTTGGACACATGTGCTTCTATGGATGGTTGTAGAACCTTGCACAAGCCACCTCACACATTTGTTTTAAATAAGTTTCCATGGTTTAGCACGGTTTTGGGAGTGAAAGACTGAGCCAGTCAACACGTGAGAGAACAAATCGACCCAATCACCCTCCAAAGCGATCCTCTACTGGTGGTTTATGAATAGAAATGTAAGGGGAGGGTGAGACGAGGATGATGGTGGTGGCACGGCGGTCCACAACGGCGAGAATAGGTAAGAAACACTGTGAAACCGTGAGTCCCCTATTTGAGTTTTGACATGGTGAAGTTTGATTTAAGGGGTTAAGGATCAAATGATTAATTGGATGTTGTTCCTGAACTGCAGACGAGTCGATCAGGCCTGAAACGAGGCTTGCCATGGACGGTGGCCGTGAAACCGACATGGTAAGGACTTGTGTTTCGAAAATGGTAAATGATGATTTACTGTTTGTTGATTGATCTTTATGAGGGGATGCTGTTCTGGAGGTTTAGGTGAGACGATTAGGCTTGAAAGTAAGGCTTGTGATGGCCGGAGTCATGAGAATACGAAGGGAGGAAAGTCGAAGTTTTTTACTTGATCGGGGAGGTAAGGTTAAAGCTTGAATTTCAGGTTTTAAGGTTGTAAATCAATAGAATGTGAACAGACGTAGCTATAAGATTGAATAGAATTGAAAACAGATAAACATGGAGGATTTAGAGGGTTGAACCGTCCTCGCGCGGTTTGGGTGGACTGGACCGATTCGAATCGGTTCAGACCGGGCTTGACTGAGGTTGAAGATGAACAGTAGCCGGAGTGTGAGGCCCACGCGCAGCCCCTTTGGGTGGCGTGTGTGGGCGCATGGTACATCTTTTGAGGAAGGTTTCAACACGACTTTTAAATTATTCGATGTAACGAACATTTTGGTACTAGTTTCGAGTCAATCCTACATCGTGTCGATATATTTCGGGATGTCCGAAGGTTTAAAGGCTAGGTTAAAAATAGATAAAAATTTGGAAAAATTACGGGACTTTAGTAGAAGTATTATGAAGTAGTTAGTGACCTTATTATGAGATTTGGACAGGTTTGGGAAAGCCGGTGATAGTGGATTAGCCGGGAAAGCATAAGTGCACGCGTATTGAGGCATCGACGTAAACGATCTGTGAGTGGACTTGCTTTCTAAATTATGATGCATGTATAAATGTTTTATATGTTTTCTATATATGATTTCTATGTTTATTCTTATGATCTTTATGATTTCTGTTTTGCACGTATTCGAGATATGTTACGTATTTGCACGTTTTACGAGATTCTGTCTGATGTTGTGATTTGATATGATTTCAATGATTTTCTTCTGGATTTGAATTATGATTTGAATTCAAGGATTTACAAATGGATTTCGGAAAGTGCTTTCGGGTTTGAGTACCATTTTCTAATGATTTCTGATTTCGGTTTTAATGTGATTTTTGGATTTGAATTCGGGATTTCAAATGATGATTTCAGATTTGGTTTTGGAATTTTTTTTTCGATGGATTTTTGGATTTTCTATTATTTTCACTTGGTTTTGGGTTTTAAGACCCGTTGATACTTGGTTTTGGATTTAAAGACCCGGTATATGGTTGGATCTAGTTTTGAGTTTAAAGACTCGGTTGATTGATGACCCAGGAGGGCCCTGGATTGATATGTTTTGAGTTTAAAGACTTGGTATATGTTTTTAGTTTAAAGACTCGGTTATTGTGATATCCTCCGAGGCCTGTTGATTGTGTTTTGAGTTTAAAGACTCGTTGATATCCCAAGAAGGCCTAATATATGTGAGATCCAGCAGCTTGATTGATTGATGTTTTACTCTTGATTTTCACTGGTTTTCAGATGTTTTGGACTGTAGCCCGGATGATTTGGATTTTATGGATTTTGGGCTGAGTACCCGAACTTTGATTTTGATTTCCGGTTTTCATTGATGATTTTCTTATCTTGGATATGAAATTGTGTTATGAAATGGTTTTTGAATGCATGCATTAGTTTTCGTGGAGGGTATAAATATAATTTCTTATAAACTGTTTTCTAAATGTATTATTTATTTTTGTCCACTCACAATCTTTTGCTTTTTTCGATACTAAGTTCTGCACATGCGATCCACAGTAAGTTCTGCACACCCTGGGACATCGGAAGGTGTTTTTGGTACATTGACCTGGGTATCCCTTATCTGGCTTGCGTGTTCCGTGGGGGTTGAACGGGTGTTTAGCCTTCGTGTTGCACGTGAGTTAGACGGGAGCAAGACTTGTCCCTTAATCCCGGGGAATTGGGGGTAGGTCGTGTCACATAACCCCCCTAGACACCATAACCAACCGAAGAAATTTTTCAAAATAGAGGTTTACCAAACCCAAGTGTCGCCCCACCTCATTTCCATATATTCGAGTCTACAGTGTGTGGTGATGAAATCCACACATCAAGAAGGGTTAAGGAGAAAGTAAACAAAAGGGCACTACTTGTTCCTGAAAGTAAGATTTTGAAGAGAAAGGTTTTGAGATTCATGCAACTCTAAAACATTTAATAGGAAACAATTTATCTTTGGGAAGTTAAAGTTATATATGGGTCACATAGCTTCAAAGTTTAGATGGAGACTTCTACGTATGTGCGGCCCAAGTCATCATCTTGGATTTCGAACCATTGTCCCCATCGGGGCAAGTCCAAAGTGACCAGGTAGAAAGAATACATGCGAGAGGAGGATGATTTTGGAACTCCGAAGTCCTACTTCTCAGTGTGAACACGATTTTGGAACTCCGGAATCCTACTTCTCAGAGCTGGCCTATGGCATGCATTATCTCATTTCCTAGACATCACCTTGAAAAATTTTGTATTTGGGCATGTATTCTTTTCAAGATAACTCAAGTGTTAACAAACTCCGCCCTAACCTCATGACTTTTAAGGGCCATGAAGGGTTTAGGAGTAAGTTAACAAATGAAACTTCACCTATTTCATTAAAGATCAAGATCTAAACTCCGAGCACAAGTGATCAACATATAACCGAGACTAGTTTGAAAAACAAATTATTCTTTATATGATTCGAATTTTTTTTCGAAATATATATATATATATTTTAAATATTTTTTCTATTTCTTTTAACTTTAATTTCGGATTTATTATTATTATTTTTAAATCAAATATTTACAAAGAAAACGTTATCCAATATTTACAAAGAAAACGTTTCTAAAAAAAGTTTACAATTTATATACAAGTATGAAAATATGTACGAATATAATATTTACATTATAAACATATATACATAAACGAAATCATACAAGAGATTATTTCAATCCCCGACAACGGCGCCAAAAATTGATACGCAAGAACTAAGCATTAAAGTAAACACAAAGTCACACTCAACACTTAATAAAAACATATGCAAATTAAAATCCTTTTTTGTAGATTGTAGAATTGATAAGTAGGATCGTTCTTAACCGGGGATTGAGAGTACCTAAGCATGATTATTGTTTGATTAATTAGTTAGGGGGGTAGTTGATTGTTTCTATTATCCTATGTGATTAACTAATCTAAACTAACTTAATCTATTATTTACATGGTCAATTCAGCTTTAACCTAACTCATTCACAAATTATGCCAATTCCAAAATCTACGAAATTCAATAACATCAGTTCTACGTAATACAAGCATATTATCTCAAGTACGTGCTCGGGAACTGCCTATATACTTTCAATGATTTAGACTCAGGAAGTGCCCTGTACACATGGAAGATTATTGAAATTCATATACGATATAAAACCATAATTATATTAAAGATCAATCCAACAAAACGATCATTCAATAACAAAAGACAATCACAGGGTAAAGAGGTCGTGTTACACTTTTTCTCTTCAGGAACTGCACTATGGATGCTAAGTGGTCGACACTCCTTGGTGAGATACTCGGGAACTACCCTATATGTCACAGATGAAAGTGTTTATGGTGGAAGATGGTGTGATTGAATTTTGCTAAGAAAATCTCGAATTGATGAAAAAAAGAAATTTGGCTAAGCAGAGTTTTGGTACAAAAATGGGTGACCAATATAAATAACCTAAGTCTCTCTATTTATAGGAGAAAATTAATCCCCAAATAAATATGAGTTCACAATTTAATTCTAAAAGGAAAAGGTTTAAACTAATTATTATAAAATCCTAAAGGTAAAAGATAATAAAATCCTAATTAAAAAGGTAATCTAAATCCTAAAGAAAGAATAAATACAAAACTTAATCAAAAAGGTAATAAAAACTCCTAATTCAAAAAGGGAAAATAAATCATAATTAAAAAGGACAATTTTCCTTAAAAAGGAAGGAAAATGCTTGCTGGAATTGAACAATAATCGGCTCAGTAGGATAGTGCTGAAGGAAGGGAATAGTTTTGGTAGGCGCTGGCTGAAATGGGTGCTGAAAATCGGTGGTCAACTGCTGGTCAATGCAACAAGGGAGGCTGAAAAAAGGTGTTCAGTGAAAGCTGGCCGAAGTCACCATTAGTGGTCCAGGAAACGCGCACTGAGAAGGGGCGACTGGATTCGGTATACGTCCGCTGGTAGAGGGCTTCACATTTCAGAACGTGTGCTTCGAAAACATCAGTTTTAGTTCAGCAGGCGGCGACCGAACTGTTCTTGGGCTGTTAGAATTATTTCGGTAGCCTACTACCGAAATAGGTCTTACTTTTTGGTGGCCCTCTTTCATTCAATCATAAGTTCTTCGTGATAGCTCCGATTGAGGTGATTCTTTCGCCTAAGTTCTCGTAATTTCGTGCTCTATCCAATTCTGTACATTTCTCACAAAATATATTATTTTATACAATTGTTTGGTATTTAAACATTAAAAGATAAGCATAAAAAGGTATAAAATGATGCTTAATTCATGGCTTATCAGAAAGCTAAGGAGAAGGAAATGAATGAAAAAGATAATGAGCATATGTTTAGGTGTTGATTAGTTTCATTGGACAGCTTTATACTTTTGAGTAATATGTAATTCTTTTATACATAGCATTGGCAATATTTTTATTTGTTACAGAAAACAGTTGATCATTTAGGAGTGTTGATGACCACTTAGAAAGCTTTTGGCTGACAACATGTAAGTTTAGTTGTTTGTTATTATATAATTTTCCTGCAATTAAATGAATGTTTATCTAATATGTTGTTTTACACTTTTTTTATGTTTTTCGCTCTTATTGGATTTTTCCTTTCCATTTCTATTACGATTCATGCAAAATTACTTATTCCTCATTCCTTTTAATCTTCAGACATTAAAGTTTCATTGCTTGATGGGATTCCATTCATTGTTCTGCTCCTCTCTTGGTTGATTTAGTTTTGTTGATTCATAGCTCTAAGCTAGAAATATGCTCAAAATTCTCTTCCTGAATTTCAATGGATTATAAGTGTTACCACTTGACATAGTTTTGAATGTGATGGATGATAGTTTTATGGATGATAGTTGATGTTTGATTGCGATGATGAATCCAAATTTTTTACTCAACACATGTTTGATAAAATTTCATAATGAAAACATTGATGGTCTTTGAATGAAACATGTTGATACCATATCAGCCCAGACTCATTTGGGCCCAATACCTCTAACCTAACACACTTCCACAAAACTCAAGAGGCCCAAGGTCATACAAATAAACAAACCCTAGTAAAGGCTAATCAGCATTAACATGTGGATAGACCCCATCCATCCATCATCAGGGCACATGTCAACCCCACATTGAGCTCACATTCTCCCATATCGAAAGAACACATTTATTATCATTCTCATACTCATACAAAATGGGTCATTTTCCAAATAAAGGTAACTAAATATTTACTATTCACATCTATTTACGAATTACTATTCACCACTTACTCCTTATACACACAGACTCATACTAACTTGGGCGTCAGAGTACCCTTAGGCTAGTACCACATTGGTGCCTATCTCTGACCGACCGACCAATTACTCTCTTTTGGCAGGTCAATCTAAGGACACGTGACTGAGCAAGATTCCCCTATAAGTTGGCACATTTTGTGCATCAACAATTTGGCTCCGTTTGTGAGAATTCTGACTAAATTTCTCCACTACTCTTCCGAGCCGAGTACCACCTTTTTTTCCTTTCCATCCAATCAGCATGCAAGACAACGTGAACCGTGTGGTCACACCTGCACCAGGTCAGGCACTAAAGGACACTTCTCCCGACGTGGTCCGAGCGCTAGAATGACTACATCGCGACATGGCGGAGTTCAAGCCCAACATCTCTCAGACTGAGGTATGATACACGGAGCTGAGCGGGAAATACAACGACGTGATGGCCTAACTCCAGGCTGCCCAGGCCGAGCTAGCTACTCATCATGCTCTAGACGAAGCTCGCGGAGCCGAGAGGGTCGTCGCCGACTACACCGAGCGCGTACGACTTGCAGCTGGGAAGGAGAAGGCCCCAACTTCGACAACACTAACCAACAAGGCCTCCAAGTTCTTGATCATACCAGGGAAGGGTACCTAGGGACCAGAATCTTACGTGACGCTAGTGAAGCCCTGTGTGAAACATCCTGACTGGATCGTAGACAGCTCAGTTGCATCATGCTCACATTCTCTTGGGAAACAAGGATTTACCACTGACGGAGTAGACTGGTCGGATACCTTTTGAGGCAGACCCATGACAGCCCCTTTTCGCACTAATAACCCTACTCATGTCTCTGTCATGGAGGACGCTGACTCCTCCCACGAGGTAATCAGCATACGTTGATCCGACCGACCCCCTCGCAGCACTCGGTCCAAGGAACATAGGGGAGCTTCCATCCATCGAAAGGTCCACCTGTACAACACACAGATTACTAGAGTCGGAGAAAAAGCCCCAGTACTAACCCACTAGTCCAGCAACTACTCGACTGAGCGAGGAGCCTTGAGGCTGAGAAAGAGCTACCCCATACACCAACTTGGGGCCAAACCAACTTAGGCCCTTTCATTGGTCAGATCAATCGATTCGAACACGACCACGAGATTAAGCCGCTCAATATTCCTCTCTACCAGGTAAGAGAGACACACTAACTCGCCTAAAAAACTACCGGTCGGCCCTAGCCTTCAAGAACCTATTGACGAATCCTGGTGTCTTATTTTCAGCTCCACCATCACGGTGGCTGCAATCAACTGGTTCTACCAACTGGAGTTTAACATCATCAAATATTTCAAGTAGCTCCAGACTATCGTCCTCAACTAGTTTAGCCTATTCTCAGCCGAGGTCATGTTCCTTCTGAAGTAGGGGGTGACTGAACCACTACAGAAGTATGCCGCTCGGTTCAGCCATGAGTACTCTCGGCGCGCTGAGACAGACGACAAGGTCGCCTTCAACGATTTCAAAGGCGGTTTGCGCGAATCACACTTAAGGTACACTGTATATACTCAAGGTTGTTCTACCTATCATGAGCTGATGAAACAGGTCACGATCCACACTAAGGTTGAGCTGCTAACTAACAAAGGAGATGCTACACTAGCGAACACTTACAAGCCTAGCACTGGGGACTCGATCAACACATACCGACCGAGTCACCCCAGCACTCAGACTTCCCCTCAGCAGCCGACCTCCAGCCAGAATCATAACCAGCAGTCCCCAAGCGGGAAAATGAAGGACTATTCTAGCGTCTACAATCCAGGAAAGAAGGGGAAAACCCATGGCCACAACAACAATCCCTAGGGGCAACACCGACATGATTACAAGCAGAATGACGCTAACACCGAGCGGCCACCCCTTCGGTCCAAATATGAAAGGTACACCATCTTTAACACTGCATATGAGAATGTGCTCATGAACATGGAGAACATGATCCCCAAGCCAGTGTGGGCACCAACCACTAGTCGACTTGCAAAAACACTGGCATCAACTACTAGTACCACAAGTATTCGTGATGTGTGAATGTTGTTGTGATTTTTGTTGTTTGTTTATGAGTCTCAGACATCGAGCCCGGGGCTCCGGTTTCTGAGACTGTGTTGTGGTGACTCGGATGTTGAGCCTGGGGCTCAGGTTCCTGAGTACGTGTGTATGTGTTGGCCTACCGGTAGTGCCCTTGTGATGTAATGATTGTATTGTGCGTTGTGATTGTGATGATGGTTGGTTAACCCCAGACGTCGAGCTGGGCTTCGATTCCTGATAAATGGTGGGTGTTTGCTTGTGGAGCAGTGGTTTGATATTTTATACTGTGATATGTATGGATTTATGTGACAGTGACTATGGTTTGGTTATGTGGCATTGAGGTGACTAACAAATACATTTTTTTACTTGTTTGGATTTCTTGGTTGGACTGATTTGTGGTAGTAAATGGTTATCGGTTATTTTCCTTATAGGTGTTTTCACGTTTAACGAGAGTATATCATGTTTTTTTTGTTCTAATCAAGGTAAAATGGTTTTCGTATGCATGCATGGTTTTGGAAAACGGAGGGTAAAAGAATGGATGTTTTCAAACTATGTTTTAAACTATTTCTTTTGTCCACTCACACATTTTTTTGGTTTTGTGACCCTACAAGACCGATGTACGGAAATCGAGGCTCGAGAGACGGAGGAATGAATTAGTAGATTAAGCATGTATCCCTTGTCTGATAAGCTTTGTCAAAAGAGATTGGTCTTTTGTTGTTTTATTGGATCGGCTCCTGTCACATTCCCTCCGACTTGTTCATCCAGGGGCTCGGTGTCGATACGGCGTTGCCCTCGTTTCTTTGAGTGTTGTCGATGAGCCGAGTGTGGACCAGGTCCGTGTATGCTTCTCGATCAGGAAAGTAGGATCCACCATGATAGGTGTCGATGAAGGTTTGCACTTGCATGGAAGCTACCGTGACCGAAACTAGCCCCTTATCCATAGCTGAATCAGTGCGGGGGCGAGACGTCAAAGTAATTAAAGTGGGATACGATATCTACAATAAAAAAATTGAAAGTAATAAGACAACCACCAAATTTTTAACAATAAGCAATCATATTCAAAATTTAAGCAATCAAAATAATAAATAATCAAAATTTAATCCTAAACAAAATTTCTACCAAATAATAATAAGCAATCATATTTATAATTTATAATAACCAATCCTAATTAAGAAAACTTCAATAATATATCCTAATCAAAATAACCAATAATCAATCAATCATAATTAATATCTAATCAAAATTAGAAATAATAAATCTAACCAATTCAACAATAAATCCATGAAATTCAAAAACTTGAATAACCAATCCAACAATAAATCCATAAAATTCAATAATAAATCTAACAAAAAATCACGAACTAATAATCCATAAAATTCAAAACAAAAAATATAACAAAAAAAATCAACAATAAATTCAAATTAAAAATAATTAGTCAAATAATCCATGATATAGTGAGAGAGTAGTGAAATAGAAGAGTTGCTCACGAGCGGCGGCGGCGACGAGATGGTCGCAGCATTGAGGGAGAGAGAGAGAGAGAGAGAGAGAGAGAGAGAGAGAGAGAGAGAGAGAGAGAGAGAGAGAGAGAGAGAGAGAGAGAGAGAGAGAGAAAGAGAGAGGGGGGGGCTGTTTTTTTAAGTGAGGGGGTGAGAAAGAACAGAGAGGATTCACGAAGAAGAACAAGAATGGGGCTATTGTTGGATTTCAGGACCTGAAGATAGAAGATCAATGAAGATTCAGAGCTGATTTCAGGGAAGCTTCTTCAGCTTGAGGTACCAACTTCTCTCTTACACTCTTAGCTGGAAAAATTGTGGTTAGGATAGATTATGATTTTAAATAAGTGATCACCACTTTAGATTTGTTGGACACCTATTAAGCAAATAGACAGCAGTAGTTACTGCTTGACCCCAAAACATGTAGGGCATATTTTTTTCATGAATAATTGCTTTAGCCATCTCCACAATAGTTTTGTTCTTTCTCTTTGCAACACCATTCTGTTGTGGAGAGTAAGCAACAGTAAGTTGCCTTTGAATCCCCAGGTCTTCACAATAATTCAGAAACTCCTGAGATGTAAACTCCCCACACCCTGTCACTTCTTATTTTCTTGATCCTGTTCCCTGTCTGAAGTTCAACCATGGCCTTGAACTTCTTGAATGCATTAAATACTCCTGATTTGTGCCTTAGGAGATAGGTCCAGCACATTCTAGAATAGTCATCAATAAAAGTGAGGAAGTATTTGTTCCCACTTAGAGTCTCAGTTTGCATTGGTCCACATAGATCTGTATGTATCAGTTCCAGCAACTCTGTTGATCTCCAAGCACCTTTCTCAAAGGTCTCCACATGTTGCTTTCCAAAAATACAGCCCTCACAACATTCCTCTTTCTTAGAAAGTCTAGGCATACCAATCACCATATCATTAGTGACTAGTGAAGACAAACTTGAATGATTCAAGTGTCCAAATTTTCTGTGCCACAACCATTAACTTCCCTCTTCTACTGCCACCTTAGCCATTGGAAGAACTTGTTGGAAAGATAAGGGAAAAAAATCTGTTACTGGTCATTAGCAACACTAGCTATTTCATGTCTCTGTTCATAGATAGTTGCTTTCCCTCCCTTCAAAAACCAGATTGTATCCATGCTCCACCATTTTCCCCAACACTTAACAGGTTTTAATCCAAACCAGGCACTAACATCACTTCTTTTATCATTTTGTCACCTCCTTGTGTCTTGATAACCAGAGAACCCTTGCCTTTGGCTTCCACCGGTTCTCATGTCCTTTCACCCTACACTTTAAGGTTCTATCAAGATCAATCAATACTGATTCTCGAGAGGTCATGTGGTTACTACAACCACTGTCCAAATACCATATATCAGCATTCTTAGAAGTAGTAACTGAATGACAGGCATAAAACATGGTTCCATCATCTTCTATCTGTTGAGCAATATTGACACTGCTCTTGGTATGAGAGTTCTTAGCATAGTGGCCCCATTCTGTTACATTTGAAACATTTTCTAGTTTTAAACCAGCAATTTCCAAAATGCTTCTTGCTGCACACTTTGCAGGTAGCTTAGTATCACCATCACCCTTAGTTTCTCCTTTGTGATGTCCAGAATCATTCTCTGTTTTCTTGACCCAGGGTTTACTTCCTGGACTTGTACCCTTCTTAGATTTGCTTGTCCACGACTTAACACGACTTGAAAAGGCTTTTTCAGTAGAACTTTCAGAGTGAAGTTCAAGCCTCTGATCATAAGCCTTAATGGAAGCAATTAGTTCCTGCACATTTACTTCATCTAGATCTTTGGTTTCCTCTAGGATTGAAACTATAGGTTCATAGGTCTTAGTCAAGCTTATGAGGATTTTCTGCCCCATCCTAGCTTCCTTTATATCTTCACCATAAGACCTCATTTGATCAACTATAGAGTACAGTCTAGACAAATATGCATGCAGTGTTTCATCATCTCTCATTCTAACTCAAAATCCCTTCTCAATCCTTGTAGTTTAACGGATCTTACCTTCTGATCACCACAGAATTCTCTCTTTAACAGATCCCAAGCTGCCTTAGAGCTTTCTTCATTTGCTATCCTTGAGAAGATGGAATCCACCACAGAAGTTTGGGATGAATCCGAGGGCCTTTGCATCTTTGATCATGTCTGCACGAGAAGGCACCACCTTGCTCCTTCTTCTCCTTCAGGATCAGCATTCACTCCTTTGTTAACAAGCTCCCACAGATCTTGAGCTCGAAGCAAGGTACGCATCTTAATGCTCCAAAATTCGTAGTTATTGCCATCAACTATTGGAACTCTCAGCTCACTGCTTGCTCCTGCCATTTCAGTTTATTCTTCACAGTGAACACCCCAGTTCACATATCAGAACCAAAGCTCTGATACCATGTTAGATTTCAAGACCTGAAGATCGAAGATCAATGAAGGTTCAGAGCTGATTTCAGGGAAGCTTCTTCAGCTTGAGGTACCAACTTCTCTCTTACACTCTTAGCTGGAAAAATTGTGGTTAGGATAGATTAGGATTTTAAATAAGTGATCAAGCACTTTAAGATTTGTAGGGAATGAAGAATATGGATTGATGATCGATCAAGAAAATGGACTAAAGGTTTACTGTTTCATTGATGCACATAAGGTGTTTGACAAAATGCATATATGAACAGTTTTTCTGATTTTCTTATGCTCTCACCATTTAGAGAGAGTCACATACGTCCTTAGTAATTCTGTGATGATTTTCAATCATTATCATTCACTCTCCTCTGTACAATTTTGTTAGAGAAGGGTGACATCATCACACACACACATTACATGATTTCTTGCTCATTAAGACACTCACACACATGCCTAACACACGTGCTAACACTAACTGATTTTAAACAGGTGGCATGATTCTATTTGAGTGTTTGATCAGCTGCATTGCAGCTTGATCAAACCAATCCAGGTGCAGCTTACATGCCAACAGCTATCTGTTTTAAGTGATTGCTGACTTTTTCCCGACAAAGATTCGTCGGGAAATTGTTAAATGTTTCGTCGAGTTACCTTTCGCTACAATTGTTAAATGAATTTCATGTCAGACCCCCAATTAGCTAAATTCTTATGTTGCTTTAATTCTGCTATAGATATGTAAGTTGAATTTCATATAGAGTTATGAAATTGAGTTATGGTATACAAAACAATTATAATTTCTGGTTTACATCAACCTGCATACTCAATTTTCACGAGTTATGAAAATTGAGGTATGTAATATATGTAATTTCAACTTATATTTCTAATGGTTTTCATATATCAACTTATGTTATTTCTTCGGTGTAATTTATGTCATGAGTTATGAAAATCGATTTCCATGTATAAAATGACAAATATTGCAGTTCGTTGATTTTCATATAGTATTAGTTCTGCTTTAGTGCTACTTTAGTTCTGGTTTTGTGATTTCATTTATGGAATAAGAAGACCAAGAAGAGTAGACTGCTTCTTAAAGTTTGAGGTTCATAATTCTGGTTCTTTTCCATTTATTTCTAGGTTGGATTAAAGCCTATGGTCTTTTTGCACTGACGGAAACTACTGCAAGAAGCGATAATTTGCTTCATTCACTTCTTTTAGTTGTGATGATGGTAACGTAACCATTTCACCTGTTTCCACTACTACGAAGTTTAGCATGCCAATATGCCATAAGAAAGTGTGTTTGTGTACAATCTTTTCTATTCCATCATCTCTCAGTAGGACCAATATATGTACTTATATAGTCCTTCCATTGATGTCTTTCATGAACGTACTCTATATGCACTACTGAAGCTAACGAACCCATAACTCAATTTAAAGAAATTATAGAAAAAATCAAGAACCCATAAATGAAATCACAAAACCAGAACTAATTGTATTATAAGTAGTGAATCCAATCACTTGAAAAAACACATATCAGGATAAGATACCAACAGAACTTACCAAGCCGAATACAGGATAAAATATTAGGATAGGACTATATCTTAGGCCCAATCATATTTTCCATGGCTATGTTCCTTCTCTAAATACTCTTGAAATATCTCATCACCTGAGTGGTTCAGTTTGTGGTTCAATTTGAGTTAGCATAATTCAGGATAACATATCTACATTTGTGATTATGGGTTCATAACTCTGGTTTTGACACTTATAACCATATTACATGGTACAAATTAGTTGATTTTTTATTAATAAATTGAGTTTCATGTTTACAAATTCATATAAAATTTTCCCCATTCACTTTGAATTCCACTATTTTAAAACTAATGTTCTATAATTTTTTTTGGTGGGTTGAATTGGAGAAAGCATAAAACTTCATATTCTGATTGATCTCATTTTATCTTTATACAATTTTATCAGGTCGCCTCTTTGGAGGAATCTTGAGATAAAATTTTGGTTTTCACTTTCTTTAGATTCATCTATTTGTTACTGCAAGTAGCTGAAAATAATTGATTAGCATTTGATGCAATGAAGTTTTTTGTATGTGTGCGTATTTGTATGATTGAGTGAACTAAGAATTTTTATTTTTTTCAACTTTTATAACTTATATTAATCTCTCTCTTTTTTGTGGAATAACATATGTTTTTTTTATTTATCTCTGGTAGCTTTTACAATTTCTGAAAGTATATGCTTGAAATTTTTTGAATGTTTTGAAGCTACATACTTGGTAGTTGATTATGAGAACTTTCTATGGTCTTCAAATTTAGTTAAAACCCTCATAAAGTACAAAAATTGATAAACCTTGCCATTTATTTTTCTGTGATTTGGATTCTTTGTTGATTTCAGCTGTTTGGCTTAACTTTCCATTCAAAAAGGAAGAACATTGGTTTTTACTGAATTGATTAATTTTTAGTTCTGCCGAAAGAGAAGATTGCACATAAGTATCGATCTCGACTTATTCTTCAGTTGCTGCTGCTCATGGATTTAATCTTTGCTTTGATTCCCTTATTTGTGCTAGAAAGCAGTTACTGGTGCACTGGGATTTTTCTTTGTTAGTTGCTTTGTTGGCTTGAATCATTAACTTTGAGTATTGTTCATGTTTTTGGTAAAAATGTGATAAAGATTACGTATATCATGTTGCAGCTAGGAAAGTTTCTAAAATTTCATACATGAATAATTCTGAATTCAGTACGTTGTCTCAGAATGTTGGTCTATCTGGTCAAATACCATATCTTTGAACGTGGTGGTAGCTCAACGTCTTCACGTGGTGGTAGCTCAACGTCTTCACGTGGTGAACAATTTTGTATTGATCATTTTATATGCAAATTTGTTTGCATTTAGTTTTGTATTTAACTCATAGTGGATTACATGTTTAGATTTGTTTGTTCTTGCTTTGATGTATTCGTCGAACTCTAATATTTCTTTTTGGTGTCTTTATTTTTCTCAGTCCATTTCATCAGTTGTTGCTAAAAACACTGTTTTTATTTTTGGGTTTTGTAGATCTCAGGTTCTTTCTCCACGTACCATTGGATTCCACTTCCAGCTCATCCCTTTTCTTTAACGATACTACCAGATTTAGATCCTTCCTCTACTTTTTTTCCTTGGTCATGTTCAGTGTTTTTTTTTGGTACAATTTTCATATTAAAATATCAAATTTTGGTTTGAAATTCCAGTTGTTATTGTGATTATACTTACATATGTATTTAAATGATCTGTACTTATTCCTGAGTTGCTGCTGCTCATGCATTTGATCTTTGCTTTGATTTTCTTATTTGTGCTAGAAAGCGTTTAGTGGTACACCGAGATTTTGGTTTGTTAGTTGCTTTGTTAGCAAGAATCATTAGCTATCTTCATTTTTATATTTGTTGCTATTCTGATTGTCCATATGGATAGAAGATCAACAAATGTTCAATTAACTAGTATAACAAAAAATGAACCTGTTTGATCCTGAAATGACCAACTCGATGAAACCCGCTGGGGGATCTAGGACCGAGCCGTGTGGTGTCTTGGGCCCGTTGGTGGCGTTGCTGCTCGGCAGGGATCCTGCAAGGTCTTGACACCGGTGTGGTGTCGGCCGAAGAGGCTCCGATGCCTAAGTTAGTGTCTGTGTGCCGAAGGGCAAGTAAATACAGTGCTCTGAATAGGGTCTGAGAGGCTTACCTTTGTGAAGGGTTTCGAGGTATTTATAGTAGCCATAACTGCAGTATGTGGGCTACTGTTGCGGGAGCAGGTTGTGCTTTGTGGCTGAAAGTTGCCTGACAAGCCCTGGACATCCGGAGAAGGCGCCAGCTGGAGTCCCAACCTGCCTCTGTCAGGGAGTGGGTATCGCAGAGTTGGTTAGGTGATTGTCGCAGCTAGCTGGCGTCTGTGCCCTGTCAGGTGCCGAATGACAGCTCTGTAGGCACGTGCCGGTCGGCCGGGCCAAGGTTGTGGGGGTGCCGATCGGCGAATCGTTCGGCGCCCGTCCTGTCCTGGAAGGCCATGTACTTAGGTGGTCGGTCGATATGGTATCAATAGAACCAAATGTGAACTCATCATATTGCTCAGACGTTTATAATCATGAATATGTTTTTGATAATGACCAGGAATATCATGTCCCAGTTAGGAAAGTTTCTAAAATTTCATACATGAATAATTTTGAAATCAGTAGGTTGTCTTCGAATGTTGTTATATCTGGGCAAATATCATGTTTTGAATGTGGTAGTAGCTCAGTGTCTTCACGTGATGAATAATTTTTGTATTGAAATGTCATTGCTACTAATCATGTTGTAGAAGAATCTATGATTAACTTTGATAATACCAATGACACTTATGATGACACACCAAAATGTTTATTCGATGAGTGTGAAACGATGGTCAATACCATTAACATAAATTTAAATAGGAGTGAGCATATTAACCATGAACATTAGATAGGAGTGAGCATGTTGAACTTCTATCGTGTCAGTAAAAATATTTGGTACTTAATCTTAAATTTGAAGTATAAGTGCACCATAATTTTAAATCATATATAATCGACAATATTAATATAATAACTTAAAAAAAAGTTAAATAGAGAAATGAGATTCTCTTGGGACATGTATTTTGACTTGACACTGAGCATTGTCCTGCTTAAAATAACAAGACCATATTCCTGCCCCATCCACGTCAGTCTCAAATACCTTGTTTTGTTGTTTTGGTGTGTCCCTTTTCTTTTCTCTCTGCAACTGAGTCAAAGTGGTGACTTGAAAAAATAGAAGTGGGTGTATTTTGCGTACAAAATTTTTGGAATTTTTTATCCATAGAAGTCATATTTTAATTTAAATCCAAGTCATATTTTACTTTAAATTCAAGTCATATTTTACTTTATATCCCGCTCTAGTCTAGGAGTTATTATTTTTTTATCCTTAATCTTAATTTTTCTTCTAAATATGCCTTGTTCATATCTCAGAAATTGTTTTCTGGGATCTATATATATCAAGAAACGAGATTGAGTTTGTGAGGGGTACGGGTCCCTTAGGGCAATAGATTGGTATTGTAAACCAGAAGCTAATGAAGCATTTGATTCAACTGCTTTTGGCTCATACTAGCTCGCCTTGTGCAATCGACACCATCGTCATCAGCATTTCTCACTTACTTCTTCTTTATCTCTGCTGCTACCGGATATGGATGATCAAGAACAATTCAAAAGCCCGAAGATTTCGATTGAAGTCATGTTTCTACAATCACATACTGGGTTTGATGGCTACTTACTGCATTGCTCAGCCCATACCGAGGTTGCTGGTGGCTGCGTCATTTTTTAACTTCAACAAACAGACTGGCCTCGCTTCTTTTGAGGTGGGTTTTCTCGTTCTCTTATTTTCTTATAATTTTAATGCTACCTTTCTTACCATTCAAGTTTTCACAACGTGTTGTATAGGAAAAAAAAAAAACTGACTTTTGGTATGTCTTATTGCTTGCTAGTAATGTTGCACAAAGTAATGTTTGTTGAATCTGATGATATGGTTGAAGCTTGCCAACAAAGTAACCTCCTTTTGCAGATGATTTCTTCAGCCATTGAAGCTCTCGCAAGGTGCTCAATGCTAATAATGATTGGCTTGGAAACTAAGATATACATCCGGGAACTCAGGTGGTATGTGAGGTTTGGGATCATTTATGTCTTGGTGGGAGATGCAGTGCTGCTCAATCTAATTCTTTCTGTCACAGATCACTCCACCAGGTTAGTTTTTCAGATTATCTCCCACGTACAAGTGTGATCATAATACATACTTGCATTAGTTTTGTTTTTATTTCAATCTTCCAGAGGTGCTCTGTATCTATATATAAGCAAAGTCTGCTGCCAGGTTTCTTCCAACTTCCCAATTTAATTACCCCTTTATAATGCTATGGTTTACGTTATAAGGTGGGGTTCTTTGTTGTTGAGATGTAGGTGTTGTTTGGAATTCTACTCCTTGTTTATATTCCTGATGTGGATCCTTATCCGGGTTACATTGCTCTACAATCCGAGACTTGTAATGTTATGTATGAAGCATTACCTGCTGAAGAGCAAATTTTCCCGGAAAGACGTTAGTATATTTTCCAGTAAGTCACTCACAAACTTGGGATAAAGTTGTATAGCCTTTATTTAAGTCTAAAGCTACTTAGTATTTCATTGTGCTTTGCAGGAATATATTTTGGATGGATGACTCCACTACTGCAGCTAGGATGTAGAAAACCCATCACTGAAGCAGATGTTTCGAAGTTGGAAACATGGGATCAGACTGAGACATTAACTAAAAAGTCAACTTCATGTTTCCTCCTTTTCGGTTGCTTCCATATAATTTTGTGTGTCACTGCACAACATAGGTTACAGTTTGAAGTTTTTCAGGTTCCAGAAATGCTGGATGGAAGAATCTCAGAGGTCAAAGCCATCGCTTCTCAGTGCAATACTGAATTGTCTCCTTGGAAGAAGGTAATGGTTGTTGGAAGATAAGCTGTGCCCTGGCAGCTGACTTGGCAGTGATCCTACTGTCAACTCGAAGAGGACAAATGGCAATCAAGAAGAAAAAAAGAGTAAATGAGAGATGAGTGTATGAGTGTATGAGAATTCTGTTAGACTAGATGTGTGACGTGTAAGTGTGATGAGCAAGTCAAGAAAGTGTCACTGTCGCCATCTAACTGTTTTCATGCTGATTGTGTGTAAGTGTGAGTGAGTGCTTGCTATATATTGTATTCATTCATTCGAACTAATGAGAAGAGAAAAATATACAGTGAGATCAGAGAGAGATATCTGATCACTGTGATGCAAAACAAACCATACACATTCAAATTAGCATTTCATCAAACACATAGAGTGCACACTGCAATTCTGTGAATCTCAACAGAATTGTTTAATCAATCAATCCTGAAATTAGCAAAGAGAAGAGAAGAAGATTCTATCCTAACCATATGAGCTGATCTCTTTCATTTCCAGCTAAGAATATTGAGTTTGGAAGATTACCTGAGGCAATGGAACAGTGCTGAGATCACGATCATCATCCGACTTGTTCTGATTCCCAACATGGTATCAGAGCAGGAGGATCTGCTTATTTGGGGCGTCTGCCTGTGTAGCTACTTCTGTGATTGAAGATCGAAAAGTGTGATTGAAGATCCTTTGTAAAATTCCAGTTTCCTTCACGAGCAAGGTACTGATGGCGGGTATTGGAGGAAATCCTAAGCTACCTGTGTTCAAAGGAGAGAATTATGAGTTTTGGAGCATCAAAATGAGAACAGCATTGAAGGCATGCGATCTATGGACTATTGTTACTCAAGGGCTTCCTGAGCTTGAGTATGATAGTGAAGATGAAGAAGTAGAACAAGATGTGAGCCGTGCTGATTTGATCAAGAATGCAAAGGCACTGAACCTAATCCTGAATTCAGTCTCAGAAGAGATCTTCCCAAGAATCTCAAATATTGAGATTGCAAAGCATACATGGGATGTTCTAAAGAAGGAATTCAGAGGAGATCCTAAGGTACGTGCTGTGAAACTTCAATCTCTAAGAAGAGACTTTGAATATACCCGTATGAAACAGGATGAAAGTTTTTCTGCTTATATCTCTAGATTGTTAGTTATTGTTAATCAAATGAAGACGTATGAAGAGGAAATATCTAAGAAAAAACTTACTCAGAAAATACTAATTAGTCTAACTAAGACTTATTGTAACGCCACGGAAATTCGGAAAATGTAATTTTGTAAAATAAATGACGTTTTTACCCTTGTGAATAGTATGGTCAATTTGTTGACTTTTTGATTTGTGAATCAAACGGACGTTGACCAATGACTGTGACGTAGTTCGGGATGTCACGAGTCCATAGACAGGTGGCACGCCCAATTCTGACGATCAGGGAAAAAGTTATGACGATCGGAAGTTCAAGGGCATTTTCGTAATTTGGACGAAAAGGGGGAAAATGTTGACTTTTTGTTTGACAACTAATTTTCACACAATTCGAGGACCGTTAGGTAGGTCTCGAAGCCCTGAGTACAACGACAGGCGGCACGTCGAAAACGGAGTTCGGATACGAACGTTACGGGTCACGGAAGCCTAGGGGCAAAATAGTAATTTGTCGAACAAGGGGCAAAATGGTCTTTTGGCCTTGATCAGACCATGACACCTGTCCTTTGTCTGATTCTCACCCCAGAGAACATGGAAACCGGTTTTGAGGAGTAGCTTTTGACAATTATCCCTTAATTAAGGGAAAGTGTAATGATTTTGTCCAATTGTCCAAATTAAACCGTGTTAGCCCTCTATCTCTCGTCATTGTGCGATTAAGTGTTTAAGGAAGTGATCTGAGAGAGAGGAACTCGAGGGATTGAGAGAACTGGGAGAATTTTGGTTCGAAAAATTCAGACATTTAGGGGAAATTCGAATTCGCAATTGTGGGCTAAGAGAAGGGAAATTGAGGATTACATTGAGTTTCTAGGATTAAAACGAAGCTCCTTGCAACAAAAACGAAAAGAAATCGTGTCGAATTGAGGAAGAACAGAAGCTTCCATGGCTATCGAAAATCGAGCTTGAGTTCAGTTAGTTAGAGCTAAGATTTTATGAAATTGATCTTGTAGAAACGTTCCTTACACTCTCACGATGCTAACCATGTGAATTAATTGGAAAATCAAGGACGGAGTCGTGAAACCCGAATAGGAGACCCGTCGAAGTTCAATCGTGAGTCGTGAAGTTTTGGACCTTAATTGAGGTAATTGAACTCACAGAACTTGAATTCAGTTGTATTAGATGGGATCAGTTGAAAAAACGGATCGATTTGAGGTCGAATTGACTGAGATTGCATCGGGTTCTATTGCGGGTATTTCAACCCGTTTATCAGACAAACGGGCGAGAACGAAGCACTGTAGCAGTACTGTGCGACGCGCATGCTGTGCTACGCGCGTGGCTTTCACGCGCATGCTGTGCTACGCGCGTGGCTTTCACGCGCAGCCGCTTGCGACGGCGCGTGGAGGGGATTCTGACAAAATGTTCAACATGAAACTTGATGTTCTCGATGATACGAACCTATACGCGTTGGTTTCGGGTCAATCAGATATGGTTTCAGAGTAGTTCCGAGTACCCGACACGTTTAATTTATATTAAAATAATATTATAAAATTCCGAAAAATTAGGGGATTCTTATTTGAGGATCATATGATAGTCTAGTAATCTTAAATCACTTTGTTTGACAAGCTGGAATATTCCCAGGATGTCGGAAGAAAACGAACAGCTCGAGGCTGAGCAATCCGGACAGTGTGTGTGAGTGGACTTTTGGTTTTCTAACCGTGATGCATGCATATATGATTTAAATGCTTTATTATATGATTTTATATGCTTTGGCATGATTGATATTTCAATCCGGTGATTTCTCGGTTTTATGATTATTATATTATATTTTGGCACGATTTTCGAGAAATGATGAAATTGATGTTTTTGGGCTAGGCCCGAATTGAAAATGATATTTGGACTGAGTCAGTGATTGATTTTATGGATTTACGTGATCGTGGCAACTCGGATTTACGGTTGCAAGGATTTGTGTGAAAATGATATTTTGGGCTTGTGACCCAAGTGAATAGTAATTTTGACTCGGATTTGGAGTCCCATGTGAATATGATTAAATTGATGATTTTGATTTATAAAGTGAATCCTAGACACTGTTTAATGATGGTTTTGTGGAACTTGATTTGTGAAAGCTATGTCTCGGACATAGGCCCCATTGAAATGTTTTTGACTTGATTTGAGACATAAATGATTTTAAAATGAGATTACTGGATTTGGTGACCTGTTCCACATATACCATCCTTTGTGATTGATAGTCTCCTCCAAACGTCGTGGATCCTGGAGTAGTCACGATCCACTGCCTGGAGATGAGTAGCTTCGAGGGAGGCTCACTCGCAGGAGCGTGGGATTATGATGATATCCTCTAGACGTCGTTGATCCTAGAGTTGATATCCCCCTAGACGTCGTAGATCCTGGGGGATGTACTCGAACGTGAGACACCGAGCTGCACGCGTTGCATTGATATCGTGACGGGTTATATGGATAATGTGATTGGATATTGAGGATTGGTGGTATTATGATTTATTGATATTTGTGTCCAGAGACTTTAGAAAATGATGCTTTATATCATGAATTGATTTCATATTATTACTCATGTTTTCTGTTATGCATGCACGTTTGTGAAAACTGGAGGGTAAGAAATGTGTTTTGGTAAATGTACTTGTCAAAATTTATTTTTGTCCACTCACACCTTTACTGTTTTATGCACCCTCCATGCTAGTGCACCGGTACGAGGGCTAGAAACGAGGCAAAAGAATAAATAGACCGTTGCGCACTCAGACACTCTACAGAGTAGGAATTTGATCCCTATCTGTAATAGTACCTATGCTCTGTATTGTCTTTGACTAGTCAAATTTGTGACGTCATTGGTCTGTAAAACTTAACTATCCCTTGTCTGACAATGTTTTCTGGATTTGTTGTGTGGTGTATGTATATTAATTTGGTTACTTTTAGTATTTTTATTTATTGTCAGACGGGAGCAGGATTCATCACGACTATCGAGGGATAATCGGGATGGGTCTTGTCACTTATCACTCCATAGTTTCAATTCTAGAGGAAACTAGGAATCTGGATCAAGTTAGTGTTGAGAGTATTACTGCTTCAATCAGGGCATTTGACCAAAGGCTGGAAATGCACAATGAAAGTGAGGTTGAGAAAGCTTTTGCAAGCATGAATGTGTTCAACAAGTCACATGGACATTCCAGGACTAGTTCCTAGATGACTAAGAGGTTTCAAAGTAAACCAGGACCTAGGACTTGGAATAATGAAAAACCTAAAGAGAATGTGAAGCAGGAAAGACCTGCAGAAACTCAGAGAGGAGATGTCATGAGAGTATTCTGCAAGGATTCCATGAAGCATCACTGGGAGATTGTTGGCTGAAAGGAGGCAAAGTGTTTCAAATATTCACGATTTGGTCACATGGTAGAAGATTGCCCAGGAAAACAACCTGATGCTGTTGTTTTTGCTCAAAAAGCAGAAGGAGCATAAGGAAGTATGTTTTATGCCTGTCACTCAGCATCAATAGAAAGGAATGAGGCTATTTGGTACCTGGATAATGGATGCAGTAATCATATGACTGGTCATGAGTCTTTGTTAACCAACATTGATCAAAATCTCAATCTGAAGGTGAAAATGGGTACTGGGGACCTTGCTCAAGTAGTAGGGAAAGGTTCTTTACTAGTGCATATTGATCAAGGGGACAAGTACATTAGGGAAGTCATGCTTGTACATGGACTAGATGAAAATCTACCGACTGTAGGGCAAATGGTTGAGCATGGTTATAGTTTGGTGTTTGGAAACAGATTTGTAGAAATCTATGAAAATGGGACTTTGTGGTAAAAGGTTGCTAAAGTACCTATGACAGGAAGCAGATACTTTAAACTTTCACTAGTCTATGTGAATTTCATGACCAAGAAACCTGAAAATGTTGAGGCTCTTAAGGCTAGCATTGAGGAGAGTTCAGAATTGTGGTACTTGAGGTTTAGACACTTGAACTTGTCAAGTCTCAAACTGCTCAAACAGAAAGATATGGTGATAGGGTTGCCTAGCCTACAAGGAGAAAAGGGAGTGTGTGAAGGGTGCATTGCAGGGAAGCATCATGTCAGCTCTTTTGATACTAAAAGAGTTTGGAGAGCATCCTCACCACTAGAACTCATAGACACATATGTGTGTGACCAAATGCAGACAGAAACAGTGGGAGGAAATCTTTATTTACTTACATTCATTGATGATCATTCAAGGATGTGTTGGGTATACTTTTTAAGACACAAATCAGAGGTCTTGAATGCGTTTAAAAAGTTCAAAGCTATGATAGAACTACAAAGTGGGTTTAAGATAAAGCGGCTGAGAAGTGACAGAAGAGGAGAGTACCTGTCTACTGAGTTTCAGAAGGTTCTTGAAGAATCTGGAATTGAAAGGCAACTAACTGTGGCCTATTCCTCCCAACAGAATGGAGTAGCTGAAAGGAAGAACAGAACCATAATTAAAATGGCTAAATCTATGCTTCATAGTAAGCACCTGCCCTATGAGTTTTGGGGAGAAGCAGTTAACACTGTTGTGTATCTCTTGAATAGGTGTCATACCAAGTCTGTACTGAACAACAATCCATTTGAAAAGTTTTCACGAAGAAGGCCAGGGGTGACTCACCTAAGAGTATTTGGATCATTGTGCTATATGCATGTTCCAAAGCAAACCAGACAGAAGCTGGATGATTCCAATAACAAAGGAATTTTGTTGGCTATGAAAGCTGTGAGAAAGGCTACAGAGTTTATAGTTTGGAAAACAAGAAGGTAATGGTGTCCAGAAGTATGATTTTCATTGAGAAAAGTCACTGGAATTGGAAGAAACTTGAGGAAGTTTCAAGTTATGTTCCTTTGAGTTTCACTTCTGAAGATTCACAGTTTGAATAAAATACTCCACCTCAAATACCTGAGATGACAAGTTCTAGCTCAAATGCTGAAGATCATCCTATTCTCATTTCTGGTTTATCATCTAGTACTACTTCAAGTAGTTCCACAGAACAAAATAGTAATACTCCTGTGAAACTAAAAAGCTTAAGTGATATCTATGCTAGATGTCACATGAGTATGCTTGAACCAGAGAATTTCAAAAAAGTAGTAAAGGAATCAATCTAGAGAAAAGCAATGGAGGCTGAAATAGAGATGATTGAGAAGAATGAGACCTGGGAGCTAATAGAGAGACTTATAATTAAACCAGTGATTGGAGTCAAATATGTCAGGACCCACCCCGGTTTCACCCCAAAACCCGAGGTAAATCCCGCTCCCGTCTGACCTCCGACGCAACACCCAAGTACAACTCACTCAAATCCAGTCAGACGCAGGAGTAATTAAACAAAATATTTCGACGTTATCGTTTACAGAACCTAGTACAAAATACAAAGAATTTAAAACCCGATAAAGTACACGCACACGGAAGATTGTAAGCTATTCTGGGATCCCTCACGTCACTTCTATGCCTCGGACACTGCCTCGATGTCAAGACCCCGCTCTAGCTCCACAACCTGGAGGGCAATTTAAAACAGAAGGTGTGAGTGGACCAAACAGTATGAGAGTTCAAAACCATTTTACACGAAAACCGAGTTTAACCCTCCGTTTTGAAAACCACATGCACAACCAATAGGTATGAACACAGTTATAAATCGCTTTACCATAAACCGCATCATAAGAAACAGAAACACTATAAAACAGTTAGAAAAACCACAGCATGTGAATCATAAAACCGTATCAGAAACCATAAACATCAACTCATCATTTTCCGATCAAACCCGCTGGACCTATCCGAGTCTTTAAACTCCCGAGTCTTTAAACTCAATCCAGGCCTCAATAATCCGAGTCTTTAAACTCCGAGTCTTTAAACTCAACAGGCCTACAGGGGAAAATAACAATATATCCGAGTCTTTAAACTCAATCCGGGTCTTTAAACCCAATCCGGCCGGTCCCCCGTCACATATATCCGGGTCTTTAAACCCAATATCCAGATCCAGCAAATCCAATCCCAAAACCATTTGAAAACCCATTTACCAATCCACATCCAAACCCGAATCCGAAACCACTGGTCCGATACCTTTCCGGCATCCAGAACCGTCATTCCGAACCCAAATCCGGAATCCACTTTCCTGCTTTAAAACCCAATTCATGTTGCAAAATCCCTTTGTAAACAATCAAACTAGTTATCCTTTAAAAATCCCAAAACCATGGCATTTTCCTCTGAAATCGACATTTCTCGTAAAACGTGCCAAATACCGTATTTTCTCGAAAAACGTGCAACAATGTAAAAACAACATAACATATTTGGTAAAAATAGAATCATGATTAAAACCATAAAACAAGTATTGAAAATAGTTATGCATGCTCGAGTTTAGAGAAGGGGTCCACTCACAGTACTGAGCCCTACTCGCGTCCCGAACGTCCAGCCCGTTCCTCGGCTTCCTCGGGAAATCCCGATCCTGTCAAACACCGTCAAAATACGTCACTAATACGTCTACAAACATTCTCCTAAATTTCCTCAAAAATCCCCGAACCGAAGACCTAGAACCCCGGGACCCTAAACCTTCACCCTCGCGGAACTACACTCAAACGACATCCGATTGACTCGAAACCAACTCCATTGAACTCACTACAACTCCTAGACCAAAAGTCATGTTGATCGTTTTCCCCATCGCCGCCGCACGCGCCGCCCAAAGTGGCTGTGCGTGGCCCTCACGCGCCAGCTACAGTGTCACCCCCAACCTCGAGTGCACTGTGCTGAACCGGCCGCTGCAACTGGACCGGCGAGAGGCATTCTCCACCGTCCGGCCACCTTTTCCTTCCCTCTATTCTCCTGCAGCTTCGTCCAGACACCACGAATCCATCCCTCAACTCCTCTAACCTCGACACAGCCCCGTCATCGTCGATTCAAGCTCGAACCAGACGTCCACTCTTCCCCTGTTTCACGATCCTTCTACTCCGGTCACCTCCCGTCACGGTGGCGACACCAGACTCACCCCACAACCTCACTGAACCTAGTCCAACACTCCTAACCCTTCGACTCACCCCAGAAGTCCACGACTTTGGGTTCGAAGTTTACGGCCAAACAGAGCACCAGAATGCTCGTCTTCGACTGAGCTCCGCCGTGTACGCCCCCGTCACGGCGACCATCCCAAACCATTCCTAGAACCTCCCTGAACAACACCCTAACCTTCAATCCTCTCAACTCTAAGCCCAGACTCACGACTTTCCAAATGAAAATCACGGGTAAAACAGAGCAGAAAACTTACCCTTCGATTGCGGCTCCGCCGTGCGCACCGCCACGTACCACGGTGCTCGTTGAACTCCTTGCAACCTCCTCAGCCTCCCCTCGCCTTGGTTTGCCTCACCTCACGGCGTAGCCACCACCTCGAACTCTCAGGCTCCCTGTTTCCCCCAAAACTTCTCCGCACCTCCGCCGTGCCGCCGTGCACGATTGCATCACCAATTCACGACCACCAGCCTCCCTTCCGTCTCTTGTTCCTCCCTCACTCACCAGAACTCATCACCAGCCACGATCACTCCTCAATTCCTCCTCACAAGCTCACTCTGTTTCTCTGTGTTTGTCGAAGAACAACTACGGGTAAGCACGAGTGCACCCCAATTATTTGGACTGAGACCACACAGGATTCTCCCAGAATCCTCTAGCCCCCTGCCATGTGTCACCATCCACTCCACTCCTTATCTCACCTGGTGAAATCCCAGCCGTCCATTTCCTTTCTCTCTGCACAAATCCCCAGAAACCAAAAAGACCAAAATACCCTCATGTTTTACTCATTTTTACGGTTTTACCAAAACTTCCTAGACCCGTAACTCTCACCTAGTATGTCCGATGAGTACGTGCCGCCTGTCATCGAACTCAGGACGACAAGAACTATCTAACCATGCTAGGTCAATCTACCAAAACCCGATTATACAAAAAGTCAACCATTCCCCCTACTTTACCCAAATTACGGTCATGCCCTCAACCTTCCGAACATCACAACTTCCTCCTCAGATGTCGGAATCAGGCGTGCCATCTGCCTATGGATTCGTGACGTCCTAAACTACGTCCTGGTCACTGGTCAACCCCCAATTGACCACCCAAACTAAAAGTCAACTATTTTGCCCGAACCAGGGGAAAAATCGTCATTCTACCCGCAAGGACCTATCGGGACCACCTAACCACTGCTTAACCTCACTAATCACACCTTAATTAGTCTACTAATCCCGGTTCTCGGGACGGGTTGTTACAAAATAGGTGTTCAAAACAAAGCTCAACCTGGATAGCCCACATCCGTGATCAACCTGAAGAGCATTAAAACCATTAAGAACTGCGAGTGGATGAAATCAATAAGTTCATAAAAACACATTTCATAAAGATATTTATGCCCTTCGCTAAAAAGTATGCATGCATTGAACACCCGTAATCAAAACATTTACTTAAATAAACCATTAGGGCCTTAGCCCAAAAATCGTAAATCCAAAACCAAGTGAGCCACCGTCCAAATCCATAAACACAAATCCGACCAAAAAAAACCACTTCATAGATCCAATAATCCATATTTACCACATAACCATCATCGGCATCCCAGATGTCTAGCGTCCCAGACGCTTGACGTCTCAGACGTCATATCTCACGGTAATAAGCAACGCGTGCTACCCGGGGTCTCTCCGGGTCAATATCTCTGATATCCCAGATGTCTGACATCCCAGATGTTTGACGTCTCAGACGTCTAATCATAGCAATCCTGCTCCCGAGTCACTATACGGTCTGGTAGCTCCGTATAATGACCCCTTGCAGGCAATGCACCGTGACTTCCCCAGTGTCCCAGACACCTGGAGGAGACTATCATATATCCTCGTATCAAGATGGTATATGGAAAACAGTTTTACAAGTCATTTCAAAACATCTCAATAGGCCCTGCCCGAAATTTCCATAAAACATCACAAATCCATTTAAGGTCCCCAACCCGAAATCATGTTTATGAAACATAGGGTCCCAGACCCGAAATCACATTTATAAAATCCAACTGGGCCCCATGCCCGATTTTGTAAACCACTGGGCCCTCGGCCCGAACACATAACTCAAAAAGATCTCAGCCCGGTTTCGTAAACCAGCTGAGCCCCTGGCCCGATCACATAATTCAAATGGGTCTCATGTCTGAGTTCATCTTTCCAAAACCAAAACCATGCCATAGAACTATTATTAAACTCACAATCACATAGCAAAAGTATAAACTCGTAAACCTCGAAATACGTGTAAATATGAAATTACCTCAAAATACGTGCAATCATGTAAACCACCCGTTCCACAATCATCATCATGGAAATCACGTACGTAAAACATATAAAATAGTTATGCATGCATCACAGTTTAGTAAACAAAGTCTACTCACAGACCGTCCTACGTTGTCGCCTCGATACGTATGCCATAAGCCTTCTCGGGCTAATCACCGTCACCGGAACTTCCAAACCTGTCCAAACCATACTAGAGGGCCACTAACTACTTCATTAACCTCTCATTAAAGCCCCGTAATTTTTCCAAATTTTTAACTATTTTTAAATTCGATCCTAAACCTTCGGACACTCCGAAACATATCGAGACGATATCCGATCGACACGAAACCAGTCCCAAAATGTTCGTTACATTGAATAGATTAAAGGTCGTGTTGAAAACTTCCTCAAAAGACTTTCCACGCGCCCCCATGTGCCACCCAAAAGGGTTGCGCATGGGCCTCACGCGCCAGCACCCTATCATCTTCAACCTCTGGATAACCCAGTCAAGACCGGTCCGGTTCAGACCGGTACAGCCGAACCTACGAGGGTGGTTGTAACGACCCGTCCCAAATTCCTAGATTAGATTAGTGACTAATCACGGTTAGTAAGGTTAATCGGTGATTAGTTAGGCAAAATCGGACGAACGATACAAAATGACCGTTTTGCCCCTAGCGTGGGTAAAACATTGACTTTTCGTTCGGCCGGTCAAATGGACTTTGACCAATGACTGTGACGTAGTTCGTAACGCCACGAGTTCATAAACAGGTGGCACGTTCAATTCCGACGTTCGAGGAAGAAGTTATGACGTTCGGAAGTTTAGGGGCATTTTGGTAATTTTGGTTAAAAGGGGCAAATAGTTGACTTTTTGACCGGGATGTTCGATGGTCAAGGGCTAGGGATCATTACGTAGATCAGGACGATACGAATCCATAGACAAACGGTACGTCGAATTCGGACATTTGACGTCGAAGTTACGGTTCACGGAAGTTCAAGGGTACTTTTACACGAATTACGAGACGAGTTAACTTTTGGACTCTAGTGGGCCCCAGATATTTAGTTCCTGCCCTATGGATGAGTGACAAGTGTCACCTATCCACAGGCCATCTCTTTTCCTTTATGCATCGAACATCTTCATTTTCTTCATTCAAAACACAAACCATTTCCCGATCTCATTTTCTCTCATCTGTGCAACCCATCCAATCCAAACCTTTACCCATGGCCATCTGAGGAACCAGGAGAGTGAGAAGAGGAGCTGTGGATGTGGTGGCTGGCCTGGACGGCGCCGCCGTGGGCGGCTGAGCTCAAAACTCGAACAGGTACCCGGTTAAGCCCATTTTGATCCATTTTCCATTTATGTGATTATGGGCCGTTTGTATCGGTTTTAATGGGTTATTTAGGTTTCTAGGAGGTTTCTAGGATGGTTTTGGTAGGTGGTAGACGGTTGTGACGCCGCGGGAAGGTTTTGGATACTTTGAACCGTGAGGTTCAAGTTGGACCGGTCGGGTTTCGTGGGTTTTAGAGGTTTTAGTTAATTGGGTTGGACTCCTAGGATTAAAATAGGAATTATAAGATTGAATTGGCTTGAAATCTGACCAAAATATGGGTTGTAGGGGCCTGGACCGGTCATGCCGGTCCAGTTGCAGAGATTGGGCCGGACCGGCCGGTCTGAACCGGCTAGAGGACAGGGACGGTCTACAGTACCCTGGCGCGTGAGGCCCACGCACAGGGCCTGTTTTGGGCACTTGGGGGCGCGTGTCCAGTCTTTTGGGGAAGTGTCCAACATGTTATATCTTCTATTCGATGTAACAAACATTTTGGGACTAGTTTCATGTCAATCGGACACCGGCTTGATATGTTTCGGGGCATCAGAAGGTTTAGGGTCGGCTTAAAAATAGTTAAAAGTTCGGGAAAAATACGGGGCTTTGGTAGGAGTTTAATAAGGTAGTTAGTAACCTTTTATTATGATTTGCACAGGTTCGGGAGTCCCGGTGACAGTGATCAGGTCTGGAGAGCCTACGACACGCAAATCGAGGCGGCAGCTCGGACGGTCTGTGAGTGGACCTTGTTTTCTAAATTGGTGCATGTATAAATGTTTATTATATGTTTTAATTACTTGTTTGTGATGCCATGAGTGCATTTAGATGTGTGGTTACGTATAAGCACGTATTTCGAGGTTTCGGCCCTATACGGTGCCTATACGGGTCTGTATTTCTTTATTGGTTTAAATGAAATGGTTTTGGATTTCCAAAAGGATAAACTTGGGTATGAGACCCATTTGGTTTGCTCTAGGGCATATGACTCTAGTTACGACCTACGGGTCTAAATCGTGGTCGCGACGGGTTCTATGTGCACGGCGATCGACGATACGACGCTCGCCTTCAGATTGGGATGTGTTCCTTCCGGAGAGGTCACGATGTACGATTCGTGGTCGGGCAGCCTGGGGAGGCTCGACTTCGGAGTGCTGACGGTTCAGGATATCGATCGGTGATGAGTGCACCATGATCTTGTGATCGCGTCGGTTGATTCGTTCACGGCGACATACCAGGATTGAGGGCGGTCCTGGATGGATGGTTGCACACATCTCTATGATCGGAGTCGTGACTGACCCTTAGATATCGGGCACGGTGCCCAGCTGATGTCATATGTTCGGGCACGAGACACAGTTGTTTTGCACTGATGATTTCGGGTCAGGGACCCTAGATGGATTTCCAAGTTCATGGCGGTTTGTGGGAACCGGCATGAACCCTGGAAAGGTTATTTTGGATGTTATGGATCATGACGGTTTATAGGAACCGGCATGAACCCTAGTTATGTCATTGTGGTACATGACGATTTATGGGAACCGGGCATGGAATGGATGTTATGGATCATGATGGTTCAGGGGAACCGGGCATGAATGTTTATGTTATGTATATATATATATATGTTCATATACCTTCCTTTACTTATTCTATCTCCTCCGGGGAGGGTCGTTGGCCTGGGTGGACCTCGGAGTAGTCACTTAGCACTAACTGAGTGGAGTCGCCCCAGTTGGGTTCCTTACTCTCAGGAAGGCTGGTTACTATAACTTCGGGTAGGGTCAGTGGTCTGCAGAGATTGACTTTGACTTTGAGAAGACTTAGGTTTGAGACCCTGGGTAGCACGCGCGTAGCTTTGGAAACCGTGACAAGATTGGTTGTGTGAATTATATGTATATATGATGTACGCTATATGATATGAGATGTGATGTGTGTTTACACAGGTCTTGGGCAGTGGCCCTTATGGTTGGTTTCTTATGATTTGGGCTGAGACCCTTATGGATTTGGGCAGTGGCCCGTATGGTCGTTTTCATTATGGATCTTTCAATCTTGGTTTTGGGCTTAGTTACCACCTATGGTTTTTCTGGATAAATGGTTTTCGAATGTATGCATGCTTTTTAGTGAAAGGTACAAATGTCTTTTATGAAATATGTTTTTATAAATTCTTCGGTTTTGTCCCCTCACAGCTTTTAATGTTTTGACTGCCCTTCAGGTTGACATCGGATGTGGACTGTAGCAGAGACCGAGATATCACATACCTCTTCTGGATCCTGGCGTACTCTGATAGCCCGGGAGGGCAAAGGTCGGAAATATCCCTTGTCTAACACTTCGTGTCAGACGGGAGCAGGTCATCCCGCACTAATCCCGGGGGGATTGGGATAGGCCTGTCAGCGTGGTATCAGAGCAGGTTTGCTTATGGGATACCCAGGACGCTCTGATACTGTCAACGTGGTATCAGAGCGAGGCTGGCTCATATCGGAGCTCAGTTAGCTCATATCAGAGCGGGGTTGTCTCTATTCGAGCAACCGCGGAGCTCTTGGAGTAGTACGCAGGTCGAGGATGTGATATCTCAATGGGCTACAGTTCGATATCAACCTGATTGTTGGGATGCCGATACGATAGTTAGTAGGACTGTATCGTGGACTGTCTTGGCTTGGCATCGGATGTCGGGGTTGTCATAGTTCTGTCAGGGTTGACAGTGTAGGACCCTATGGAAGGATGAACGTATTCGTACGTTAGATTTAGATCGTGAGACGATTAGTTGGGATCGCCTTTCACGATGTTGTATAATCAGCTTGACGATAGGATTGGGTTGACGTCTTTGCGATGTCAAGACCGCAGAGTCGATCAGATTGTGAATTATACTGCAGTTAGCAGTTGGGTTCAGTGGAACCCTAGGGCGTGATCGTGGAACCCTACTTTAGGGTGTATGGTTCGGAAAGGTGAGTTGGCGAGCAGTTGACTTTGGCGACTTCTCGGAGCTGAGATCGTCGGCCATGTCTGGTCTAGTCATGTCAACTTGTGTTGGGACTGCACTCTGCAGTCGAGGTTATAATGATCGATTAGACCTAGTTGGTTGTCGTACTACCGTAGTTGTGATGGATTGTTGGTGCAGCTAAGGTCATGGACGACCTAGTAGAAGACATTGGTTTAGTCGAGTTACTACAGGTTAGAGTTCAGTTGGACAAGTTACCAGGGTTGGTACTTGTCGATGGATCGAAACGGTTTAAAACCGTTAAAAAAAAAAATAAGGATATAGAAAAATAAGGATACAAAAAAAAAAATCAATACTCAATATTCAAAATTTTATATATTTAGCTTGTTAAGTATTGAATTGCAAACATTATCACTATACTAAGATTTATCAAACACACACCAACTATTTAATAATTTTTTATTATACTCTTATATGAGTATACGTATACTTATATGGGTATATCTAGGTATCCTTTTATTTTTATTATTTTTACTTTGTATTAATAATAGAATTAAACATTAATAAAAATTAATATATTTCCTAACGGTTTGGATTTAACGGATTTCCAAAATGAAAATCCAAATTCAAACCATTACTAACGGAACGGTTTGGATTCTCCAACCGTTTGACTTTTATCCGGTCAAACTTAAACCGTTGGATAAATAACAGTTTGAATCGAATCGGTTAGCAGTTTTAATGGATTCATGCCCACCCCTACTGCCCGCCATATTAATTCAGGTACATTATTAGTTTCTTATGAGTTTCATTAGCATTATCTCTACAATATATGCAGTTTCTCCTTGTGTTTCTGAGTTTCTAACCTCTTTAACAGATTGTAAATGCAAATGTATCCTTACAGCGTATGGAGGAACTATTTTTAACAGAGGAAAGAACACTAGCTCCGAACTTGCCTCTTGAACCAGGATTTCCAGCCATCTCAATCAAGGAGGGCTACTTTTCATGGGATTTACAGGTAGCGCGATACTAGTGGCATGTTGAGTATCAAACACTCTTCTTAACCCTCTCCTTCGTTCTTTTTGCAGGCAGAGAAGCCTACATTATGCAATATCAACTTAGATATACCAGTTGGCAGTTTGGTGGTAGTTGTTGGAGGTACTGGAGAAGGGAAGACGTCACTTATATCAGCCATGCTAGGGGAACTGCTTCCCACAACAGACGCTCGTATTGTAATGAGAGGAAATGTTGCTTATGTTCCCCAAGTTTCATGGATTGTCAATGCTACTGTGAGTCATGACAGTTTCTTTTCTTTAAGTTCTCACAATGTCATGCCTCTAAGCTTCAAAATTTATTATTCTAGGTACGTGAAAACATTTTATTTGGATCAGAATTCAACTCTGTGCAGTATTGGAAGACTGTTGATTTAACTGAGTTACAGCAAGATCTAGACATACTTCCAGTACGTGATCAACTTATCAAGTTTTAGCTTCGAAATTGATAATGATTCATATGTAAAGATTTGAGTTAGTCAACTTAAAAATACACTTAATTAATGTGGATCCAGGGTGAAGATCTAACAGAGATAGGTGAAAGAGGGGTGAATATTAGTGGCGGTCAAAAGCAAAGAGTCTCAATGGCAAGGGCACTATATTCGGATTCAGATGTTTATATATTTGACGACCCATTAAGTGCTCTTGATGCTCATGTTGCTAAACAGGTTTTATTCTTTTAAACTTGTTTTGTTCAATCTTTAAATGGTGATCTTTTTGAAGACTAATATGTTACTGCCTCCAGATTTTCAACCGGTGTATCAAGGAAGAGTTGGGAGGAAAAACTAGGGCGCTGGTCACAAATCAGCTGCATTTTCTTCCTCAAGTGGATCAAATTATTTTAATCTGTGACAGTATGATTAAAGAGGAGGGAACCTTTAAGGAGCTCTCTAAAAGCAGTAATATTTTCCAGAAACTAATGGAAAATGCTTGGAAAATGGAAGATCATGTAGAAGAAAAGGAAAGCGTGTTTCCTACTTCAAATGGGATGTTAAATGACTTTCCAGGTAAAGATGATGTAAGCTACAACGTGAAAGGGAAATGGAAAGCGAAAGGAGCGAATTCTGTACTTGTCAAACAAGAGGAAAGGGAAACCGGTGTTGTTAGTTGGAATGTTCTAGTGAGCTAATAATAAAGTGCACATGTTTCTTTAAAGATTCAAGCTTTGGATGAATTGAATTGAATTGATATGCATTTTTTTCTTGGTGGAAGGAACAAAAAGGCATTAGGCGGTCTTTGGGTGGTCATGCTTCTATTTGCTTGTTTTACATTTATAGAAATTCTTCGGGTTCCAAGTAGCACATGGCTAAGCCTTCGGACAGCTAAAAACGCATCAAACAGTTACAACCCTGGATTTTACATTCTTGTATATGGGATTTTTTTTTTTTTCATTTGGCCAGGTGAAGTTATATTCATTTTTGTATGCATTCTCCTTTTTCAATCGTTCTTGTCACTTGGTTTGGCAACTACTTAATCATCCGCATTTGCTTGACTCAGGTAACTGTGACACTGATGAGTTTTTTTTGGTTAATCACTTCAAGTCTTTGTGCATCGAAAAGATTGCACAATGCCCAAGTAAATTCTGTACTACTAGCTCCAATGGTGTTCTTCCAAAATAATCCAACTGGACGGATAATCAATAGATTCACAAAGGATCTGGGTGATATAGATCGCACTGTAGCAAGTTTTATGAACTAATTTCTAAGTCAAGTCTGTCAGCTCCTATCAACTTTTGTGCCGATAGGCATTGTGAGAACAATATCGCTCTGGGCCATAATGCCACTTCTAATTTTGTTTTATGTATTCTATCTATTTTGTCAGGTGAGTTTTGACATGGTACCATTTCTTATTTGTTCTTCTATTTCTTTAGTATGCTTAAAGTTTTGACATGATACCATTTCTTATTTGTTGTTCTATTTCTTTAGTATTCTTATTGCATATAATCATATGCATTATGCAGAACACATCCGGTGAAGTGTAACACTTGGATTCCATTTCTAGATCTCCTATTTATGCTCAATTTGGAGAAGCATTAAATGGTTTGTAATCCATTCGCTTATACAAAGCAAATGATCGGTTGGCCAACATCAATGGCATGTCCATGGACAATAGTGTCATATTCTCCCTTGTAATTATCAGTTTAAATAGCTGGCTTACGATACATTTGGAGACACTAGGAGGTGTGATGATTTGGTTGATAGCAACCTTCGCTGTGATGAACAATGGACGAGCTGAAGATCAAGTAACATTTGCATCTACAATGGGCCTGCTTCTCACTTACACTTTGAATATCACAAACTTGTTGAGTAATGTTCTTAGAACAGCAAGCAGAGCTGAAAACAGCTTAAACGCTGTTGAGCGCGTTGGGAGTTATATAGATTTGCCTTCTGAGGCTCCAGAAGTGATTGAAAGCAACCGCCCTCAACACAGGTGGCCATCATATGGATCAATTGAATTTGAGGATGTTGTCCTACGCTATAGGCCTGGACTTCCTCTGGCACTTCATGGGTTGTCTTTTACAGTTTCAGCATGTGAGAAACTCGGAATAGTCAGAAGAACTGGTGCAGGTAAATCGAGTATGATCAATGCATCGTTTAGGATAGTAGAGCTAGAGAAAGGAAGAATCTTGATAGATGGTTGTGATGTTGCTAAGTTTGGATTGGCAGATTTACGAAAAGGTCTTAGTATCATACCCCAGTCACCGGTTCTTTTTTCAGGTATGTGTTGAAAAAGAATTGATTTACTTTCCAAGTTTGATTTGTTCGTTGCACCATTCTTATGCATATATTTTATGAATCTCGTACCTATCCTTTACAGGAACTGTGCGGTTTAATCTTGATCCATTTAGTGAGCACTATGATGCTGACCTTTGGGAAGCTCTAAAGAGGGCACATCCGAAGGATGTCATTATGAGGAGCTCTTTCGGCCTTGATTCTGAGGTATAAGTGTATAACAGTATCTATTTGGCTCAGTTTTTTGGAAAATTGCAAATCAAGTCATGATTTGTGTTTTACTGCATCAAGGTTTCTGAGGGAGGAAAGAATTTTAGTGTTGGATAGAAGCAACTTATAAGCCTGGCCAGAGCTTTGCTGCGAAGATCAAAGATTCTTGTTCTTGATGAGGCAACTGCAGCTGTTGATGTTACAACTGACAATGCACTTATCCAGAAAACCATTGGCGAAGAATTCAAATCTTGCACCATGCTTATCATTGCTCACAGACTGAGTACCATAATTGACTCTGATCAAATTCTTCTTCTTCATGCTGGTCAGGTATATTTACATGCCTCACCTTAATCTGAGGAATTCAAGTCCAAATTTTCAAGTACTTTTGAAAAGCTACCAGCTAATAACTTTCAACCTGTCATTTTAGGTGTTAGAACATGATTCGTCAAAAAAACTATTATCAAATGAAGAAAGTGCCTTCTCCAAGATAGTCAACAGTACAGGAGCAGCTAATGTGTTAGTTCCTAAGCAATCAACTGATTGCACTAAGTGTGAGGATGCAGCTAATTACATCACTTGAGTGGGATGGCACACAAAGGAATGTGGGAATCTACTTTACAGCAGATTAATAGACCATTTGAGTGGGGTGGCACACCAGGGTGTGAGGGAATCTGCTTTACAGCTGATTCACTCACTTGAGGAGCAAGATGAACAAGTGTCATCTTCTAATTGGTTCTAAACTGGTCTAAATTCCTATTGGATGAATGTCATCATAGTGACATCATGTTTTGTAACTGTTAAATCATTGTAATGCACGGCTAGTGTGCAGAATGTATGTTTTTGTTGAGGAAAAAACCAGAGAAGTAAGTAGTGTGCAGAAAACAAGAGAAAAACAGCTCATAAGCATTTTCACAAACAGTTGGTGTGCATCATATTGCAATCCAACCTTCTTCCTCACAAACATCATCACAATCCATCATTCTTCATCCTATTTACATTCTACACCTAAAAACTAATCCCAAACAGTTCAGAGTAAAAGAAACGGATCATTACCTCAAGCAACTCCTTTGAACCAGCACACTGTGTACTGTTCCATTGGCTCCCCTGCAAAACCGAGAAGGAAAACGTGTTAGTTGCCCTGATTCAAAAAGCTAAGATGGTATCAGAGCAGTGAATCGATCTGATTTACTGGGGCGTTAAGAAGTGTGAAGTTTACATTACACTGTAAACTTAGCTAACAAGCTAGTCATGGCTGCTGCTGGTGGGTATCTACGGGTTCCAATCTTTGATGGCTCTAATTATGATTTTTGGAGCATCAAAATGCGCACAATTCTGAGAGCTAATGATCTATAGGAGTATGTGGATAAGGGATTGAATGAAGACATACCTGTTGCTGCTGCATCTGCATCTGAATCTGCAGATCCTGGAGTTGCAAGACCTCCAGAAGCTGCAAGACCAACTCGAGCAGATTATATAAAGGATGCTCGTGCTCTTGGAATGATCCAAACTGCTGTGGTGGACTCCATTTTCTCAAGAATCTCCAATGAACAAAGTTCAAAGTCAACATGGGATCTGCTGAAAAGGGAATACAGAGGAGATGAGAAGGTGAGGACAGTAAAACTTCAAGCTCTCAGGAAGGATTTTGAATATGTGAGAATGAGAGATGATGAGTCTTTCTCAGTTTATACATCTAGACTGTACACCATTGTTGATCAAATGAGATCATATGGTGAAGAAGTGACAGAAAAGAGAATGGTGCAGAAGGTCCTAATCAGTCTCACTAAAGTCTACGATCCCATTGTGTCAATCCTGGAAGAAACTAAGGATTTGGACACTGTCAATGTGCAAACATTGCTAGCATCCATTCGAGCATATGACCAGAGGTTGGAAATGCATTCAGAGACTCACACAGAGAAGGCATTCTCCGCATTGAGTGTGAATCAAGGAGCATAAGACAGGTCACACAAGTATTATGGAAGAGGCAAACAGAATTTCAAAGGAAATAAGGGGTGGAAAGGCAAGACCTACAACACTATCAAAAACAATCAGGGTGCTGAGAATCCTAAACCAGTTTTTGGTAATCCCTCTACTCCTAAAGACTCCTGCAAAATTTGTGGAAAACTTCATTATGGTGAATGTTGGCTTAAGAACAAACCTAAGTGTTTCAAATGTAATAAACTGGGCCACATTTCCAAGAATTGCATTGTGAGACAAGTTGTCAATATGGCCAAACAGGAGGAAGAAAATAAAGAAGGGACCATGTTCTATGCCTGTAATTCAGCAACAATTGCTGAGGGGAGTGGGGTATGGTATGTGGATAGTGCCTGTAGCAATCACATGACCTCACAAGAGGCATTACTGATTAATGTGGATAAGACTATTATTGCTAAGGTGAAAATGGGGACTGGTGATTTGGTCCAAGCCACAGGACAGGGTTCTTTGGTCATCAAAACTCAGGATGGTGACAGGGTCATAAATGAAGTAATGCTTGTACCTGGACTTGATGCAAATTTGTTAAGTGTAGGACAGATGGTGGAGCATGGATACTATCTTAGATTTGGGAATAACAGTGCAGAAATCTATGAGGATGATGAAATGCTGCACTGTGTTGCTTCAGTACCAATGCTGAGAAACAGGTGTTTTCCATTATCTTTGGATTGCATTCAGACTGTAGCTCAGAAGGCGACAGTTGAGGAAAGTTCAGACTTATGGCACAGACGTTTTGGCCATCTGAATTATCACAGTTTGCATAAACTGCAAACACAAAGCATGGTGCAGGGGCTACCTATCCTAGAAATGGGAAAGCAGGAAGTATGTGAGGGATGCATATCAGGAAAACAGCATGTGGAGAGTTTTGATCAAGACAAAGCATGGAGGGCAACTGTACCTTTGGAGTTGATCCACACTGATCTGTGTGGACCAATGCAAATAGAAACTATGGGAGGTAACAAGTACTTTATTACCTTCATAGATGACCATTCTAGGATGTGTTGGGTTTATTTTCTAAAGCACAAGTCTGGTGCACTTAATGTGTTCAAAAAATTCAAATCCATGTGTGAATTGCAAAGTGGATATAAACTGAAAACTCTAAGGAGTGATAGGGGAGGTGAGTTTACTTCACAAGAGTTTCACAACTTCTGTGAAACTGAGGGAATCACAAGACAACTCACAGTGGCTTACTCACCACAACAGAATGGGGTGGCAGAAAGGAAGAACAGAACTGTGGTAGAGATGACAAAGTCTATGCTTCATGACAAGGCCATGCCTTATCATTTTTGGGGTGAGGCTGTACACACAGCAGTATACCTGCTCAACAGGTGTCCTACAAAGGCCCTGGAAAAGAAGACACCGTTTGAAGTCTATAGTGGAAGAAAACCTGGAGTAAAACACCTAAAGGTTTTTGGATCCATCTGCTATGCCCATGGTCCCACACAATTAAGACAGAAGTGGGATGAGTCCTCAGTGAAGTGTGTGTTTGTGGGCTATGGAACTTGTGAGAAAGGCTATAGGTTGTTTAATCTGAAGACAAAGAAAATCATGGTGTCAAGAAGTGTGATTTTCAATGAAAGAGCCTACTGGAATTGGGGAGAAGGTGAGGAAGTTAGAGTGTCAGTTCCTGGAGTGATGGAACAAGAAGAAAGAACAGAAGCTGCTGAGGAGCTAATTGAAGGAACTGATGGTGTACAAGCACTGGAATTAGATGATTCAGAACCTGCAACCTCAAGCAACACTCCAGTAAAGATGAGAAACTTGACTGACATCTATGCTAGATGTCATGTGTCCATTGTAGAACCTGAAACTTATCAGGAAGCTTCTAAGGATCAAGTGTGGAGACAAGCCATGGAAAGTGAACTGGAGATGATTGAGAAGAACTCAACCTGGGAGCTGGTTGAGAGACCGAGTGACAAACCTGTGATTGGTGTAAAGTGGATTTACAAGACCAAGTTGAACTTAGACGGTTCCATTCAGAAGCACAAGGCTAGACTAGTGGCTAAAGGGTACTCACAAAAGCCAGGAATTGATTTTAATGAAACTTTTTCACCAGTGGCAAGGCTGGATACAATCAGGACTCTCATTGCTTTGGCTGCACAGAAATGCTGGACCTTGCATCAGTTGGATGTCAAATCGGCTTTTCTAAATGGAGTACTAAAGGAAGAGGTATTTGTGGAACAGCCTGAAGGATCTGTCACAGAAACTGCTGGAAACTTGGTTTACAGGTTGCATAAGGCACTCTATGGATTAAAACAGGCACCAAGGGCTTGGTATGGGGAGATTGACACTCATCTGCTCAAGCATGGGTATGAAAGAAGTCCTAGTGAGGCTACCTTGTACACCAAGTCTACCAAAGAAGGCAAAACACTCATAGTGTCACTATATGTAGATGACATCATCTACACAGGAAATTGTGAGACTTTGAAGGAAGAATTCAAAGGAGAGATGATGAGCAAGTATGAAATGACAGATTTAGGTCTCCTACATCATTTTTTGGGAATGGGAGTCGTTCAAACCAGGGACTGCATTTTCATACATCAGAAGAAGTATTCTCAGACCCTGTTGAATAAATTTGGCTTAAAGGATTGCAAGCCTGTTAGTACTCCTCTTGCTGCAAATGATAAATTGTGCAGGGAGGATGGTTCTGAGGCTGCAGATGAAGGGATCTACAGACAAATGGTAGGAAGTCTCCTATATTTAACAGCAACAAGACCTGATATCATGTTTGCTGCAAGTCTCCTATCAAGGTTCATGCATAATCCATCTAAGAAGCATTTAGGAACTGCAAGAAGAGTTCTTAGGTACATCTCAGGTACCATTACTTATGGAATTGAATATCTGAAGGGGAAATCAACTACTTTGATTGGTTTTTGTGACTCTGATTGGAGTGGAAGTGCTGAGGATATGAGAAGCACTTCAGGGTATGCATTCTCATTTGGGAGTGGCATTTTCTCCTGGGCTTCTGTCAAACAGCACAGTGTGGCATTAAGCACGGCTGAAGCAGAATATGTAAGTGCATTTGAGGCAACTGCACAAGCTAAATGGCTGAGGTTTGTCCTAGAAGATTTTGGGGAAGAGGTGACAGAACCTACAACTGTCTACTGTGATAATACTGCTGCTATAGCCATGTCCAAAAATCCAGTTTTTCATCAGAGGTCTAAACATATCAAAAGGAAGTATCACTTTATCAGAGAAGCCATACAATCAGGAGAGATTAATTTGATCTACTGCAAGTCTGAAGATCAACTTGCAGATGTGTTTACAAAGGATTTACCTAAGGAAAGGTTTTCATGTCTAAGGAACAAGCTTGGAGTGAAATCAGTGAATTGCTTAGAGGGGAGTGTTAGTTCCTAAGCAATCAACTGATTGCACTAAGTGTGAAGATGCAGCTAATTACATCACTTGAGTGGGATGGCACACAAGGGAATGTGGGAATCTACTTTACAGCAGATTAATAGACCATTTGAGTGGGGTGGCACACCATTGTGTGAGGGAATCTACTTTACAACTGATTCACTCACTTGAGGAGCAAGATGAACAAGTGTCATCTTCTAATTGGTTCTAAACTGGTCTAAATTCCTATTGGATGAATGTCATCATAGTGACATCATGTTTTGTAACTGTTAAATCATTGTAATGCACGGCTAGTGTGCAGAATGTATGTTTTTGTTGAGGAAAAAACCAGAGAAGTAAGTAGTGTGCAGAAAACAAGAGAAAAACAGCTCATAAGCATTTTCACAAACAGTTGGTGTGCATCATATTGCAATCCAACCTTCTTCCTCACAAACATCATCACAATCCATCATTCTTCATCCTATTTACATTCTACACCTAAAAACTAATCCCAAACAGTTCAGAGTAAAAGAAACGGATCATTACCTCAAGCAACTCCTTTGAACCAGCACACTGTGTACTGTTCCATTGGCTCCCCTGCAAAACCGAGAAGGAAAACGTGTTAGTTGCCCTGATTCAAAAAGCTAAGATAATGCTCATTATTTGCGTGGCCTAGCATTTGGAGGCAAAGAGAATAATGTGGCTAGTGATGAAACCGAGCAGCTCATTGCCCAGAGCCAGAGTAATCTTTATAGAGCATCTCATTAGACTAGGAAGAAGATGAATTAAATGGAAAAGTAAGATAACATATTTGTGCAAGTGTTTCCTCTCAGTCGACAAGGGCTTGAGTCCCCTACGGCCAGTACAATGCGCTAGTAGCAACTATTGTCTGAAATTGCTTGAGATTGAATAAGCCCACTTCTACTCCACCTATTATCTGCCTATGCTTTTCCATTTTTCCTTTTTTAAACAATATATTTCTTGGAAAAATCAGAATAATGCAATTTAAATTATCCACAATATTCGATTTATGTGAACTGCGTAATGGGATAAGTTCTCATCTGAACCTGATACTTCTGAATGAGTTAACTTATTCATTACAGTAATATCAGAGAGAATAATCATTTTTTTTTCAAGAAGCCTTTATAAATTTATAAATGATTCTGTATGAAAATAGCCTTCATCCAATTTTAACCTGGCTTCAATTCTTGGCACATGCAGAAGAAATGAACTATTCCTTCATGCAATATAGGCAGCCACCTGAGAAGTGTAAAGTTCATATTGACAAGCAGCCTTGCAAGAAATCATCGTTGCAAGTTATATGATCTATACTCTATAAAATCAGAGACATATGGCCCAGTATCCACAATTCAAGTTTATATTTCATTCTTTTCTAACAGAAGTTTTGGAAATAACTTGATAAAATGGCATTCCAGTTTCTGATTTGGTATTCCTTGTCATTAATTGTTCCATTGCTTTGGCATCTGACCCAGGTTCTGTCAAGGATTTCTGCGTGGCAGACACAAAGAGCTCAGGTAGTTTCATATTGTACATTGTTCCGTATTTTTTGTATTTTCAATTTTTATATCAATTGGTAGTTCTATGTGTTGTCCGATGTAATCTTCTCATCATCGTGTGAGTATTAGTGAATGGTCTTACGCAAGGACCAAGCTGCTTGTAGCCAATGAATTGTTCTTTAGTGGCCTTAACTTTAACAGGCAGCACATCTAATGCAGTTGGTTCACGCATCACTGCTGTCAATGCAGTTCAAATTCCCGGACTTAACACTCTTGGGATATCCATCAAGCGTATCAATTATGCCCCAAAGGGTCGTAACCCTCTCCACACACACACACCCCCTCTAGAGCTACTGAAACCTTGACAGTTCTTGAAGGCAGCCTTAAAGTGGGTTTTGTCACCTAAACCCTGAAAACCGGCTCTTTACCAAAGACCTTAAGAAGGGTGATGTGTTTGTGTTCCAAGGGCTAGTGCATTTCCAGCAGAATGTTGGAAACAATAAAGCAGTTGCCTTCGCAGCTCTGAGAAGCCAAAACCAGGTGTGATTACCGTTGCAAACACTGTGTTTGAATCAAGCCCTGACATCTCTGTAGATGTTCCTGCAAAGGCATTCCACGTCGATGAGAAAATAATGAGCAATACTCAAGCCAAGTTTTAGAGACCAATTTGGAAGCTCTTATTCAATAAAGGGACTGTTGATGCAGAAATCGCCCGGACTTGTAGAATTTCATCTTGATCCCTACACACAATAACAAGAAATAATCGGGGTTAAAGTTGAAGCCTAGGGGGTGGTTAAAATAAGAACACTCTGATGCCAAAGTCAGTTTAATCGAGAGAAATAAACCAACAGAGTTTCGGTATGAGTTTTGAATTACCTTTAGAAGTAAATGATGCCCTGTATTTATAATGAAGTCTTAAGGGTCACCGAAGCGTCTGATTGGTTGAAGGAAAAAGTGTTAAATAAGTGATTGTACCGAGTGTAATCACTTATTTATTAATGAATAAATAATTCGCTGTGAAATTATTTATTATCGGTATTGATCTGATTAATTAATATATTTACCTGGTAAATATATTGAATTAATGCGGAGACCGTGTGGTGTCGTCATCGTATTTACCAGGGGTAAATCGGCATTATGAACGTCGTGAGCCACGTGGTAGCTTCATAATTTTCTGGTGATTTATGGTTCCACAAATGCCCCACATCGCTTAGGAATTCAGGAAATCCTAAGGGATGTAATTTTTATTGTGGTCCCAATAAACCATTTTTTGAAGAGTAAGACTCTGCTTTGCCTTGAACGGTTAAAATTTTGATTGATCTTGACCTTGCCCAATAGGAATTCTTTGGGCTTGTATTCCTACTTTGAGTTGATCTTTAGAGCCCGGTTAATAGTTAGGGTTTGTTTAGTTTTCTTTATTTAAATAAGAGTGCATGACTCTTATTTTTAATAAAGAAAACCAAACCCTAATTAAACCTTATTGTTGAAAGAGGCTGTCTGATATCACCATCCTGCTGTGGTGGAGGATTTTGGCGCTGCCGTTTGTGAATGGTGGTCTCTCTTTATTATTGCCTTATATGCTAGCGCTCAGATATCCTTGTAGAGTTGTAGATGCTAGTCTGAGAGACAAAACCAACTGATGTTAATTGAGAGGATAGAAAACAGCGCCAGGAGACAAGAGTTATTGTCGGCAGGATTGCGTAGGGGCTGTTGGCCGGTTCTGAAGCCAAAGGACGTCAGCTAGTCGGCGTGGAGCAGCTGGGTGGTCTGGTGCGACCGAGGCGCCTGCAATCCGCAAGGGGATGTCTGGTGCCTTTTTTTTTTCTTAATGCCGTCGTTTTCTTCTCGGGGCAAAGGCTTCGAGTGCTTCACCTGGAAAAGGCTTCGAGTACTTCGCGTTGCGAAGTTTTCGAGTGCTTTGCGTGGCAAAGGCTTCGAGTAGTGTCACGGGACATGGTCCAACACTTGAAATTGATGATGCATGGTTGAATCTAGCGCCGAATGTAGCTTCCAGACCATCGTCGCATTGGTTTCCTTAGAGGCATCGATCCAGTATCCTTTAGACTCCTTTTGTATGGAGTATGCCTTGATGAGGGGGAAAGTAGCGTCGAGTCTGGTGGTGTCGACTTCTTGGGGTCACCATTGTCGAAGTGTGTGAGCATGTTGGTGTGTATGTCCGTCATCTTCACTGTGGCAGCAAGGACATCTTGAGCCTTCATCGACTTGTCCACCTGATTTGAGCATGAGTGTGTAATCTTGGGGGTTGCATGATGTCGTTGGCTCTTACATGGTACTCAACGTGTGACAGTGCTCTGAAGTGCCTCCCGAGTCATTCATGAGCTGATGGCCTTGGGTGGTGCTGGCTTCTTATTATGTGAGTGCAACGTTTTCACCAAAATCGTTCAGTGACGTGTCTCAAGAAATAGTCTGGTGATGGACACGCTCTTTTCTGGTGCACCTTTGGATGTTCCCCTGTCCTTCGTGAGGTGTGTTGCGTCTCCTAGTAGCACCGGAGGTTCCGAGGTCTCCCGAACGTGATCGTAGAAGCTCCAATTAGCCTTTAGCCTTGGTCCTGGTCCTTAGCTGTTCAACTTGCTCGTGCTCCGTTAGCAAGGTTTCGCATCACATTCTTCACGGGCTTGAGTGTGTACTCTTATGTGCCGGGTGAATCGTTGGGACTTATGCCATGAGCTCTAGTGGCACGGTGTCACGTTGCATTCTTCATGGCCTGAACACATCATTGTGCATGTCATGCAGAGTGTTGGGAGTCATGAGCTTTGGTGGCAAGGTGTCACAACTCGTTCTTCATAGGCTTGAGTGCATCCTCGTGCAGTGCATGTCATGCAGAGCATTGGGGCTTACGTCTTGAGCTTTAGTGGCAAGGTGTCATGCCGTGTCCTTCATGGGCTTGAGTGTCTCCTCATGCATGATGTAGGTTGTTCATAAGCCTCCGAAGTTCCGCGTTAGTATGGAGCCGATTTGGGGCTTGTTGTGACGCCTTTCTAGCTAGTCACCCATCCGCAAGTGAGAAGGTTGTCGTCACGTAGAATGTGGGAAGTGGGTTGATGTCGGAGAGTACCCAGGTACCGAGTGGCTTTGACATGGCTTAGACGTTGTATCCACGGGCTGGCACCTTTTCTTGCATCATGGAAAATTTTGATTGCATAACAGATCGCAGTTCCCATTAGAGGCAATTTAGTTGAACCTCTGGGATTTTGTTGAGCAAGTTGCTCTTATCATAAATAGTTGTGAAGAAGGCGGTAGGCCTGTCAGATCGTTTCATTCTTCAAGTTCTTTCCATAGACGATGAACAATGAACAATGAATGATGAACAATAATGAAATTTTTCTTGAAAAAGATGGAGAGCATGCATTGAGTATTTCTTAATTCGGCTCTCAATGAAAGCACTAGTTGTTGATGCAAAAATCGTCCGGACTTGTAGAATTCCATCTTGATCCCTACACACAATAACAAGAAATAATCGGGGTTAAGGTTGAATTTCGGGGGGAGAGGATGGTTCAACCAGGGGGGGTGGTGCAATCAAGAATACTCCGATGCCAAAGTCAGTTTAATCGAGAGAAATAAACTGGCAGGGTTTCAGTATGAGTTTTGAATTACCTTTAGAAGTGAATGATGCCCTGTATTTATAGTGAAGTCTTAAGAGTCACCGGAGCGTCTGATTGGTTGAAGGAGCAAGTGTTAAATAAGTGATTGTATCGAGTGTAATCACTTATTTATTAATGAATAAATAATTCGCTGGGAAGTTATTTATTATCGGTATAGATCTGATCAATTAATATATTTAACTGGTAAATATATTGAATTAATGCGGAGACCGTATGATGCCGTCATCGTATTTGCCAGGGGTAATATCGGCATTATGAGCGTCATGAGCCACGTAGCAGCTGCATAATTTTCTGGTAATTTATGGTTTCACCGGGGCCTACATTCATTTCGTAGCATTCAGAAGATTTCCAATTTATTTTCATTACATTTATGTTTATATGGAAGATAATTTGTCTATGCTCGCTTAGAAGTGTAAGCTGTAACCAAGTTGATCTGTAATTCAAAAATGGAATATTTTGAAGAGGGTAAAGAAATAGTACATACTAGATGCTGTTTCATATTAGTACAGAATACAGATAGAGTATAAGCGTTGTTTTATTGATTCAATTCTCCGGACAAAAGTTTCGGTCATGTTAAGTTCTCGAATTACCCCTAAAAATTATGGTATTCACTGAAATTTAGCATTATATTTACAATTTCATGATTACCTGAAAGTGGCAGTCCAGTAGCTGCCAAAGCAGATGATTTTATGAAAATAATGCTGACAGAGATTTGCAATTTGTGGTAAAATTCACAATCATTGGTAATGCAAGCTCTCCAGGCAGACATTTGGACGGAGGATGGTCATTTGAAGCTTGGCTTAATGCATTTCTGATGTCTCATAAGTACTAGGTGGTTCCAAGATTAAAAAAATAATTGCAGGCGTTCTTAGAGATCTCATTTTTTAATGATAGTGATAGAGAAGCTTAAAATTTTCTTTAAAATGCCAAGCTTTTGTCTCCAAATGAAACCCAGATTGAATGAGTCCACATCTACTCCAGACATTTTATATCTGCTCCTTTTCTTTGAAGTCAAAGTCCAAGCAAAGCCAACCAGCTTTCAAACAAATACAAACTTCCAATAACTCGGGTAGTTTTATTAAACTGACTAGATACACAATTGCAAACACCAAAACCATGCCTTTAATGGCTTCCAGCTCTATACAGAGAGGCAGGAAACATTCCTTAATGCAATGCCGGCACCTGATAGTATTGGCTATCAACTTTCAATAAAACTTATCAAATCTCTTGCTCTATAAAAGAAGAGAGGCACATGGTCGCTATCCACAATTCAACTTTATATATCAAACCTGCTTGATTGCAAAAGGTTTAAGTAAACTTGGCTCATCTCTTCGCTTATTAGCCTAGCCTTGAATCCTGAGAATTTCCAATGGCCTCTAAGTTTCTCCTTTTGGCATTCCTTGCCATAACTGCCTCTGTTGCTTTGGCATCTGACCCAAGTTCTCTTCAGGACTTTTGCGTGGCAGATGCAATGAACTCAGGCACGTACATAACTAGAATCATATATTCATATGTTTATTTTATTGTACATTCTATATGTTTTCTGATAAAATTTTGTCATCATGATTTCAGTGCTTGTGAATGGCCATATCTGCAAGGACCCCAAGCTCGTTGAAGCCAGTGACTTTTTCTTTAGTGGGCTTCACCTAGCAGGAAACACATCCAACGCAGTTGGCTCACGTGTCACTGCTGTCAATGCAGTTCAAATTCCAGGACTTAACACTCTTGGTATCTCTATTGTGCGCATCGATTATGCCCCATGGGGTCTTAACCCTCCACACACACATCCTAGAGCTACTGAAGTCTTGACAGTCCTTGAAGGCAGCCTCAAAGTGGGCTTTGTCACCTCCAACCCTGAAAACCGCCTCATCACAAAAGTACTCCAAAAGGGTGATGTGTTTGTGTTCCCAGTAGGACTTGTACATTTCCAACAGAATGTTGGAACTGGTAATGCGGTTGCCCTTGCAGCTCTCAGCAGCCAAAATCCAGGGGCCATTACTGTTGCAAATGCAGTATTTGGATCAAAACCTGACATCCCTGCTGACATGCTTGCAAGGGCTCTCCAGGTGGATATCAATGCGATCTATGGTTTTCAAGCCAAGTTTTAGAGTCGAACTTGAATGGAACCTCCAATTCAATCAAAAGGGATTTACAATTCATTTGAAGTGTGTAATGTGGTGTTTATTTTCTGTTTGATTTAGAAGATAACTTGTTTATGCTCTGTTAGAAGTCTAACCAAGTTGTTGATCTGTTATTTGTTTGATTGTATATTGCTCCAAGAAATTTAGTTGTTAAAATTTGTCTTGATTCTTAAATAAATTGAACAATATATTGTCTTAGAAGCTTAATTTAAGGGCTTGAACCAACCAACCAAAGATCTTAAGGACTTGAACCAACCAACCAAAGATCTTAAGGACTTGATATACTAGTTTTGACATAAAGAAAAAGGCAACTACCACTCCAAACTTCACAAATTAACTAAATCATACATGATGCCACTAGTATTACAGTATAGTGGTATTTCTTTTAACTTTATAGTGAGAGGTTTCAAGTTCAAATCTTGTAAAAGTCAAGGCGGATACACAAGGTATATAATCCGCTGGCCCCAATATGGTTTTCTTAAAAAAAATCATATGGTGATGGCCGAAGATTAGGTATTTTGTAAACGAACGTACTCTTATTTCTTCTTTATCTTTTGCAAAGACTCAAAAGCATGTCATGAATTTTAACTCTCCACTCTTTTAATTTTCTGAAGGCTTCAGCTGCATGCTAACTACATCGCAAAGCATGTGGACAATTTGATAACGACTACACAAAATCTGAATGACACAAAATGAACCATTTCGACTATTCAATTCCAACCTCAAAAAATAAATCCTGGTAAGTGAGGGCACTCTTTCAGCGATCACAGATTGTCACAAACAATTACAAACACCCCCCGTCTCTATAAAAACCAGGAGAGATGTGACTGTCTCTCAATCCACAATCAATTCGAACTTAACCCTTAATTAAAAAACCCCAAGAAACTTTCGAGTTTGATTCGTTTCCAATGGCGTCTCAGTTTCTAATTCTGGCCCTCATTTCCATAGCTTGTTCCATTGCTTTCGCAACTGACCCGAGTCCTGTTGACGATTTCTGCGTCGCAAACTCATCAGAATCAGGTACATTGTTAGCTCATTCTCTGACAACTTGATACATAGTATAGGGTGTTTCTAATGTAATTTATTTATTTTTCCTTTATTATGGTTTCAGTAGTGGTGAATGGCAATCTCTGCAAGGACCCCAGCCTTGTAGAAGCCAATGACTTCTCCTTCAGCGGCCTTCACCTTGCCGGTGACACATCAAGCTCAGTCGGCTCACATGTTACCCCCGTGAACGTAGCCCAAATTCCGGGACTCAACACTCTTGGCATCTCCATGGCGCGCATCGATTATGCACCATTCGGTGTCAATCCTCCACACCTGCATCCCAGAGCCAGTGAAGTCTTGACACTCCTTCAAGGGAGCCTCCAAGTTGGTTTTGTTACCTCAAACCCCGAAAACCGGCTCCTCAACAAGGTGCTTCATGTGGGTGATGTGTTTGTGTTCCCAGCAGGACTCATGCATTTCCAGCGCAATATTGGAAACGGTAATGCAGTTGCTATTTCAGCTCTCAGCAGCCAGAATCCAGGTCTTGTTACCGTTGCAAATTCGGTTTTTGGATCAAATCCTGATATCCCTGGTGATGTTCTTGCGAAGGCTTTCCAAGTGGACAAGAAAGTGATCTACAATTTCCAGTCTAAATTTTAGACACAAATATGGAGCTAGCTGATCAGTGATTAAGTTTGTCTACTGTCTAATTTGTTGGACATTAATTTATGTCACAATAAAGATAAATTTGTTTCTGCTTAAATTGGCAATGTGAGTTGTCTTTACCGTTATGCTTTTGTGAGAGAATCCACAAAATTATTATACGGTAAATAAATTTGAAATATTGAATAGTTTATCTTTTTATTAACCGGAAGTTAAGTATTCAAATTTGTGATATTAATTTCTATTATTTATAAGAGAAATACGATTAAACTAATTAAGAACTAATTAACATAACTATAAACCAAGAAATTTGAACTCAGATGTACAGAAAAATAAACATACGTTAATCATAATGTTATGCCGGCTGGCTCGGAAACCATAGCTAGATTGGTACGGCAAAGACATGAGTTATAAAGCTACACCAAAATGCCTGCGATGTCTAAGTGCGCATGGGAAAGCGCTATAACTCTGTCCCTAAATACATAAACACATTCCTCAATGGTAGGCCTAACAAATAACACAGGGCCCTTCAGCTCTCAAAATTCAGAATGCATGCCTCCACGCTACCACCCCAATATATAAAGTTGTGTTACGAGAAAAACTAGAGTTTGAACCCACAAATTAAGATCACCAAATGGCCACTTACATTTTCCTCTTTGGGTTTGTATGCTCGTATTCGTTGTCATTCGCGGTTGCATCCGATCACACCCCACTCCAAGATTTTTGTGTGGCAGACACAAAAAGTCGAGGTACGTACGTGGCCGCTAAATTGTTGGTGTCGATTTTGAATTTCTAACTGCGAATATTAAACCGAAACATGCAAATTAAATGTGGCAGTGTTGGTGAACGGCCTCGTTTGCAAGGACCCCAAGGCAGTTGAAGCCAATGACTTTTCATTCAGTGGACTTCACTTAGCAGCCAACACATCAAACCCAATTGGGTCAAGTGTGACACCAGTAACTGTATTTCAGCTACCAGGGCTCAACACTCTCGGCATTTCACTTGTACGAATTGACTACGCCCCGTCTGGGGTCAATCCTCCCCACACTCATCCTCGCGCCTCCGAAGTTTTAACCGTCCTGGAAGGCAGCCTCGAAGTTGGGTTTGTGACATCCAGCCCTCACAATCGGCAGGTCATGAAAGTGTTGCAGAAGGGTGACGTGTTTGTTTTCCCCACTGGACTCGTGCACTATCAGAGAAATGTAGGATCTGGTAATGCTGTGGCTATTGCTGCTCTTAATAGTCAAAATCCTGGTGTGGTGATCATTGCTAGTGCTGTGTTTGGGTCCAGGCCGAGTATTTCCTGTGACATTCTTGCCAAGGCATTTCATGTTGACATAGGGGTTGTAAATTATCTCCATTCCATATTCTAGTTTATTCTACTTTATATCAAATGAGATATATATGGAGGAGTGGATTATAATGTGCACATTGGGTATCAACTATCAAGTCGCTTTCTAAAAGTCAAATATAATATCAATTACATAACGTACAAAGAGAAATAACAATAAATCGTATTATTTTGAGAATTTTTTGAATATTACATTTTAGAGAAAACCCACCATTGGAACTTGCCTTGCTCCCGCTCCGTTCGTCACAACTTGATTAAAATCATGAGGCTTAAGATTAACGGTATGGTAGGTAATTCTTAATAAGGGAAGGAAATTGAGTATGAGAACCCATTTTTTAAATCCAATGGTTAAAGACCAATCCACACAGCAAGGTGCAGTCAAGGATGAAAATATCGATATCGACGGATATATCGCTAGTTAAATTTACGGATATCTCGCCCCAAATATCGGTATCGATATCGATATCGTTTACGGTAAATAAAAATAATGGAAATTCGATTTAAAATTTGGAAATTTAGAATGAAACTTTGGGAAAATCTTAAGTGCTCAATGATGGTTATATATAACTAATAAAATTATAAAATAACTTTGATATAATAAATATATGATGAATAATATGATGTAATATGATTATGACGATAACTAATAATATAAAATATTAAATATAAATATAAATTGAAGTGAGTTATTATAATTGAAAGTTAAAATATTTAAAAATATAACAATAAACATACAAAATCATTGTAAGAAAAATGATAAAATAAGTTTAAAATATTTAAAATTGGAAAGAAAAAAAGATGAAAAAAGATGATCAAACTTTGTTAAAAAATTGGAAATAATGGATATATTTAAAATTGGACAAAAATGAAACAAAAAAAAAAGACCAACCTTTGTTGAAAAATTGGAAAAAATGAATAAAGAGGGGGGGAATTGAAAAAAAATGAATAACAAGGGAGATGAAAAATAAATTGGGAAAAATGAATAAAAAGGGAGGGGGAAAAACTGGAAAAAAAATGAATAAAAGGTGACAAGGCTATCATTTTAAAATGAATATAAAAAAAATTATATATTGCTAGTCCTACATTTTTGGCATATTTCTGATAGCTCTGGACATCTGTTAGCAATAATTCAAATCGTGTCATTTTTTATTTTCCAAGGCTATCATTTTAAAATGTGACAAGGTGCACTTCTCATGCGACTTGGAAAACTTGCATTATGGGAGCATGGCGGTTTGCATAATGAGAGTCCATTTGCAAAAAAGATATGGAGTTTGAGAGTCTCGAAGATTTTATGGCATGGAAAATTCCCAATCGGCTTGCCTTTTTCAGATGGCGTCTTTCTGGAGCTTGGTGAAAGATGCTCTTCCGTGTAGCCTCTCAAATATTGCAAGGGAAAAAATCCAGTGTAACGCCCTAGATATTCAAGGAATTAAATATTTACCATTGTACCCTTAAAAGTCAAAGAGTTGACTCTGACCTAAAAAGTCAAAATGGTTACTTTTTGTTCGGGAGGTCTTACGAACATATCGAGAAGATAGTTATGAAGGTCTCGACCTCCTGAATACATAGATAGGAAGCACGACGAAAAAGAAGTATGGATAAGTAAGGTATGGGCTAATAAAAGATAAGGGATTTTGGTAATTTTATATAAAGGGCATTTTGGTCCTTTTAAAAAAATTTAGAATATTCCACAACATTCTACAATTTTCTTCATTTCCCTCCAAAACTCTCCTCACCGGAAGTTCGGTAAGGAGAGGCCGAAAATGGAAAGAAGTACAAGAAAGAAAGAAAACATGAGAGAGGTGAGAGGGAAGGCCAGAAAATAGTGAGAAGGACCTGGGTTGAGAAAGAGAAGGAAAACGGTGAGAAATGGTTGGTCTCGTAGGACCTTCATCGGCTTTTTCATTCGAGGGCATAAGACTTCCTGGATCTCGTGCTAGATGCTACAGAAGTGAGAACCAGGGGCTTTGAACGTGGAAAAGTCACTGGATAATCCCTGGACCCCATGGCTGAGAAGGTCGAAGCTCAAACCAGACATTTGAGTTAAGCAATCATACTTCTGAATTTATAGATCGATTACAGAGTTTTAGTAGTTAAGTTTAGATTAAAAGAATGTGAAAAACGAACGTGAAGTGTGTATTTGAGAACCAGGTCGAGTCGATGGGTAGGGCGACCCAAAAATCAGCAAAACGGGTTAGTTGAAGCTGGACGACGATGAAAATTGCTCCCGCGCATGAAGCCCACGCGCAGGGGTTTTGGTCGACGCGTGGCGGCGTGTGCGGTAGTTCTGGGTGGTCTGATCAACATGAAATATTTTTCTTTTAATTTTATAAATTTAATTATTTAATTTCTGGAATTAATGGGCATTGTTTGGGCATAATTTTGAAAATCTAATGTGTTTTGTTATAATTAATTATTCTTTTTATTTTCCCTTAATTATGCTTGTATTATGGATTTATGATGTTTGATTATGATAGTTATGGTAATGGTGATAATATGGTTATGTGTTAACACAAAATCATTTGACCAATGGAAACTCTGAAGGGTTTGGAATAAAAAATCAAGGTCATATTTATAAGTACATCTCCATGGTTTTAAGTACTTAGCTTGAAGAAGTCTAAAGAATTATGAGTATCTAAAACAATTACTATCTTGATTATTTTGGGATCATGATTTAGAATATGAACTGCTGACTATGTAATTCATATTGCTTGAACATAGCTAAATACATCCAAATTTACGTGTGGATAGCTGGAAAAATGGATAAAACTAAAATTGTAATATTAAATACTTGATCAAGGCTAAATAAGTAATTTCCATCACTTGATGGGGTTAGTGGGCTAGATGTGGGTGGTAACCCCGCAAGACGCTTTAATTTGGTTTAGTTAATAAGATTTTAGAATCTGGTTAAAATCTATAGATCCCTTATCTGACCAAGGTTGTCAGACGGGAGCAGGACCCGTATAATTTTTCGACTATTTTTCGGACGAGTCCTATCATCTTGGTATGAGAGTTAGGTTATTGGGTATTTTAGATGCTCAAAAGGTGAATCTTGTATTATCATTATTTTTACATGGTTAATATGATAATAAGTTGTTTATGCGTCAAAGAATTTTAAATAGTTTAATGTAATAACCGAAATATACATTTATGAGATCTTGTTACGAATGATGGGTGGTTTAAATAAAGTGGAATTGAATTTTTTAGAAAGATGAGAGTTATAAGTGTTGAATAAGTGGTGATAATTTGAAATTGATTTCCTAATGACGTTTATTCATGATTATGTTGAAGATGATCTTGCAGTGATATATGAGTAGTGATACGATGACCTGATAATGTGAACAAGGATATATGTAACGACCCGGACTTTCATCGAGCGTTAAATCAGGAAAAAAAAGCCTGATGGAATTGACCATAATTCCCTTGAGAGTCAATGGTTGACTTTTCTTAGTCAAAGTTGAAATGTTGGCTTTTTGACTAGTATGTCGTTCGGGGTTTCCAAATGGACCATTATGATGGTCTCGAGATTCTGAGTTCGATGACAGGCGGTATGTCAGAAATGGGATTTGGATGGTTTCATTTTCGGTCTAGATTACGTAGGGGCAATATGGTAATTTTTCAAAGAATGGGTATTTTGGTCATTTCATTGGTGAGATTTTTTGTTATGGCCAAATAAGGGAAGGAAAAGTGCCATTATCCCTTTGATCATTGTACCACCGTCCTTGGGTATTTTTGTGGGAGTGATTTAAGATGGTTAGTGTATGTGTGCGTGGTGAAATGGTACGGGCAAGGAAGAAAAACAAGGGAAACCGAAGAGAGAAAGGGAGAAAATAAAGAACACAGAGAAGAAGAAGACTGAAGAGAGGGAGAGGAGAATCAGAACAATCAGGGAGAAGAAAATGGGTGAGAGAAGGCAGGCCTAGAAGGCGCAGACCCGAAAATCCACGATTGACCCAAGAAGGAGTTTTGCAGATTTGGAATGGCTCGACCCAGTTTTTGACTAGGAACTTGGGAAATGACAGGACCCACCCCGATTATCGCCTCGATAATCGGGAAGTATCCTGCTCCCGTCTGACAATCGAATCCAAAAGACCGGAAAACTAATTAATATTACAACACACCCATTGTCAGACCAGGGAGATTAAACGATTACAACCGACTGGACGTCTAGTCCACAGTTTCACAGAGCAATATTACAAAACAAATTAAAGAACGAGTCCTACTCTGTGAACTAACTACTCCGCAACGGAAAACTTTATGCCTCCGCCTCTGCCTCGGCGCTTGCCCCCACGCTTGTACCACGACCTGGAGGGAATTTAAAACAACAAAGCGTGAGTGGACCGAAACGTAAGTTTTACAGGAAAAACAGTTTTTCCGAAATCGGGTTCGCCCTCCAGTTTTGTAATCCGCATGCATAACCAAATATTCAAAACTTGTAGATTAAACTTTGAAAACTCTTTTTCCGAAACACATGAAAAACGTTACAAGGAACGTCATAACTCAGGTAAAACCATTTAATAATACCAGATTCCAGAAACCGTCATTTTGAAACATTATTTGCATAAATCAAGTAAAACGTAAATCAATAATCATGATTATGCCGTTGGATCCATCCGAGTCTTTAAACTCAACATTAGGCCTTCCCGGGATATCAACGAGTCTTTAAACTCAAAACACGATTAGTAGGCCTCGGGGGTATCATAATAATCGAGTCTTTAAACTCACGAGTCTTTAAACTCAATTTTCGGGCCCGCCCCCATCATCAACATACCAGGTCTTTAAACCCAAAACCAGATCCAACCATCAACCGGGTCTTTAAACCCAAAACCGTTTTTAAAACACAATAAACCATGATTCATCACAACCGTTTTCCAACATCATTCCGAAATCATATCACAACATAGTAGGACTTATGTCCGAAGTCACATGCAATTTCCAACACATGCAATTTCCGAAAATTACTTCACAATATGATCAAACATCATAAATCCGACATATGCATATTCATATCCAGGTACTTCATCAAAATCATCACGCATGCATAAGCAAAAACCGTAATCTCGAAATGCGTGAAATACGATAAATATCTCGAAAAACGTGAAAACATGTAAACCCGATATATCATCTCACCATCATAAAATCATATGTAAAACCATGAGATAAATAAGCAAATAGTCATGCATGCCCAATTTAGAAATCAAAAAGTCCACTCACAGTCTTAGGACGCGTCAATCGCGTCCCACGCGCTCCTCCGTAGCTTCGGAAGTGTCCGGGTCTGTGAAAACGTACAAGAAGGGTTACAAACATCCCAAAATAACTCGTAGGATTTTTCCTAATTTTTCCGGATTTTTCGGCAAAAATAAACTTAAAGGCTTAATCTTCCGGACTCCCGAAATTATCCCGAATGACTCCCGATCGATTCGAACTCTAAAGATAAAATGTTAGTTAGACTGAAAGGATTAATTCTCATGTTGACCGTGATCGGAGTTGACGTCACACGCGCCGTCACGCGCCGCCCAAGGTGTCTGCGCGTGAAAGCCACGCGCCAAGCTACAGTACCTTCGTCCTTACCCGAATCAACTGATAAACGGGTCTATTACCCGCGACTCAACCCGACCAGTTCAAGCCCAATTCTCAATCAATTCCTCTCGTTTTTTATCCTATTATCTTCTCTAATCCTTTAATTTTAGGTCTGTAATGAAGATTAACCTCGACTAGTACCCAAACGACCCAACTCAAACTCGAACAGTCGAACAAATCGACATTCTGGAACTCACCCAAACTAACTCCATTCTCAAATTAATTTCACCAGTAGCTTAAGGGGACTTATACGAACACAATGGTACCATCAATTGGTCTCGCCGTTACCTGGAAGTCGTCGTCCTCAAGCTCGAAAATACTCAGAACCAGGGAACTCCGTTCTAGGCCAATTCGTGAGTGTCGTCCTTCGAATTCGACGTGGTTGGTTTCCTTTTGCTCCCAGAAGACTAGAATGGCCCCTGGTTTCGATCAACAAGCCTCAGAAATCGAATTCAATTTTTCCCTCCAACTGGTTCATCTCTGAACCGTAACTCAGGTTCCTGGCCGAAACGGGCTCCAATCCCTTCAGTTCTTGCACCGTAGTGATTATTTCACTCCAAGAAGTCTCACCGTGTGTTTAGATTGCTCCCTCGACCCTTAGAATTTGAACTCTGCGATTTCCCCCCCAGAAACCCGAAAATGGTTCTTCACTGGTTCTCACAATCTCTCTCAGATTTTCCACAGCAGGAAGGTTGCAAATGAGTCTCTCAGCCCAAAGGCATTCAGAGTAATCGATTCAAACGGCCAGAAACTCGTGGGAGACACTCTGAAGTCTCTGAGAACGGTTTCCCGCAAGCACAGAGACCACAGCCATTCCTCACTCTCCCGTGCTCTGAACACTGCCCAAACGTGCACCAAGGTCACTCAATCCTGCTTCCACTGCCTAAATCCACATAAACAAAACGTCTGAGCCCTTCCACTAGCCATAAACAATTGCACGCACAAGACCCACGGCCGTGCACTCTGTTTTTCACGGTGGTGAACAGTAACCACCGTGAAATGACCAAAATGCCCCTCTGTGCAATAATTACCAAAATGCCCTCCAACATCCGTGACCCATAACTCGGTCATCCGACGTCCGTTTCAAGCGTGCCGCCTGTCGTTGTACTCGGGGCGTCGAGACGAACATAACGGTCTTCGAGTCAAAAGAATATCGATTGTCAAACAAAAAGTCAACTCTTTCCCCTTATAACGCCCAAATCACGATAATGCCCCTGGACTTCCGAACATCATAACTTTCATTCCGAGCGTCCGAATCGGACGTGCCACCTGTCTATGAACTCGTGACATCCCGAACTACGTCACGGTCATCACTCAACGTCCGTTCGACCTCCAAAACAAAAAGTCAACAAATTGACCACACAAACACAGGGGTAAAAACGTCATTTTATTCAATATTTTATAATATTACATTTCCAGAACGTCCGGGGCGTTACAGGAAATAAGTCCAAAGATGATGTCTATTAGGTTCTGAGATCTTAACAAGCCCAAAGGACGTGGTTTTAGATCCTCAGGTCACCAAGAAATTGAAGGGTGCAGGTTGGTTGTAAGTCCTCCAATGGTCGAACGAGTTTTGAGGTGAGTTTCCACATTTTGACTATACAGATATCTTCCTAAGTTAGGTTAGAGTCATTTGATTGAAATAGAATTGAAGTGATGAGGAATGAAGGATTTAGAATCAGGTCGAGCGACCCAAAAACTGTGGAAGTCGGGTGAAGATGATGAACAATACCATAGTACTGTAGCAAACGTGGCTCCCACGCTCAATCACTTTGGGCGGCGCGTGGGTGCATTTTTTGAGGTACTGTAAACACAGATTTCAATGTTTTTTATGTTAAGAATCTAATGACATAGGTTTCGAGTCAATCAGACGTCGTTTCAGCGTAATTTAGAATGTCTGAAGGCTTAGGATTCGTTTTAAATACGTCTAAAAATTCCAAAAAACTATGGGATTATATAGTGAGTTAGTCAAGGTGATTAGTGACCTTAATATGTGATTTTTGACAAGTTTTGAGATTACTGGTAATTACAGAAGTGCGTGCAAAGGTGAATTCGACGATATGAAGGTGTGTGAGTCGACTTTCTTTCCCTAAACATTTATGAATGCATACTTATATGATTTAAACGTGTTTCTATGTGATTTTGATGATAGTGAGTGATTGGGAATGTTATTGGATTTTCAATGATTTTTTGAATATTTAATTAATATTTTATTGCACATTTTATGAGAATTGACGTTAAGTTATGATTGGAGCATATGCCCGCGGTTCTGATTGTGATTTAGGTTTGTGATATGATGGGTGTATGTGCCTTTTGGTAATGGTGATGTGATAACTGTGATTTGGACTTGGTTATTTGATAGTGCTTGTTGGATGTGGGCCTCAGCCGTCGAGACGGGGGCTCTAGATCCTGAGACTAGTGACTATGATTATGATGCTGATATGGTCTCATGTGGATATACTCTGGTATTGTGCGGTTGTGATGACTTATACGTCGAGCAGGGCTCCTGTTCTTGAATCTGTGTCACTCGGACTTCGAGCAGGGCTCCAAGTCCTGAGTATATTGCCTACCGGTAATGCACCTGTGATATGATGATTGATGTGGTGAATATGTTGATTGATGTGATTCTTGTGCATTGATGATGAGTGACTATGTGGACTATGTGGTGATATTGGATATGGATTGATTGTGTGTTGTTGATGATTGATAATGTGGTGATGATGGGTTGGTGGTATATGAATGATTGCATTGGCTTGTTGGTGGCTTGATGGTTTCATATGATCTTTGACTTGAAGATACTTTTCACATATTTCGAGAATGATAATTGTGTTTCATTTTAATCGAAAGGAAATGGCTTTCGTATGCATGCATGGTTTTGGAAAACAGAGGGTATGTCAGGACCCACCCCGGTTTCACCCCGAAAATCGAGGTAAATCCTGCTCCCGTCTGACTCCCCGCACGAAATCACAGTAAACTCACGTAAACAAACCAACACATCCAGTCAAACGCAGGAGAAACTATACAAAACATTCTGAAGTCAAGTTTTACAGAGCATAGTACTGAATACAACAAAAAGAAAACTGGTAACTAGATACACGCACACGGAAAAGTAAACACTCTGGGGTCGCTCTCGTGACTTCTATGCCTCTGACGCTGCCTCGACGCCGAAACCCCGCTTTAGCTCCACGACCTAGAGGGCAATTAAAAACAGAAAGGTGTGAGTGGACCATAAATAAGAAAAGAAGTTCTGAAAATCATTTCATAATAAAACCAGGGTTTTAGCCCTCCGTTTTGAAACCACATGCATAACCCAGTTACTGAAAACAATTATCAATCACGTAAACCTCATCATAAGAACAGAAACACTATAAAAACAGTTGTAGAAATCATAGCATACGCATCATAAAAACCGTATCAGAAAACATAAGTACCAAGCCATCATTATCCGATCAAACCTGCTGGACCTATCCGAGTCTTTAAAATCCCGAGTCTTTAAACTCAATCCAGGCCTCAATAATATCTGAGTCTTTAAACTCTCGAGTCTTTAAACTCAACAGGCCTACGGGGAAAATATCAATATATCCGAGTCTTTAAACTCCCAAGTCTTTAAACTCAACAGGCCTACGGGGGAAATATCAATACATCCGAGTCTTTAAACTCAATCCGGGTCTTTAAACCCAATCCGGGCCCGTCCCCCGTCAAATCAATATCGGGGTCTTTAAACCCAATAACCAGATCCAGCAAATCCAATCCAAAACCATTTGAAAACCATTTCGAAATCCATATCCAAACCCGAATCCGAAATCACTGGTCTGATGCCCTTCCGGCATCCCGAACCGTCATTCCGAACCCAAATCCGGAAATCCACTTTTCAACCTTAAAATCAAATCCTGTTACCGAAATCCGATTTCAAAATTGAAAACCCTTTAATCACCAAATCATGTTTCAAAATCCCTTTATGAAACATTTAAGCCACTTAACCATTAGCATCATATTCAGAACTTACACATTTCTCGTAAAACGTGCTGAAAACCAAACTTTCTCGAAAAACGTGTACTTATGTAAAATCAACAAAGCATATTCGATGAACATAGAATCATAATTAAAACCATACAACAATTATAGAAAAACAGTTATGCATGCTCGAGTTTAGAGAAAAGGTCCACTCACAGTACCAAGCCCTCAATCGCGTCCCGAATGTCTCGTACGTTCCTCAGCTTCCTCAGGCAACCCCGATCCTGTCACAAGTCACCAAAGTACGTCACTAACACGTCTACAAAGACTCTCCTAATTTTCCCCAAAAATCCTCGAGTCCTAACCGTAACGAACTGGAACCCTTAATCTTCACCCTCACGGAATTAACCTCAAACGACGTCCGAACAACCCGAAACCACTTCCATTAGACTCGTCACAACACCTAAACTAAAAACCATGTTGATCGTTTTCCCAACCGCCGCTGCACGCGCCCCCACGCGCCGCCCAAAGTGGCTGCGCGTGGCCCTCACGCGCCAGCTACAGTGTCACCAGCAACCTCTGGTCGACCCGGTTCGAAACAGTCCCTGCAACTCGAACCGGCGAGGACGGTTCTCCGCCGTACCTGCACCAAAACGGCTCCTCTCTTCACCATCTGCTTCGTCCCGTCCTAAGGAACTCATCCCCCTCACTCTAACACCTCGACTCAGCCTACAACTCGTCGACTCAAGCTCGAACCAGTCCCCTGTTTCACGATCCAGCCAACTAGGTCACCCCAATCACGGCTTCTACCCCAAGAGCTTCCTAAGACCTCACTGATACTCACCCGATTCACCAACACCGTCGACTCACTCCCTAAGTCCACGACTTTCAAACTGAGCAAAACGGAAAAATAGGGCACACCTCGTTCTAGCCTCCGCCGTGCACTCCTCCGTCACGGCTGCACAACCAGCAGCTACCTAGGACCCTACTGAGTCCCCCAGACCTCACTAGACTCCTCGATTCAACCCCAAAAGCTACAACTTGACGTCTGAACCTAAACGGTAAAACAGAGCACATAAAGGAAAACAACGAAATTACCTGCGTCCTGTTCTCCACCGTGAGCTCCGTTGTGTCCACTGGGTTCCTAAGGCTCCACTCTTGTTTCTGACCACCACCAACAGCTTCGATTGATCGACCACGGCAGCACCACCACCCAACACTCCTCACTGCTTTCTGTTTTCTCTGATTTTCCCGTGGCTCACAACTCACACACACACCACCAACGCACCTCCTAACCTTCTCCTTAACTCTCCTACAGTCTCTGGTCACTCACACCCTCACCAGAACACACCAACACTCCTGGCCACCGTCCAATTTCCCTCAACTCTCTCCCTCTGTTTCTGTCTGGTTCGAAGAACAAACACGAACACAATGCCCAAATAATTGGGACTGTGTTCCCTAGAACCAACCAGAACCCCTACACGTGTCACCATCTTCTCCTCTCTCTCACAAATGTCTCAAACTCAGCCCTTCATTGTCCCTCTCTGTTGCACAAATCTCAAGTGCAAAAGACCAAAATGCCCCTTCTTGAACCCCAAAATTACCATTGTGCCACTACCTTTCTAGACCCGTAGCTCACACATCGTAAGTCCGATGAATACGTGCCAAAACCCGATCATACGAAAAGTTAACTTTTTTTCCCAAACCAGGGGCAAAATCGTCAATCTACCTTAACGACCTTATCGGGACTAACTCACCCCCGATTAAGCTCACTAATCTCATCTTAAACACTGTCTTAGCCCTAATTTCCGGGACGGGTCGTTACAGGGTAAATATTGGTTTTTTTCAAATTATGTTTTTAAACTATTTATTTTTGTCCACTCACACATTTTCTTGGTTTTGTAACCCTCTAAGGCTACTGCTACTGCACAGAGATCGAGGCTCGAAAGGTAGAGGCATGAATTAGTAGAATTTGAGTTTATCCCTTATTTGACAACGTTTTTATCATACATGGATAGGATCCGAGTGTACTATTCTTGACACGACCCATCCCAAATATCCCCTGAGGGGATGTGCCATGCTCTCGCCAGGGCGCGCCAGGATCGGTGCATGAGTGTGATGTCTCGGTCTCTGCTACAACTCGCATCCGCGATCAACCTGAAGGGTATTAAAATCATTTAAAAGCTGTGAATGGACGAAAATAAATAATTTAATAAAACAAATTTCATAAGAAGATATTTATACCCTTCACTAAAAAGCGTGCATGCATTCAAAAACCAATAATGAAACCATTTACTTTGATTAAATCATTAGGTCTACAACCCAAAACCATAAATCCAAGTATGTGGGAACTCAGCCCAAAACCGTAAATCCAAGTATGTGGGCCACTGCCCAAACCACCAACACTGAAATACCATTTCATAAATCCCATAAATATGAAATCCATATATATAATCCAGTAAAGCCATGAATCATAATTCAATCCAATACCATTATATACCAATCCTCGGCATCCCAGATGCCTGGCGTCCCAGACGCCATTTCTTCATCTTTTTCAAAGCCGTTTAATCCTATACCTTCGTCCAGTAATTTCCTACACATCTACGACTTCAAAACAAGAAATCGAGGTCTGGATCATACCTTCCAAACAAATAACCAAAAGTCTAGTTTCCTCCTCTGTGTTCTTGTGATTCCGGCCACCGTTGGCCGTGGTTCCAAGCCCAACAACTTCGTCTTAAGGTCCAAAACCTCACCTGATCAACCAATTGGAGTATTAACCTTCAAAACTCAAGTTTCCATTTTCAACTAAAATAGGACATTTCAGGGGAATTGTCACTTACCATCCATCTCAGGCCTTGAAACTAGGCTTATTCGACTCCCTGGACCTCCAGCAACACCTTCCACCCATTAGAGTCGATCAAAAAACATAAAAACCCAATCTTTGAATTTCAAACGTAAAACGTACCTTTTTCGAGTTCTCCGGCCACCGTCCACGACGACCCGCGCCATTGCCACCGTTTGACTTGTCTCCTCTCACTCTCTCATTTTCATTCACACCTCACACATAGATAATGGGGATTGAAGGGGTTGTATGGAATGGGTGTTTGGGTTTTGCAGAAAATGAAGAAGATGGAAATGGTTGCACGGGTGGGAAGAGAGATGTGAGGGGTGAGTTAATTAATTAATTAAGTGGCAAATGGACATAGATCCACCAATTACGGAAAAGACACCAATGGGATGAGTGACTCTTGTCACTCTTCCAATAGTCCCACATAAATATCTAGCCAATCCTGTTAAATTAATACTATATTCGAATCCCGAGATGTTAAATTCTCGATTTCGATCCCGTGACCATAACTTCTCAGTTCGACGTCCGATTCGACGTGCTACCTGTCCCGGACTCGTGACGTCCCAATCTACGTCACAGTCATCGGTCCTTGTACGTTCGACTCCCCAAGCCAAAAGTCAACATTTTGCCCAATTATAGGGGCAAAACAGTCATTTTACACTGTCTGTCCGATTTTACTCAACTAATCCCCGATTAGTCATCCTAAATCCATAATTAATTAATTCTTAATCCCAATATTCGGGATGGGTCGTTGCATGGTATATCCCATATACCGTCACCCGGCATCTCTCAGGCCTGTCCAGTATCGATCCTCACACCACGTACCCAATACATACATCCATCCACTAATTAGCCCACTACATAGCTCGTAGCTAATCACGCTTCAATTCTGGAGTCCATCTGTCCAATCCAGTACTAAACAGATCAAATACTCAAACTCATCATCCATCACGAGTCCCATGGTCACCCGACCAGCATCACAACATCTACTCCTAATCATGTAATCCAACACTTACCAATCCAACTCACACCTACCAAGGCGTACCCATTCATGCCAAATGGGCATCCAATCTCACCCACGTCTACCGAGACACATCAACTCTGAACCTATTGGTTACCTGCTCATTCGATTACCATATCATATTCAATTGACTTCGAAAGGAGGCCAATCCCATCATTCCCATATCCAAGAATGACCAATCTGACCCCGTCGAATACCCACTCGTTCTATTAATATATTATACGGGATCAACCTCGAAAGAAATTTAGTACCATCATCCCCATATTCAAATATCCAAGATAGATCGTACATAACTCAATTCACTCAACTACCGTCTCATGCCGGATTAACTTCGAAAAGAAGTCGACCCAACATTCTCATATCCAACCTCTGTCTTGTCATCTCACTAACTATTCCAAAAGGTTCTTCAACTGTCTCATAATACGATTCTCCTCTGCTCCTCGCTTAGCATAATCAGCAAGGTGAAGTCTGCTAGCATGGGCACGACATCACGATCCAAGATATCCTGATCCACCACATAACCTAATAATTAAGAGCACGATCCAGATCCATCACAACATCACCCGATCATTAACATCATGATCCTTGATCGTCACAACGCCTTATATCCTCAACATCAAGATCCTGATCCACACCGCGATCCAAATCCACCTAGGATCCACACATGCTCATCTCAGCTAACGACCAGATTTTAGGTCATAGGGTCTTACACCCTCTTTGAATCCTTCGACAGTCACATCACTCTCATCAAATCTTCACATCTAATCACTAAGTCAAAGACGGAACACGTCTAGACTGTGGGTTCTCTCCACTTACCACACATCGATCCTTGTCATCCTCTATAGGGAAAATCAAGGGTGATCCAAGACAATGACATCAAAGTTCATCCTACGTGAGTGCAAACAACTCTCACTACACTCAACATACCAGGTAATACCAACATCGTCTGCCACCAAGTAGAAAACGAGAAATCTCCTTCACTGACTTCAAAATGCCCAACTCCACCTGATGACCCAAAACAAATCACGGGTCCACCAACCAATACACGATCAACGTATGGTGACAACAACCATCATCTGCCATGGGTGGAACATGAGAAGTCACCCTCAATGACTTCGGAATACCCATCACCAATGTTGTATCAAGCACTTCTCTCGTTGCCTCAATCACAACCTCTCTCGATTCCGAAGTTCCAATCATGTTGAAACCAACTCAGGTATGCTTCAAAGTCAATAATTCAATTGGACATCGACCACATGTCTGTAACCAGTCTAACTTACTACCAAATTTACCTATTGGCTTCTACCGTTTATGTACATCCAAAAGGATGTGGTCCATTACTACTTGATTCTCATGTCTCAACCACTGCTGCATCCCATCCAGTCCATCACTATCTGAGATCCGCTGCTGGATCCTAGATACCAAACGTATGCCCATCCTGATGAAGTCACATCCCAACTCGTGGCTCATCGTCATCACAATCACCGACACACATGGTACAAATCAGACAACCCTAGATCTTTGCTCATACCCAGCAATGACCTCGTACCTCTGTTCAAATTGGAGGAACTCTGCCTCCCTTGTACCTAACAACTCAGGGTACATTCCCCCTGACAACGCATACAAGAAAAGGATATGTTCCCTAAACGTCACCCGATTCACAACATCCATAACTACATCCATCCTCGATGGTAGTGCCTGCCAAAATCTCGTGCAGACCCAACCACCAGACATCGCTATCGAGACTCCGCATCCAACCGGAATCAACCGCCAGTACTCACTACTCTGCATCCCCACTCCGGGATTCCATTGACAAGTATCAGACCCTGGTAACCTGTCCAACCAATCTCTACCCTATCTTTAACTAGTCTCAACTCGACTCAACCAGTGTAGTCCACCTGGTCATCCCCGACCTCAGCTGCGCTCTGCAGTACAATCACCAAAGCTGACATGACATGACCGACCAACGGTCTCGACTCCGAAATGTCGGCAAAAAACCACTCGCCGACTCATATTTCCAAACCATGCATCATACACCAGGGTTACCCACTAAGGTCATCTACTAACTCCGTTGTACTCATATTCTCTAAACCATCAATCACCACTAGGGTTCAAGGAACCGGCAGCCATCAGCAACACAATTCCCAACTCAACATGACCTATCTAATAGTTACAACTCCATACTATCATGATATCCAATCCTGCAATATCGTGATAGAAGATCCCGAAATAACCGTCCCATGATCAAAACTCTAAAGCACTGTTACGTTCATCCCTCAGTAGGGTCCCACACTGCCAAGCCATGACATAAATATGGAACACGTATGCATCAAAAGCCGAACTGAAACTATCCCCGATTCATTCCCACTAACTATCATACCGTCATCCTAACTATCAGGTTGATAACGAGCTGACCATATAGAGACATCACATCCTCGACCTGCTCGTACCATAAGAGTAAACCGTGCTCTGATACCACTTGACTCGACCCATCCCAAATCCCTCAGGATTAACGCGGGATGTGCCATGCTCCTGTCTGACACGAGACAGGGATAACTCAAAACCGCAACCCATTCAGGGCTTCTAGAGAGCTCCAGGATCGGTGCAGGAATGTGATGTCTCGGTCTCTGCTACAGCCTGCATCCGCGTTCAACCTGAAAGGCATTAAAATCATTTAAAAGCTGTGAGTGGACGAAACTATATAATTTAATAAAACAAATTTCATAAGAAGACATTTATGCCCTTCACTAAAAAACGTGCATGCATTCAAAAACCAATAATCAAACCATTTACTTTAATTAAATCATTAGGGCCATAGCCCAAAACCATAAATCCAAGTATGTGGGAACTCAGCCCAAAACTGTAAATCCAAGTATGTGGGAACTCAGCCCATAACTATAAATCCAAGTATGTGGGTCACTGCCCAAACCACCAATACTGAAATACCATTTCATAAATCCCATAAATCTGAAATCCACATACATAATTCAGTAAAGCCATGAATCATATTCAATGCAATACCATTATATACCAGTCCTCGGCATCCCAGATGCCTGGCGTCTCAGACGTCATGTCACGGTCCAAGCTACGCGTGCTACCCGGGGTCTCAACTTGAGTTTATCTCTGACGTCCCAGATGTCTGACATCCTAAACGTCCAGCAATCCTGCTCCTGAGTCACTATACAATCCGATCGTTCCTTGTAGTGACCCCTTGCAGGCAATGCGCCGTGACTACTCTAGCGTCCCAGACGAATGAAGGAGACAATCCATAGATATAAGGATGGTATATGGAAAATCTTCATAAATCATCTCAAATCGTTCAAAGGGGCCTATTGTGACGACCCTTCCCGAATTAGCGAGATTAATTAAGAGTTAATGACGGATTAACAAGGCTAATCGGAGATTATACGAGGATTAGGGGACGTTCGGGCGAAATGACGATTTTACCCTTGGAATGGGCAAATCGTTGACTTTTCGTTCAGGCGGTCAAATGGACTTTGACCGATGACTGTGACATAATTCGTGATGTCACGAGTTCATAGACAGGTGGCACGCTCGATTCCAACGTTCGAGGAGGAAGTTATGACGTTCGGAAGACCAAGGGTATTTTGGTAAATTGGGTGAATAGGAGCTAAAAGTTGACTTTTGACCCAGGAGGTCAGATGGCCGAGGGCTGAAGACCATTACATAGATCGGGATGATACAAATCCATAGATAGGCGGCACGTCGAATTCGGACGTTCGACGAAGAAGTTACGGTTCATGGAAGTCAGAACGCACTATTGCACGAATTGCGAGACGAGGACTTTTTGGAATTAAGTGGGCCATATATTTTCCCCAGCAACCAATGGATGAGTGATAGGTGTCACTCATCCACTGGCCACCATCCCACATACATGCGCAAGCCCACGCGCAGGCCCTTCTTGGGGCGCGTACGGGCACGTAAGCCCTCCTTTGGGGGTGGTTCCAACACAAAAAATTATCTATTCGATGTAACGAACATTTTGGTACTGGTTTCGTGTCAATCGGATATCGTTTCGATATAGTTCGGGTTATCTGAAGGTTTAGGTTCGCGTTTAAAAATGGTTAGAAAATCGAAAAAATTGTGGGACTTCAATGAGAGGTTAATGAGGCTATTAGTAACCCTCTAAATGAATTTGGACAGGTTCGGGAATCCCAGAGACGACGTTTGACCCGTGAAACGATTATGGCACGTGTATCTAGGCGCGGCTTCAGACGGTCTGTGAGTGGACCCTTCTTTCAAACTTGATGCATGCATAAATGTTTTATAAGTGTTTTAATACATGTTTTGTGATGCAATGAGTGCATTTGTTTGTGGTAGCCTAGGATTTACGTATTTGCACGTATTTCAAGTTTTCCGGTTTTATACGATGCTTATACGTGCTAGGTTTTCAATGAGGATTTTATAAATTGGTCTTTGATTTGGAAATATGAAATTGGGCATGAGGCCCATTTGATTTACAACTCTCGGACTTGGAGTCCATTTGATTTGATGAGGAATCGGACCGAGGGTCCATTTGAGCTATACGGTCGGACCGAGGGTCCCGTTGATTTACAAGCCGGGCTTGGGGCCCATTTGGTTGTAATATCGGGCCGGAGGCCCCTTTGACTATGGTATCGTCCTTAGGGCCCTATTAGTTGTAAAATCGGACTTGAGGTCTTGTTGAGTTATGATTCGGGCTTAGAGCCCAGTTAGTCGTGAAATCGGGCTTGAGTCCCAGTTCAGTTTGTGAAATGAGAATTCGGGCATGAGACCCTATTGAACTGTGGATTTAGGCCGAGGCCTGTGAAAGTGATTTGAATCAGATTTGAGGAATCCTGTTGAAATGAATTGGGTATGAGACCGAGTTGAAAAGTGTTTTGAGAAAGAAAGTTTTGAGAAAGAAAGAAAGAGATTTGAAATGAATAAACCCTTCATATGTTGTATGGTCTCCTCCGGCGTCGACCTGGAGAGTCACGAGCCACAGACCAGAGTGGGTATCCCCATAGGGATCCCGTTCCAAGAGTGTAGGTTACTTGATGTAGTCCAGGACCAGATTCCGGAGAGATATGTGGACTAGATCTAGAGAGAGAGCTCGGACTAGATCCAGAGATTGAGCCTCCCAGATGGAGATTCCTGGGAGAAGACTCGGAGTGAGACCCCGAGTAGTGTGCACACTAGATAGATTGATGTCATCGTGACTATATCAGGGATGTGTTCCCTAGGGGCTGTGTGCCCCGATTTGGCATCTTCTCCAGAAGTGCCTAGGATGGGTTATGCGTACGAGTACGTATGAGATTTGGGGCCGGAGACCCCGTGTTCCATGTTTTATGTTTTAGAAAGTGATTTGGGGCAGAGACCCCGTATTTGAAGTTGTGAAAGTGATTTGGGACGGAGACCCACGTATTTGAAGTTGTGAAAGTGATTTGGGGCGGAGACCCCGTTTGTGATATTTTGAGAATGGTTTTGGGATGAGACCCATGTGACATGATTTGGGCTGAGTCCCTATTGATTTGGGCTGAGTCCCTATTGATTTGACCTACGGGTTTTGAATTGTGATTTCGGGTCAGGGACCCAAATGGATTTATGGGTCATGACGGTTTATGGGGTCGGGCATGAACCCTTGTAAGGTTTTGAGAATATTTTCAAGTGGGTTTTATGAATAATTGATAAATGGTTTTGAATGCTTGCATATGCTTTTATGAAGGGCATAAATGACTTTATGAAAAAATATTTTTAATGAAATTATTGTTTTGTCCACTCACGACTCTTAAATGTTTTAATGCCCTTCAGGTTGATAGCGGATGCGGGCTGTAGCAGAGACGAGACATCACTCCTTCCTCCTACGATCCTGACGCCCTCTGATAGCCCCGACGAGGGCTAGAGTTGGAATTTTCCCTGGTCTGACACTTCGTGTCAAACGGGATCAGGCGGGTCCCACGTTAATCCCGGGGGATTTGGGACCGGTCCTGACACATATGCCCGGGATTTCCATAAAATAATTGTAATCCACAAATCCGATTTCTCAAATCCAAATCCATTTATCCAAATCCATTTGTGGATCCCCGACCCTAAATCACATTCATAAAACACAATTGGGCCTCGTGCCCGATTTCGTAAACTAACTGGGCCCCTGACCCGATAATATAACTCAAATGGACTTCAAGTCCGAGGGTTTGCAAAACAAATGGGTCTCCTGCCTGTGTTCATCTTTCCAATTTCAAAACCATTTGATCAAACCATCACCGAAACCACAACCACGTATAACCACAGTGTAAAACTATAAACCTCGATATACATGCAAATACATAAATTACCTCGAAATACGTGCAAATATGTAAATCACCAATATCACAATCATCGTCATATAAATCTCATATATAAAACATATAAAACAGTTATGCAAGCATCACAGTTTAGAAAACAATGTCCCCTCACAGACCGTCCTAACTGTCGCCTCGATATGCATGTCATAAGCCTTCCTAGCTTAAATCACTATCCTCGGAATATCCGAACCTATCTAAATCATACTAGAGGGTTACTAACTACTTCAATAACCTCTCATTAAAGCCCCCTAATTTTTCGGGATTTTTAAACATATTTTTCATAGACTTTAAACCTTCAGACACCCAGAATTACCCAGAAACGGTGTCTAATTTACACGAAACTAGTCCCAAAATTTTCTTTACATCGAAAGGATGATTTCATATATTGAACATGACTCCCAAACCTGCCCCCACGTTCCTCCCAAAGGCTCTGCACATGTGGCCCACGCATCGAGGTACTGTGCTTCTTCTTCCTCGGCTGAACCGGTCTGAACCGGTGCACTGGTCAGCCGGTCCAACCGATCCGGTGTGACCAGTTCAAGGCCATATCTCTCTCTTTTTCACCTGCTTTCTTCCTTCTTTCCACCAATATTCTCTAATCTATCCTAGGAGTTCTTTATGCAATTAAATCCATGAAAACTAACCTAAATCATGGTGGTTCAGCATACCATTCAAGGCCCAAAAACTCATCCTATGCTCTGCTCACATCCAAGGGCCAAAACTACTTCCTATGGACTACATTTAGCTTCTAGGAACCTCAAATATCATGTTTAGGGCTTAGGTTTGAGCTTACCTGGCCAAATGGAGATTTTGGCCGGTTGCCACCGAATTCCTCTCACGGTCGTTCCACCGCCGTGCTTGCATCACCGTGGCCATCATTGGACTCGTCTCGACTTTAGGAGCATCCTCCAATCCACAAAAGGGGTCAACAACCATATCTTTCTCGTCTAACGTCCATTTTGACGTGCCACTTGTCTACGGACTCGTGACGTCCTGATCTACGTCACAATCATCGGTCCTCGTTCGTTGGAATCCCCGAGTCAAAAGTTAACATTTTTCCCAATTCGAGGGGCAAAACGGTCATTTTACACCGTTCGTCCGAATTTTTTCAACTAATCTCCGATTATTCATACTGAATCCATAATTAATTAATATTTAATCTCGATATTCGGGACGGGTCGTTACAATTCTGGTGTATTCAAGTTGGGTCCTCTCAATATATGATATGATAAGATGTCGTTATAAACTGAATTGGTTTTCATATGACTATTAAAAATCTTTGGGAATATTAAGTGTTTGTTATACATATAATATTGATTGATTGAGTTTTTAAAAGGAAGTGATAATTATATGGAATACATTGGAATAATGTGAGTTAAGGATGATTAATTGAACATAATGTGGCGACATGATGTATATCAACAGTGTATATATGCACTAATGATGATTATGAGATAACGATAATGACATGATATTGGATTTTTATGACTTTATGGAATATTTAATGGAATATTTAGCGAGGTTTTCTGAAAATTACAATTTGGATTCTGGTTGATTATGAATTTGAATCGAAAATGATATATGAAATGGAATGTTGTGATATTGGATGCTGATGATTTTCGTATGAATTTGGATTGGTTTTAATTTCTGAACTTGGTTTTAAGTATGGTTATGTAAGTACTGGATATGTGTGATATGATATAATGTGGGAACCCTCCTCGAGATGCCGAATTGCTGGATTATGCCTAGATGTTGTATCCCTAGGCAGCCATTCTGAAGTCTTTTCCCCGAATGGTTATGTTATGGGGTTGACGTCCAGATTTTGTATCCCTAGACGACCACTCAAAAACTGTATCCATGAGTGGTTGAGTTATATGGTTGACATCCGGATGATGTATCCCCGGGTGGCCGCTCGGACGTCGAGCTGGGCTTCGTAGTTCCCGAGTGGTTATATGATGTGATATTGGCCTACCGGTAGTGTTGTATGATTATGTGTGTAACATCCAGATGTTGTATCCCTGGGTGGCTGCTCAGATGATGTATCCCCAAGTGGTTAATATGTGTGATTAGCACTCAGATGTTGTATCCCTGAGCGGACACTTAGATGTTGTATCCCCGAGTGATATACTGGCTAGTAGTATAGTGACAACTCGAGAAATGAGTTTGACTTTATGCACTAGACATAATGATATTATACATTAAGGTGAAAAGTTGAGTACTTTTTTGGTCAGTTTGGCCATAAAGGTACAAAATGAGAACTAGGAAAACACAGAAGATAGATAATAAGTAAATATTGTTGTGATTATTTAGTGTTGATTATTGTGATGATTGGCATGCTAACTGTTATTGTAATGACCCGTCCGGGAGTCGGGATTAGTGAAGTGGTTAGCGACGGATTAGCTGAGTTAATCGGTGGTTAGTTGGGATCGTTTAGACCTTGGACGTAGAATGACGATTTTGCCCCTGGTTGGGAAAAATGTTGACTTTTAGTTCGGGCGGTCAATTGAACATTGATCGATGACCATGACGTATTTTGGGACGTCATGAGTCCGTAGACAGGTGGCCCGCCCGATTCCGACATTCGAGGAGGAAGTTATGATGTTCGGAAGGTTTGGGGCATTACCTTAATTTGATTAAAGAAGGGGGAAAATTTGACTTTCCGTACGACAAGATTTTTACACGTAGACCGAGGACCGTTAGGTAGATCTCTTCATCCTGAGTTCAACGACAGGCGGCATGCATTCATCGGACATTGAACGGGCAAGATAGGGGTTTAGAACGGTGAAGGGCAAAATCGTAATTTGGACATCACAAGGGTATTTTGGTCTTTTTGTGCCTTGGGATGCGTGCAATCAAATTGGTACAAGTGTACAGGAGGGATTGGATATTTTGAGAGGGGACCATGGGATGGTGAACACGTGGGCTGTGTGTAGTGGCTTCTAGGGTGCACGGTGCAATTATTTGTGTGTGTGTGTGTGTGTGTGTGTGTGCATCGTGTTTGTTCGAAGAGGGAAAAACTGAGACTGGGCAGAGAGCGAGGAATCAATCAATTGCAGGGAGGTGTGACCCTTGTGAGTGTGTGAGTGTGATCAGAGGGAGGTTGAGAGTATAAGGACTGAGTTGAGCAGATTGAGAGTCGAGTGTTGGTGTGTGAGGAGAGGGTGAGTTCTCAGGAAAACAGAGAAGAATCGAGGTGGTGGTGTTGGTGTGTTCGAGCAAACCGTTCAAATTCAGGGTGTGGGAGAGATCAGATGACAGAGACGAGGCGTTGGACGGGCTGGGACACGGCGGCGTTCACGGTAGTGCATAGACAGGTGAGGTTTCTCTGTTTCCCCTATTTTTCCGTTTCGATTGAAACGGTAAGTCGTGGAGTTTGAGTTCGAGTCGAGGTTTTTGGTGAGTCCTAGTGAGTTCAGTAGGTTCCTAGGGAGCTGTAGAAGTCGACACCGTGACGGGGGATTGCACAGTGGGTCGGGAGCAAGAACAGGGGATTTGGACGGTTGCTGTGTCGAGCTTGGGAGGTGAAGTTTGGGTGATTTTCGAGGTGTCCTAAGGTTTCTAATAGTTCTAGGAAGGTTAGAAGGACCTTAGGGTGTAACCTGGAGCTTCGTGGTGGCCGTGGGTGGCCGGAGACAGGAACTCAGATTTTCTGAGTTTTCTTCGAAGCTTGGACGAGGAGATTGAGGCCGCGTTTTCACGAATTGATTTGTGGAATCAATTAAATAGGTCAGGATGAAACTAAAGGAATGAAAAGTGATGAAATTGGTGGAGGAATGGAGAAGAACCGCCCTCGCCGGTTCAGACCGGTCAAACAACTGAGGAAGACGATGAACAATAGTTACTGTGCAGGCGCGTGAGGCCCACGCGCAGCCACTTTGGGCGGTGCGTGGGGGCGCGTGCGGTGGTTTCCGAGGAAGTGGTCAACTAGGTTTTTGGTCTAATCATTGTAACGGATCTATTGGGATAGGTTTCGGGGCTATCAGACGTTGTTTCGGGTTAGTTCTGCGGGATCGAAGGTCTAGGGTCCCGTTTAAAGTACGCTTAAAAGTTCGGGAAAGTTATGGGATTTGAGTAGGACTTTTGTGAAGTAGTTAGTAACCTCGTTATGGGCTTTGGACAGGTTCGGGAAGCCGAGGACAGCTGAATGGCTGGTGACGGCGTAAGTGCGCGCGTATCGAGACGACGTCGGAATGGTCTGTGAGTGGAGTTTGCTTTCTAACTCTTGATGCATGCATATATGTTTTTATATGTTCTCAATACTTGATTCTATGATTTAATTTATGATTGTGATGGTTTACGGTTTGTGCATGTTTTTCGAGGAAATTACGGTATTTCACGTTTTACGAGATTTGACGGATATTGTGATTTGAACTTGGTTTTAATGGTTTGATTTCGGGATTTGAAATGCGATTTGATTTCAAAGAAAGTAAAAGGATTTTGGAAAGTTTTTTTGGGCTTGAAGCCCAGTTCAAAAAAGTGATTTTAAGAAACTTAATTTCGGGTTTTGGAATCGGAATTCCGGATGACGATTCGGGATTCGATTCGGGACTTGAAAGTGGATTCCGGGTTTGGGTTCGGAATGGTTATTCCGGATTCCGGCTTACGGAATGATGGTTGCGGACTCGGATCTGGAAAGGAGATGAATAAGAGTTCTGGGTTTGGATTCGGGATCCTGATGAGATTGCAGATTCGGATTCGGAAATAGAAAAAGGTTTTTCAAACAGTTTTGGATTGGATTTGTTGGATTTGGTTGTTGGGTTTAAAGACCCGGATTATGTTTGACGGGGGACGGGCCCGGATTGGGTTTAAAGACCCGGATTGAGTTTAAAGACTCGGGAGTTTAAAGGCTCAGATATATTGATATTTCCCCCGTAGGCCTGTTGAGTTTAAAGACTCGGGAGTTTAAAGACTCAAATTATATTGAGGCCTGGATTGAGTTTAAAGACTCGGGAGTTTAAAGACTCGGATAGATCCAGCAGGTTCGATGGATGGAAATGTGGTTCAATATGTTTTGGTTTTTCTCTGTGATGAATGATGACAGTTTTCAAGGAGGGTTTTCGTTGGTTATAATGGTTTTCGAAGGTTTTGGACTGAGGCCCGGGATTTGAGAAAAAAAGGAAAATGTGTTTGGTTTTCGTATATAGTTTTATGACATGAAATTAATATGCATGCATTGGTTTTGAAACGGAGGGTATAAATGTAACTGTGTTTTCTGTTAATTGTTTTTAAACTTAAACTTTATTTTTGTCCACTCACAGTCTTTTTCATATTTTCGATACCCTCCAGGTTGTTGCGGTGCGGGCTGTTAGTCGAGAGAGACAGAGACATCACACGTATGATCCACAGTAGACTTTGCGCACTCTGGGAAGTTCGGAAGTTTTTGGACGGTCGGATCGAGAATCCCTTGTCCGACTTATGTGTCACATGAAGGTTGGACGTCAGTTTAGCCTTCGTGTAATGCGTAAGTTAGACGGGATCAGGATTTAGCCCTTAATCCCGGGGGATTAGGGGTGGGTCCTGACAGTTATGACTTGGGATGATTGTTGCATTATGGGTTATGTCATGAGATTTTGGTGATATTGGATTGTTGGTGAGATTTGTTTTGGATAATTTCTCTTGAAAGAATTTTGGTAGCACACGTTGTAAAAAATGTGACTAAGTCGTGTTTTGAGCCTAAGATTGAGATTTTGATAATAGACTCAATTTGCGATATTAAAATAATATAAGGTGGGTGTGTGTTTCTTAGTATTCGTGGTATGTGAACTGTTGTGATAATTGTCTGATGATATGTTGGTGTTGTTTTTAAATTTTAGAATTGGATCAAACGTAGTTATGATATTGATTTATGCGTAATACTGTTATGTGAAGTGATTGGTACTTAAGAACGGTAATGGAATAAGTTCGATGATGAATTGGCAAAATAAGTAAAAGTATAAGGGATATCGATATTGTTAATGTGTAAATAGTACTGGAAGTTAGTAATCCATTTCGCTATTCTAGTATGAATACTTAAATGAGTGTCAGAAAATGATTATTGAAATATTAAATTGGTTACAATTTTATATATATAGGAAAACATGATGTGAGATGTTAAAAACATGATAATTGTGGGTAATGTGGGGAATCCCGGATGGTTGGATCGTATATAGCTATTGTGATAACCCAATGGATGCTGCGATGGTTACACAGGATAGGGTAAATAATTACTAATGCTGATGTTCCTAAGTACTTTAAAGGTGTGTTTGGTATGCCGTATTACACTCCGGATAGGCTAAATAATCTGAAACCTGTGTTTGGTACCAGTCGTATTAATTAGTCACCGTATAAGTTAATACGGTTGAATATTTTTATACGATCCAGATACACTAAAATAATACGCTCGAAATTGTCCGTATTAAATAGTCGGATAACTAGTAATCTTGTAAAATATAATAATACTAATACTAATAATAATAATAATAATAATAATAATAATAATAATAATAATAATAATAATAAATAGTAATATAATAAAAATAAAATATTAATTTAGTAAATATTAATAATAAAAAGTAATAAAGTAATAAAGTAATAAATACAAATAATAATAAATTAATAATTAATAATTAATGATATTTTAATAAATAGTAATGATAAAATTAAAAATAATTAATTAATAAAAATATAATAAATAGTAATTATTATTATTATTAAAATAAATAATAATAAAAATAATGACATACATAATTAATATTTAAGATATAAGTATTTCGTCAATTACTATAATATAATCCGGTCAGTATAATATAGTCGGCATTCTAATCCGGAAAAGTACCAAATGCCCGACTAAATAATCAGTCTATCCGGTGGACAGATTAGTCTATCCGATTAAAATAGTCAGTACAATACTGTATACCAAACGAGGTCTAAATGCATTATAAGGTCTCCACTATGTTATTCTCATATAATCGTTGTATATAACATGTTGGATTGGTGATAATTATAATTGGATAAACGATTGTATTAGGGAATTAGTAGTTAATTTGTTACCCTCCTGGCATATGGAGATATCAGTTATACAAAAATTTGGGATATTAGTAAAATATAGGTAAGTTATGATGACTTGAATATGGAAAGGAAGTGAATATGTGAAGTTATATTTGGAAAGAGAAAAGGGAAAAGGATAGGTTTTGTGTAGTTTTATGCAAAATGGTACTTGATATTATAGTATGCCTTAATATAAGATTGGATTTACAATGAAATTTCGAGGGCGAATTTTTTTTAAGATGGGTGGATTGTAATGTCCTGGATATTTAAGGAATTAAAGATTTACCAGTGTACCGTCAAAAGTCAAAGAATTGACTTTTGACCTAAATGTCACAATGTTGACTTTTTTGTTCGGGAGGTCTTACAGACATATCGAGAATACCGTTACGAAGGTCTCGACCTCCTGAATATATAGACAGGTGGCACGACGAAAACGGAGTATGGATCAGTAAGGTATGGGCTAACAAAAGTTAAGGGCATTTTGGTAATTTTATATAAAGGGCATTTTGGTCCTTTTACAAAAATCTAGAATATTCCACGACATTCTACAATTTTCTTCATTTCCCTCCAAAACTCTGCCCACTACCATACACAATTATATATATATGTGTGTGTTGTGTGTGTTATGGAAGTTCGTCAAGGAGAGGCTGAAAATGGAAAGAACAACAATAAGGAAAACATGAGAGAGAAGAGAGGGAAGGCTAGGAAATACTCCAGAAAATAGTGAGAGGAACCTGAGATGAGAAAGGGAAGGAAAATGGTGAGAAATGGTGAGAAAAGAGGGTGTAAATGTGAACAATGCCTTGGACCCGTAAGGACCTTCTTCGAGTTTTTCATTCGAGGGCATAAAGTCAAGTTTGAACTGTACTATGTAGGGGTGAGCATATTGTCCCGAAATACCGAAATCATCTCGTCTCGTATTATACCAAATCGGAAAAAAATTGAATAGTAAAATCAAAAGGATAATCGGTACCGTACCGATACCGTTCTGGTTTAAATCGGTACGGGATCGGTTTCAATGTTACGGAATACTGTCTCATACCGAAACCGAGCCGGTTTTAATTTTTTAATTAATTAAAAATTATATTAAATTCAACAATAAAAAAACCCCTAATAATCTAATAGCTAATGATGGATTTAATTGTATATTAATTTAGTTGATAGATTTAATTGTATTTTAAGAATTTTTTAGTTGATGGATTTAATTGTTTGTTAGGGTTTTTTAGTTAATGTTTTTAATTTTAGTTGATGTATTGAGATTCATTGGGTTATAAATTTTCTATACATTTTGAGCAATATTTGTTACCCAACAAGAGTCTTGATTTCTTAAATTTATCAAAATGTTGCTTTTAGACATTGAATCAAGTAATAAATAAATGAAATTTTGAATTTGTCTTCAAAACCGAAATCGTACTAAACATAATTGGTACGGTACGATACGGTATCAATTTTATATTTAGAAATACCGTACCGAACTGGTTAAAATTATTTGGTAGGATTCCGGTATCACCTCCATACCAAACCATATTGATCCATGCCCAGGGCTAGTACTATAGACTTCCTGGATCTCGTGCGATGCTATAGAAGTGAGAACCAGGGGCTTTGAACGTGGAAAAGTCACTAGATGAGCCCTGAACCCATGGTCAAGAAGGTCGAAGCTCGGACCAGACGTTTGAGGTAAGAAATTCTACTTCTGAATTTATAGATCAATTACTGAGTTTGAGTAATTAAGCTAAGATTAAAAGAACGTGAAAATCAAAATTGAAATGCGTATTTGAGAACCGAGTTGGGTCTCCGAGTTGGAAGACCCGAAAACCAGCAAAACGGTCTGGTTGGAGTTGAACGACGATGAAGAGGGCCCCCGTGCATGAAGCCCACGCATAGGAGCTTTGGCTGGCGCGTGCGACAGTTTTGGGTGGTCTGGTCAACATGAAATATTTTTATTTTTATTTTTTGAATTTAATTATATAATTTTTGGAATTAATGGACACTGTTTAGGCATGATTTCGAAAATCTAATGTATTTTGTTATAATTAATTATTCTTAAATCATTTCTTTAATTGTCCCTTAATTATGTTTGTATTATGGATTTATGATGTTTGATTATGATAGTTATGGTAATGGTGATAATATGGTTATATGTTAACACAAAATCATTTGAATAATGGAAACTATGAAGGGTTTGGAATTATATAATCAAGGTCATATATATAATTACATCTCCATGGTTTTAAGTACTTAGCTTGTAGAATCCTAAGCAATTACGAGTATCTAAGACAATTACTATCTTGTTATTTTGTGATCATGATTTAGAATAGGAATTGTTGAGTATGTAATTCATATTGCTTGAACTTAGCTAAATACATCTAAATTTTGTGATCAGATGGGAGCAGGATTGGTATAATTTTTTGACTATTTATGGGACGTGTCTTGTCATCCAGCCAGTGGCCAATAGAAAAAAGTTCATCATTTAACCATCAGCTGGGGCTTGAAGTTTCATTCTTTGAAAAGTATGGACGATAGAAGGCCTTCGAAAACCTGATCAAGCAATGGTTGAGCACTCGATTGTGTCTGACAAAGATTGAGGTCATCTAGTAGTCGCAATTTTTTTTTCATTCCTTCTAAGCACTTGGTCAAGGTCTTGGAGGTGGAAATCAAACAGGAGTGGAAATCCAACAATTTAAGTATAAACGGATTTTGCTATGCTATCATGTGCTCCCACTACTTTGCTCTAGAAAAATGTAGAGCTAATTTGAGCATGATGAGTTGCAGTGGAGTCCTTACCAAAGAGTTGGAGCTAGATCCATAGGGTGAGGTCGAGAATGGTGAAGCCCTTGATGCCAATGTGTCAGGACCCACCCCGGTTTCACCCCGAAAACCGAGATAAATCCTGCTCCCGTCTGACACCTCGACACGCACAAAAGTAAACTCACTCTAAACCACCACAGGACTCAGTCAAACGTAGGAGAAACTATACAAAACTTTCCGAAGTCAAAGGTTTACAGAGCATAGTTCTAAATACAAAAGGAAGAAAACCAATAAACTAGATACACGCACACGAAAAATTTAAAACACTTCGGGATCCCTCTCGTGACTTCTATGCCTCAGACGCTGCCTCGACGCCGAAACCCCGCGTTAACTCCACGACCTGGAGGGCAATTTAAAACCAGAAAAGTGTGAGTGGACCAGAATAAAAGAAAAGTTTCCAAAACCATTTATAAGAAAACCGGGTTTGGCCCTCCGTTTTGAAACCACATGCATAACCTAGTTATTAAAACAGTTATAGTTCACATAAACCTCATCATAAAAACAGAAACACTATAAAAGACAGTTATAGAAATCATAACATAAGCATCATAAAACCGTATCATAAACCATGAATATCAAGTCATCATTATCCGATCAAACCTGCTGGATCTATCCGAGTCTTTAAACTCAATCCAGGCCTCAATAATATCCGAGTCTTTAAACTCCCGAGTCTTTAAACTCAACAGGCCTACGGGGGAAATATCAATATATCCGAGTCTTTAAACTCCCGAGTCTTTAAACTCAATCCAGGTCTTTAAACCCAATCCGGGCCCGTCCCCCGTCAATCAATATCTGGGTCTTTAAACCCAATAACCAGATCCAGAAAATCCAATCCAAAACCATTTGAAAATCATTTCTCAATCCACATCCAAACTCGAATCCAAAATCACCGGTCTGATGCCCTTCCGGCATCCAAAACCGTCATTCCGAACCCAAATCCGGAATCCACTTTTCAACTTTTAAACCAGATTCTGTTTCCGAAATCCGACTCTAAAACCGAAAATTCTTGATCATCGAAATCATGTTCCAAGATCCAGTTACAATCAGTGAAAACCAATTATCACTTAAAACCCCAAACCATGGCTTTATACTCAGAAATCGACATTTCTCGTAAACTGTGCTGAAAACTGAACTTCTCGAAAAACGTGCAATTATGTAATATCAACAAAGCATGTCCGATAAACATAAAATCATAATTAAAACCAAAAAAACAATTATAGAAAACCAGTTATGCATGCTCGAGTTTAGAGAAAGGGTCCACTCATAGTACCAGCCCTCAATCGCGTCCCGAACGTCTCGTACGTTCCTCAGCTTCCTCGGGAAGTCCCGATCCTTTAAAAAACCGCCAAAGTACGTTACTAACACATCTACGAAGGTCCACCTAATTTTCCTCAAAAATCTCCGGGTCCTAAACGTAACGAACCGGAACCCTAAACCTTCGACCTCGCGAAACTAACTTCAAACGACGTCCGAACAACCCGAAACCAATCCCATTAGACTCGTCACAACACCTAGACTAAAAACCATGTTGACTGTTTTCCCAACCGCCGCCGCACGCACCCCCACGCGCCGCCCAAAGTGGCTGCGCGTGGCCCTCACGCGCCAGCTACAGTACCATCGTCTTCCTCGAGTCGACCCGATCGAACCGGCCTCTGCAATTCGAACCGGCGAGGACGGTTCACCGCCGTACCTGCACCAAAACACCTCATTTCTTCACCATCCTCTTTGTTCCGTCCTAAGCTATCCATCCCTATACTCCAAACACCTCGACTCAACCTAAAACCTATCGACTCAAGCTCGAACAGAAACCCAAACTGTCCCCTGTTTTCTACTCCGGCCACCCAGGTCTTCCCCCGCCACGGCAACCACCGTAGACGGTTCCTAAGGACCTAAGAAGTCGACTAGGTCCAACCAAAACCCTTGACTCGTACTCTAAACCCACGACTCAACGTCTGAAGCAAAACGGAAAAACAGAGAACACAGGGTACTCTCCGTCGTTCTAGCCTCCACCGTGCACTCCTCCGTCACGGCTGCATAACCAGCAGCTACCTAGGACCCTACTGAGTCCCCTAGACCTCACTGGACTCCTCGATTCAACCCCAAAAGCCACGACTTTCCAATTTGAAAATCACGGCAAAACAGAGCACTTACATAGGGAGAAGGAATTACCTGTCGTCGACTGCCGCCGTGCTCACCGCCGCACTCCCTGAAGTCCACAGAGTCGTCCTTATTCCCTGTCGAGTCCAATTACCCAGCACACAGTCACACCACCACCACGATCACTCACTTCCTCCCTGTTTTCCCCCTTGTTTCCTGTGGCTCACCTCTCACACACACACAGCCACTAGACCTCCAAACCTCCTCACTAACTCCCTCTCACTCTCTGGTCACTATCACACACTCATAAAACTCACCAACCCTCATGATCACCTCTCAATTTCCTCTCAATTCCTCCCTCTGTTTTCTGTTCTTCGAACACACACACAGCACACACCTGCACGATTACCCCAAATAATTGGGACCGTGCACGAGCCTAGAACCAACCAGAACCCCTACGCGTGTCACCATCCCCTCAGCCTTCTCACAAGTGGCTCAATCTCAGCCCTCCATTTTCCCTCTCTGTTGCACAAATACCCATGTGCAAAAGACCAAACTGCCCTTCCTTTTAAACCAAAATTACCGTTATGCCACTACCTTTTTAGACCTGTATCTCACACATCGTAAGTCCGATGAATACGTGCCGCCTGTCATCGAACTTAGGACGACAAGATCTACCTAACGGTCCTAGGTCAACGTACAAAAGCCCGTTCGTACAAAAGTCAACTTTTCCCCCTATTTTAGCCAAATTACGGTTATGCCCTCAACCTTCTGAACATCATAACTTCGTCCTCGGATGTCGGAATCGGGCGTGCCACCTGTCCATGAATTCGTAACGTCCTAAACTACGTCTTGGTCATCGGTCAAAACCCAATTGACCGCCCAAACTAAAAGTCAACATTTTGCCCAAACCGGGGGCAAAATCGTCATTCTAGGCTAACGACCTTATCGGAACCAACTAACCCCCGATTAAGCTCACTAATCCTTTATTAATCACCGTCTTAATCTTAATTTCCAGGACGGGTCGTTACACAATGTCCCATGTTTGGACGACTTTCCCCTTACTTCAGCTAAAGAATGGACCGAGTTCTAGAAGACGATGGGCGTTGATGCTCTTCCCCCATAAAATTTCCATAGATTAGTTTTTTTTTTGTCCATGATTGTAATTTCATTCTACTATTGAATACTTGGTTTAAGAAATCAATATGTGATTTGCCAACCTTATTTCGAATAAAGAAATGAAAATTTTGTTCATGTAAAATTTTGAATTCATGTGCGAAGTTTCTTTTACAAACTTTTTATTTTTTTGAATTAACTTCCGAACTTGTAAGTTTGTCGAATTCCCCCATTGTGACCAAGAAATCCATTGAGAGCATTTTAACCCCAATTTTCTTTCAAAGAAGGGTTTAGAACGATCTTCAGATAGAATCTTGGATTCCTTCTAGAAGGAAGACTTGGATTGCTTCCAGAAGGAAAGTTTTGCATGGAAAAAGTTTGGATGCTTCGCATGACGAAGGCTTTGATGCTTTGCATGGCGAAGGCCTAGAAGTTTCGCATGGCAAAGGCTTGGATGCTTCACATGACGAAGGCTTTGATGTTTTGCATGACGAAGACTTGGATGCTTCATATGGCAAAGGCTTGGATTGTTCATAGGGTAAAGGCTTAGGTGCTTCGTAGGAGCGAAGGCTTGGATGCCTTGCGGGGGTGAAGACTTTGATGCTTCGCAGGATGAAGGCTTGGATGCTTCACATGAGTGAATGCTTGGATGCTTCGTAGCGCGAAGGTTTGGATGCTTCGCATGAGCGAAGGCTTGGTTGCTTTAAAGGAGAGAAGGCTTGGACGCTTCGCGAGAGTGAATGCTTTGATGCTTCGTGGGGCAAAGGCATGGATACTTAATGGGGTAGCGGCTTGGATGATTCATAAAAACGAAGGCTTGGATGCTTTGCAGGAGCGAAGCCTTGGATACTCCACAAGGGTGAAGGCTTGGACGTTCCACAAGGGCGAAGGCTTGGATGCTCCACAAGGTCAAAGGCTTAGAAGCTCAACGAGAGCAAAAGCTTTGATGCTTCGCGGGGCAAAGGCTTCAATGCTTCACAGGACCGAAGGCTTGGATGCTTCGTATGACGAAGGCTTGGAAGCTTCGTATGGCGAAGGCTTGGATTGTTCATAGGGCAAAGGCTTAGGTGCTTCGTAGGAGCGAAGGATTGGATGCCTTACGGGGGTGAAGACTTTGATGCTTCGTAGGGTGAAGGCTTGGATGCTTCACAACACGAAGGTTTGGATGCTTTACAGGAGTGAAGGCTTGGTTCCTTTAAAGGAGAGAAGGCTTGGACACTTCGCGAGAGTGAATGCTTTGATGCTTCGTGGGGCGAAGGCATGGATACTTAACGGGGTAATGGCTTGGATGATTCAAAAAAACGAAGGCTTGGATGCTTTGCAAGAGTGAAAGCTTGGACGTTCCACAATGGCGAAAGCTTGGACATTCCACAAGGGTGAAAGCTTGGAAACTCCACAAGGTCGAAGGCTTGGAATCTCAGCGAGAGCGAAAGCTTTGATGCTTCACGAGGCAAAGGCTTCGATGCTTCACATTAGTGAAGGCTTGGATGCTTCGTGGCAACAAAGACTTGGATGCTTCGTAGGGACGAAGGCTAGGATACTTCACAGGAGTGATGGCTTGGATGCTTTGCAGAGCCGAAGGCTTGGATGCTTTGTAGAGGCGAAGGCTTGGTTGCTTCGTAGGAGTGAAGGCTTAGATGCTTCACATGGACGAAGGCTTTGGTGCTTTACGGTGGCTAAGGCTTTGGATGCTTCTTGTGAGCGAAGGCTTGGATGCTTTGAAGGAATGAAGGCTTGGATGCTTCGTGGGGACGAAGGCGTTGGTGCTTTGCTGGGGTGAAGACTTTGGATGCTTCACAAGAGCGAAGGCTTGGACGCTTCACAAGAGCGAAGGCTTTGGAAGCTTTGAGAGGATGAAGGCTTTGGATGCTTTGCGGAAGAGAAGGCTAGGATGTTTCACAAAAACAATGGTTTGGATGCTTCGTAAAAGCGAAGTCTTGGATGTTTCCCAAGGGCGAATTCTTGGATGCTTCGCAGGGACGAAGGCTTTGGTGCTTTGCGGGGGCGAAAGTTTTGGATGCTTTGAGGGAGCAAAGGCTTTGATGCTTCGCGAGAGCAAAGGGTTTAAATGCTTTGTGGGGGGCGAAGGCTTTGGATGCTTCGTGAGAACAAAGGCTTTGGATGCTTCACGGGAGTGAAGGCTTGGATGCTTCGTAGGGGCGAAGGTTTGGATGCTTTACAGAAGTGAAGGTTTGGGTGCCTCACACGAGTGAAGGCTTGGCTACTTTGCAGAGAAAAAGGCTTTGGTGCGTCACGGGAACAAAGGCTTTGGATGGATTCGCGAGGGCGAAGGCTTTGGTACTTTGTAGGGGCGAAGGCGTTAGCACTTCACAGGGGCAAAATCTTTAGATGCTTTGCAAAAGCTAAGACTTAGGATGCTTTACATGAGCGAAGGCTTGGATGCTTCACAGAGGCGAATGTTTGGATGCTTCGCAGGAGCTAAGACTTTAATGCTTCACAGGGATGAAGGCTTTGGTGTTACGTGGGGGCAAAGGCTTTGGATTCTTCGTGGGAATGAAGACTTGTATGCTTTTCTAGGAACATAGTGCATGCTCTACTCCCATTTTGAGCTGAAAAAGTTGAAACGCTACCTTCAAATGATTGAACGGATCAACGTGCTCTAACCATACTAAATCACGAAGACTAATGAAAAGTTATGATGAATGATGAATGATGAACAACGTTCAAGAACTTCGAACATAGTTCGTGAACAACGAATGAAGTATAATGAACGATGAACATGACTAATGAACAACGTTCAAAAGCTTCAAACATAGTTGATAAACGACGAATGAGGTATAATGAATGATATGCATAGATAAAAAACTTCGAATATAGTCGATGAATGGCGAATGAAGTATGATGAATGATGAACAAAGTTTGAAGAACGATAAACAACATTGAAGAATGATGAAATATTGTGATAGCTCCCCTTGAGTATTTCTCAATCGGATCTCAATCAAAGCACCAATTGTTGAAGCAGAAATCATACTCGTCGCAAAAAATTCTTCATAGTCCCTACAAACAACAAACAATCAACTATTGCTATCTCGATTGATTACCTGGCAGGTTTTTCAACCAAAAACACTCCAATACTTAAATTAGTTTTAAGAGGGGAAAAGGAAATGTTTCGAAGCGAATAATCGACTTACTTTGAAAGTGAAATGATCTTCTCTATTTATAGAGAATCCTTGGGGTACCTCCAGTTGTTGTTAGGTCAACTCTTCATATGTCTGATAGATGTCTACCAACATTCCTGCGTACAAAATCAAAACACATTTATTAATTAATTTTAAAAATAATCAAATAATTTTAAAATTAAATATACCAATTTAAACATATGTGAATAGTATCAGCCTGTTGATTCCCCCAGTTAGCGTACACTTGTCCCTAAGCATCCACCTTTGGGAGTAATGTCCCAGCGTTGCATCGGTCCTCATGTCTGGCCATTAAGCGATGTAACCTTCTATGGTGGTTCTGCTGATTTTTCTTGTTGGCCTCCAATTTTTTCTGTTCATTACTAAAAATAATTAAATTCGGTAATGAAAAAGTATGATAAGTTATACAAACCTTAACCACTGGTCATGAGCTATACAGCTTTTGAAAATTTCAGAATGGATTAAAACCATCAGTATCAAGTCCTAATCTGACATTTCTTGTCTCCACAGCAAAATTATGATATATCGTATCAAATTCCTTCCATGCATATCCATCAACCGGATGCCTTAATGTATCATTATCAATGCCCTCATTTTTGTGTCATCTCATATCACGGTTGTGTGAGAGGACATGAAGAATCGTTGTAGTCTTAGTTTCAGTAGAAAATAACGCAACATCTTGTTTAGAAACTTATTTTCTCGAAATCTAAGCTCATTACACATGAGATAATTATCAAGATGCTTGAAATCACTGTAAAATAATGTACAGTTGTTCTTGGATGCATGGATTTTGACATACTCTAAACCGAGACCTTTCAACAGCTTCTTTGAGTTATAATAATATTTAGGGAGAAGGTTTTCTTCTGGGAGCATTCGGATAACGATGTCCATCATGTGATCAAAATGCTTGTTCATGTGAATATACTCAACTTTCATGTGCATCAACTCCACAATTGCCCCTAGAACCGAAAAATATTTACAACCCGGACATAATTCACGTTGAGCTTCTTTTGAATAATCACTCGTAATGGAGTTCAGAATCTTCGGGTTGAAACATAGATGCTCACCATCCATATCATCAGATACAGGAGGAAAAACATGTAAAGACCCGTCTCGGATTCGGGATTAGATTAGTGATTAATGACGAATTAGTGAAGTTAATCGGCGATTAGTTGGGTGATTTCGGACAGACGGTGCGAAATGACGATTTTGCCCCTAGAATAGACAAACTGTTGACTTTTAGTTCGGGTGGTCAAGTGGACTTTGGCCGATAACTGTGGCGTAGTTCGGGACGTTATTAGTCCGTAGACTGGTGGCACGTTTGATTCCGACATTCGAGTAAGAAGTTATGACGTTCGAAAGTCGAGGGGTACTTTGTTAATTTGGTTGAAAGGGGCAAATTGTTGACTTTTTACACGACATGTATTTTTCACGTAGTTTGAGGACCGTTAGGTAGCTCTCGATCCCCTGAGTACAACGACAGGAGGAATGTTGTAATCGGATTTCGGATGGCTCGGATTTTGGTATAAACGCGCGAGGGCAAAATGGTAATTTGTGCACGAAGGGAAAAATGGTCTTTTGGCTGATTTTGAAATTGGTTCAATGGGATGGGGACATATGTCCCTGTGTGGTTGGATATTTTCACCAGGCAAGCAGTGAGATGTGGACACATGTCCCATCTATAGAGGCTTGTGGAACTTGTTTCAACCACCTCACATACGTTTTAAAGTTGGTTGCACGTGTCTGAGACAAAAAAACAGAGCAACAGAGTGTGATCGTGAACCCCAAACCTCCCTGAAATCCCATCAAATGTGACAAGACCCATCCCAATCCCCCCGGGATTAACGCGAGATGACCCTGCTCCCGTCTGACACGGAGTGTCAGACAAGGGATATTTCCGACCTTTGCCCTCCCGGGCTATCAGAGTACGCCAGGATCCTGAGGAGGCATGTGATATCTCGGTCTCTGCTACAGTCCACATCCGATGTCAACCTGAAGGGTATTAAAAACAGAAAGACTGTGAGTGGACAAAAATAAAGAGTTTATAAAAACATATTTCATAAAAGACCTTTATACCCTTCACTAAAAAGCATGCATGCATAGTAAAATCATTTATCCAATCACATATGTTAAAACTTCCATATTTAGGGTCTCAGCCCCAAATTCTGTAAATACAAGTCACCCGGGCTCCTGCCCAAAACCATTTACAGAAAACCATAGTATAGTAAACATACGCGGGATCTCAGCCCAAATCCATTTATCATTATAAACACAATTTCCCAAACCAATTGAAATCATGTTTATCCATTATATTCATATCCAGAACCTGTCACGGTGAAATAGAGCTACATGTGTGCTAACCGGGGTCTCAAACCCAAGTCTCTCCAGGGTCCACCCAGGCCAATGTCCGTAGATCAATGACCCTCCCTGGAGGTAACGAACCATGCCCATCATGAGAGTAAGGAACCCAACTGGGGGGCGACTCCACTCAGTCAGTGCTTAGTGACTACTACGGGGTCCACCCAGGCCAACGACCCTCCCCGGAGGAGACAATCATATATAAAGGATGGAATATGAAAAACCTTCTGAAATCATTATTGAAACCTTTCAAGGATTCATGCCCAGCCCCCATAAGCCGTCATGAACTATAAAACCTTTCATGGGTTCATGCCGGTTCCCATAAACCGTCATGACCCGTAAAAACCATTTCTAGGGTCCCTGACCCGAAATCATCATCATAACACATAACTGGGCCCTAAGCCCGAATCCACATACAAACTAGACCTCTGGTCCGAATAGTAAACCAACTGGGCCTCCAGCCCGATGCCTTATTAAATCAACTGGACCTCAAGTCCGAGAGTTCATAAATCAAGTTTACCTTTTCAAATCTAAAATCATTTCATTAAACCATTTCCAAAACCATAAGAATGGAAAATCAGAGTAAACCCAAAAAATCTCGATTTACGTGCAAGCACGTAAATCGCCTCGAAATACGTGAAACCATATAAAACATTTATGCATGCATCACAGTTTAGAAATCAAGGTCCACTCACAGACCGTCCGAAGCCGCGCCTCAATACGCGTGCCATAATCGTCTCCTGGGTCAATCGTAGTCACTGGGACTCCCAAACCTATCGAAATTCATTTAGAGGGTTACTAATTGCCTCATTAACCTCTCATTGAAGTCCCATAATTTTTCCAATTTTCTAACTATTTTTAAAACCGAACCTAAACCTTCAGACAGCCCGAAACCTATCAAAACGATGTCCGATTGCCGCAAGACCAGTCCCAAAATCTTCCTAACATCGAATAGAAGATTTCGTATGTTGGACACTTTCCCAAATTATGGCCCACGCGCCCTCACGCGCTCCTAGAAGGCCCTAGGTACTATTCATCATCACCTACCTCTGAAAACTGGTTTTTTTCCTGGTTTTGGACCGGTTACTGTGCTGAACCGGCATGACCGGTTCAGCCTCCCTACTCGCTTAAATCTCGTCCGTTTGCCTCCATTTCAATTCCTAAATTCCTATTTTCAAGTTTCCTATCTAACCCAATTAACCAAAACCCTTAAAACCGCCTAGAACCCGTGAACCCAAAATGGACCTCACGGTTCAAAGTTTTCCATTTTCCCTTCCATGGTTTCCCAACCGTTAAACCCATTAAAAACCTTCCTAAAATGTCCCTAGCAACCTAATGAACACTTCTTAATCATCCACAAGTAACCATAACATTAAAATAGAATTAAAAATGGAAAAATGGGTAACCGGGTACTTACCGGTTCTCGGCCGTGTACGACGGCCCGGCTGCGTCCTGCCACCTTCCTCAACACCCTCAGCCTTTTCTCACACTCAGGGTCTCACAATCTTGCTCAAAAGGAAAGGGTTGGATTGGTTTAAGGGGGTGGGGTGAGATCGGGTTTAGTTGCTTAGGGAGAAAGGAAAATGATCGATGCACGGGGAAGATGCATGAATATGTGTGGGATGTACAATGGATGGGTGACACTTGTCACTCATCCATTGGGCCTCCATAAAATATTTGGGCCCCACTAAAGTCCAAAAGTCGTAATTCGTACAATAGTGCACTTGAACGTTCGTGAACCGTAGCTTCGCCGTCGAACGTCCAAATTCGACCTGCCGCTTGTCTATGGATTCATATCGTCCCGATCTACGTAATAGTCCTCGGCCCTTGGCCATCGGACATCCCGGTCAAAAAGTCAACATTTGACCATTTTTTAACCAAAATTACCAAAATACCCCTAAACTTCCGAACGTCATAACTTCCTCCTCGAACGTCAGAATTGAACGTACCACCTGTCTATGAACTCGTGACGTCACGAACTAAGTCACGATCATCGGTCAAAGTCCATTTGACCGCCCGAATGAAAAGTCAACGTTTTACCCACGCTAGGGGCAAAATGGTCATTTTGCATCGTTCGTCCGATTTCCGTCCAACCAATCACCGATTAACTTCACTAATCATGATTAGTCACTAATCTAATCTAGGAATTTGGGACGGGTCGTTACAACCTTCCCTCCTTAATTAATTTCGTCCTCGAAATTCCAACCGACCTAAACTAACCGTTCTTCCCTCCTTAATTTAGTTTCATTCTCGAAACTCCAACTATCCTGATTCCACATCCACCTCGTGGAAAGTACAATCTACCTCACAACACGTGTACACTCGTACACCAACTACCCAGAATAATACTTACTCGTCTGCAGCCAGACGTACCACTAACGCTCTCGTCGTATCGACAACATTCGACCACATCGAATGACAGAAACCACCAGTTACGAATTGACACCACTTGTCAAATATACCATTTCGTTGACACAATCAACTCGACGGTTCCTTGCTCAATCTCAATCTATCCTGATATCTACTCCCACTGGGAGTCATCAGACCTCACACAACGATCCACGCTGACACCTCCGACAAACCGTCACCACTTGACAGTCGTTAGTCGAAAACTGACACTATACTTACCTGTGGTTACACCGACCACCAACTCACTCAATCTAATACACGTTTACCAAAAAAATACTCGACCTGTGTGTAACTGGACCCACCAGAATCACTATGACCCAATGTCCAGTTCACGTACACGACTAATCCAATGGTATCGGGACTAAGCCGACTACCAACACGCTCACCAATGTACCCATGGTATAACCTATATACCGTCACCAAGCAAGACAAGTCTACCTGGTATTGTACCTCGAACAACGTACAAGGTACGTACATCTACCCATCAATCGGCCTACAACCATCTAGGTTGTAGTCAAACACGTTTCAATTATGGAGTTCATTTGTCCAATCCAGCATTAGACAAATCGAAACGCCAACCCATCATCTATTTTCAAATTCAAATCCGAATCCGCAATTTCGTAAGAAATCCCGAATCCAACCCCAGAAATCATATCCATAATCATGTCCAAATCCGAATCCGAAATCATCATTCCGTAAGCTAGCATTTGGAATAACCATTCCGAACCCAAATCCATAAAAGGAAATCCACTTTCAAGCTCCAGAAACAAATCCTTAATCGTCACCCAGAATCCGATTCCAAAACCCAAATCCAGAAATCCACTTTCAAGTTCCAAAATCAAATCCTGAATCGTCATCCAGAAATCTGATTCCAAAACCCGAAATATCGTTCACGTCTACCGAGACGCACCAAAACCGAACCTATCGAATATTAGTTCAAACGATTTACCACAATAAGTTCGATTGACTTCATCGGGAAGCCAATCCCAACATCAACACATCTAGGTTAACCAAATCCGACCACGTCGGAAAACTACTCACCTATTCGCTCGAGTAAGAAGTCATATGGGATTTACCTCGAAAAGAAGTTCAGTCCCATCATGCTCCACTCAAACATCCCAGTAAGTGTGATAAACTCTCTACCCATCTGGATCATCAAAATCACGATCCAGATCCAACACTACGTCACCCGACCATAAACGTCACGATCGAGAATCGTCACGACGCCTAAAGTCCTTAACCATTTCCCACATCTAAAAAAATTAATCAACGACGAGACACGTCGAGACTGTGGGTTCTCTCCACTTACCTCGTATCTATTCTTGTCATTCCACCGAGGGAAATCAAGGATGATCCATGATAATGACAACAAAATTCATCCTACGTGAATACAACCAAAACTCATTGCATTCACCACGTCATGTAATCCAACATCGTCTGCCACCAAGCAGAACATGAGAAATCTCAGTCACCAAACTTCGATATACTCAATTCCTCCTGATGACCCAAAACAAATCCCGGGTCCACCAACCAATACACGATCGGTGTACTAGTGTCAACCAATAACATCTACATCATCTACCATCATCAATCATGGTAGAATCTGAGAAGTCACCCAAATGACTTTGAAATACTCATTACCAATGCGGAAAAACCCACATTCCACTCGTCATCTCGATCGCAACCTTTCGCGATTCCGAAGTTCCAACCATACCAGAACCATCACACTAGGACATCAGCCACGTGTCCCATTTAGACTGGTTATGGACACATGCCCATTTACGACCGTTTATGTAGATACACTTATTCCGAGTGGAATTCACGCAACTCAAGGTTAAACCTTGTATACTATTTACGAATGTGCCTAAACGGCATCCAACACTCGTATCTCGTACCACGAGTCTCAACTACTACTGGATCCTATCCAGTCCATCACTATCTGTGATCCACTCTCGAACCACAGATACCGAACATATATGTATCTCGATGGAGTCACATCCCGACTCGTGACTCATCATCATCACAATCACCGGCACACACAAGCATCAGCAATAACACTAGCACACCATGTGCAAAACTGACAACCCTGGATCTCCGCTCATACCGAGCGACGTCCCCGTACCTCTGCTCGAAAAGGAGAAACTCTGCCTCCCTCGTACCCAACACCTCTGGGTACAGTCACCCTGACAACTCATCCGAGAAAAGGAAACGTCACCATCTCATTCTGCGATCGCACTCAGCCGTAACCGAGTCGAATCCAGAATCACTGCTCGTACATATGTGTTACTCACGCACCTCGTATCATCATCACGACTGACAATCTCATCGTCACAATCGTCACGGTAACCTGAGTCTACTCGACCTGATCAGACTCGACTACGTCCATCGATAGTAGCGTCTGCCACAACCTCGTGCAGACCTAACTACCAGGCATCTCGATGTCTAGACTCCGCATCCAACGGAATCAACCGCTCGTATTTACTTATTCCGTATTCCCACTCAGGGATTCCATCGACAAGTATCAACCCTGATAACTTTTCCAACCAATCTCTAACCTGTTGTAACTCGACTAAACCAATGTCGTCTACCAGGTCGTCCACGACCTTAGTTGCACCAAACCATAACTGAGTAGCACGACAACCAAGTAGGTCTAACCGATAGGTATAACCCCGACTGCAAAGTGCAGTCCCAACACAAGCTAACATGACTAGACCGACTAACGAATCCAAATCCGAATAAAGTCAAACCACTCGTCAACTCACGTTTCCGAACCATACACCCAAGGTACGGTTCCACAATCATACCTAGAGTTCCTCAGAACCCAACTGCATAAGGCAGTATAATCCACAATCTGACCGTTCCTGCGGTCTTGACATCGAAAAGACGTCAACCCAATCCTACTGTCAATCCAACCAAGATTCCTCGAACCCGGCTGCCAACTGCCATAAGTTCAACCAGAGTTCCACGAACTCGACTGCTAACTTCCAACCGCAGTAAATCCATTCAACTAAACAATATCCGACCATCAATGGCCACAACACCAAACTGTCGTCGGAACCGATCCTATGACATCGTTAAAGACGATCCCAACTAACCGTCTCACCATCAGAATGCTAACGTACGAATACGTTCATCCTTCCATAGGGTCCCACACTGTCAACAACGACAGAACTATGGCAACCCCGTCATCAAGTGCCGAACCAAGACATTCCACGATTCAATCCTACTAACTATCGTACCGGCATCCCACTATCAGGTTGGCCACGAACTGTAGCCCCTTGAGATATCACATCCTCGACCAGCGTAAGGAGTAGTACGCAAAACACGCTCTGGAATTCAAAGTAACACGAGCAACCATGCTCTGATACCACGTTGACAGAACCCATCCCAATCCCCCCGGGATTAACGCGGGATGACCCTGCTCCCATCTGACACGGAGTGTCAGACAAGGGATATTTCTGACCTTTGCCCTCCCGGGCTATCAGAGTACGCCAGGATTCGAATAAGGCATGTGATATCTCGGTCTCTACTACAGTCCACATCCGATGTCAACCAGAAGGGTATTAAAAACAGAAAGACTGTGAGTGGACAAAAATAAAGAGTTTATAAAAACATATTTCATAAAAGACCTTTATACCCTTCACTAAAAAGCATGCATGCATAGTAAAACCATTTATCCAATCACTTATGTTAAAACATCCATATTTAGGGTCTCAGCCCCAAATTCTATAAATACAAGTCACCCGGGCTCCTGCCCAAAATCATTTACAGAAAACCATTGTATAGTAAACATACGTGGGATCTCAACCCAAATTCATTTATCATTATAAACAAAATTTCCCAAACCAATTGAAATCATGTTTATCCATTATATTCATATCCAGAACCGGTCACGGTGAAATAGAGCTACACGTGTGCTAACCAGGGTCTCAAACCCAAGTCTCTCTAGGGTCCACCCAGGTCAATGTCCGTAGATCAATGACCCACCCTGGAGGTAACGAACCATGCCCATCATGAGAGTAAGGAACCCAACTGGGGGGCGACTCCACTCAGTCAATGCTCAGTGACTACTCCGGGGTCCACCCAGGCCAACGACCCTCCCCGGAGGAGACAATCATATATAAAGGATGGAATATGAAAAACCTTCTGAAATCATTATTGAAACCTTTCAAGGATTCATGCCCGACCCCCATAAGCCGTCATGAACTATAAAACCTTTCATGGGTTCATGCCGGTTCCCATAAAACGTCATGACTCATAAATCCATTTCAAGAGTTCATGCCGGTTCCCATAAACCGTCAAGACCCGTAAAAACCATTTCTAGAGTCCCTGACCCAAAATCATCATCATAACACATAACTGGGCCCTAGGCCCGAATCCACATACAAACAGGACCTCTGGTCCGAATCGTAAACCAACTAGGCCTCCGGCCCGATGCCTCGTTAAATCAACTGGACCTCAAGTCCGAGAGTTCATAAATCAAGTTTACCTTTTCAAATCCAAAATCATTTCATTAAACCATTTCCAAAACCATCAGAATGAAAAATCAGAGTAAAACCGAAAAACCTCGATTTACGTGCAAGCAAGTAAATCGCCTCGAAATACGTGAAACCATATAAAACATTTATGCATGCATCACAATTTAGAAATCAAGGTCCACTCACAGACCGTCCGAAGTCGCGCCTCGATACGCATGCCATAATCGTCTCCAGGGTCAATCGTCGTCACCGGGACTCCCAAACCTGTCCAAATTCATTTAGAGGGTTACTAATAGCCTCATTAACCTCTTATTGAAGTCCCATAATTTTCTCGATTTTCTAACTATTTTTAAAACCAAACCTAAACCTTCGGACAGCCCGAAACCTATCGAAACGATGTCCGATTGATGCAAGACCGATCCCAAAATCTTCGGTACATCGAATATAAGATTTCGTATGTTGGACACTTTCCCAAATTATGGCCCATGCGCCCTCATACGCTCCTAGAAGGCCCTAGGTACTATTCATCATCACCTACCTCTTAAAACAGGTTTTTTTTCTGGTTTTGGACCGGTTACTGTGCTGAACCGGCGTGACCGGTTCAGCATCCCTACTCCCTCAAATCTCCTCCGTTTACCTCCATTTCAATTCCTAAATTCCTATTTTCAAGTTTCCTATCTAATCCAATTAACCAAAACCCTTAAAACGGCCTAGAACCAGTGAACCCAAAATGGACCTCACGGTTCAAAGTTTTCCATTTTCCCTTCCATGGTTTCCCAGCCGCTAAACCCATTAAAAACCTTCCTAAAATGTCCCTAGCAACCTAATGAACACTTCTTAATCACCCACAAGTAACCATAACATTAAAATAGAATTAAAAATGGACAAATGGGTAACAGGGTACTTACCGGTTCTCGGCCGTGCACGGCAGCCCAGCCGCGTCCTGCCACCTTCCTCAACACCCTCAACCTTCTCTCACACTCAGGTTCTCACAATCATGCTCAAAAGGAAAGGGTTGGATTGGTTTAAGGGGGTGGGGTGAGATCGGGTTTAGTTGTTTAGGGAGAAAGGAAAATGATCGATGCAAGGGGAAGATGCATGAATATGTGTGGGATGTGCAATGGATGGGTGACACTTGTCACTCATCCATTGGGCCTCCATAAAATATCTAGGCCCCACTAAAGTCCAAAAGTTAGGTTATTTCGTAATTCGTGCAATAGTGCACTTGAACTTTCGCGAACCGTAACTTCGCCGTCGAACGTCCAAATTCGACGTGCCGCCTGTCTATGGATTCGTATCGCCCCGATCTACGTAATAGTCCTCGGCCCTCGGCCATCGGACATCCCGGTCAAAAGTCAACATTTGACCCCTTTTAACCAAAATTACCAAAATGCCCCTAAATTTCCGAACGTCATAACTTCCTCCTCGAACTTCGGAATTGAACGTACCACCTATCTATGAACTCGTGACGTCACGAACTACGTCACGGTCATCGGTCAAAGTCCATTTGACCACCCGAATGAAAAGTCAACGTTTTACCCACGCTAGGGCAAAACGGTCATTTTGCATCGTTCGTCCAATTTCCGCTCAACTAATCCTCGATTAACCTCACTAATCATGATTAGTCACTAATCTAATCTAGGAATTTGGGACGGGTCGTTACAAAATGCCCGTAAGCTGCAAATGAAAATGAGAGAACAGACGATGAGGATTGTGGTGGTGCTGTCCCGACGGATCGTCGTGGACGGTGGCCATGAAACTGTGAGAAACAGAGCAGGGGTGAAACCGTGAGGAAACCACCCACTTCCTACCTTCGATCCTTATTATTTGCTTGTGGCTGATGATGTTGATGGCCACGGCAGGGCACGACGGTGGAGATCCTAGGAATCGATTGGGACCAGAACCACGGCCAACGGTGGCCGGAATCACACGAGTAGAGAGAAGGAAGAACTAGATTCAATCTTTGGTTTGGGAGGTTCTGGAAGTCCAGTGATAGTGGATTAGCCGGGAAGGCGTAATTGCACGCGTATCGAGGCGCGCGACTCGAACTGTAACGACCCGTCCCAAATTCCATGATTAGATTAGTGACTAATCACGATTAGTGAGGTTAATCGGTGATTAGTTAGGTTAAATCGGACGAACGATGCGGAATGACCGTTTTGCCCCTAGTGGTGGCAAAACGTTGACTTTTCGATCGGACGGTCAAAGGGACTTTGACCGATGACCGTGACGTAGTTCGTGACGTCACGAGTTCATAGACAGGTGGCACGTTCAATTCCAACGTTCGTAGAAGAAGTTATGACGTTCGGAAGCCCAAGGGCATTTTGGTAATTTGGGTGAATAGGAGGTCAAAAGTTGACTTTTTGACCAGGAGGTCCGATGGCAGAGGGCCGAAGACCGTTACGTAGATAAGGACGATACGAATCCGTAGACAGGCGGCACATCGAATTCGGACGTTCGACGGCGAAGTTACGGTTCTCGGAAGTTTCAGGTTACTATTCACAACGACACGTTTTACGAGACAAAAAGTGCAGTTTTGTCTCTAGTGGGCCCAGATATTTAATGGAGGCCCAATGGATGAGTGACACTTGTCACCCATCCACTGGCCAACCCCACCTACTCATGCACCAAACCCATCCCCGTGCATTTTCATTTCTTCATCCACACACAAACCCACCCGATCTCACCCATTTTCTCTCATTCCCGTGCAACCCAAACCCAGCCAACCATCACCCATGACCAGGCAGAGGACCAGGGAGATCGAGGGAGCCGAGGTGGCCGGCTTGGAGGCCTGAACCGCCGCCCACGACGGCGAGAGGAGGAGAAACCCGAACGGGTACCCGGTTAGCCCATTTTGATCCATTTTTCCATTTTCACTGTTATGGTTAGTTTCTAATGGTTTTAATGAGTCCATTAGGTTGCTAGGGACATTTTAGGAAGGTTTTGGTGGTGGTTGACGGCCGAGAAGCCGTGTAGACTGATCGGGAAAAATTGAACCGTGAGGTTCAAATTGGACCGGTCGGATTTCGTAGGTTTTAGGTAGTTTTGTTAATTGGGTTAGATAGGAAATGAAGAAATAGGAATTTAGGAATTGGAATGGATGAAATCGGACCGAAAATGAGGGAGAAGGACACCTGGACCGGTTACGCCGGTCCAAGTTGCAGGAAAAACCGGACCGGATCGGTTCAGACCGGTCTGACCGATGTAAGGGATGACTGATGACGTCATCCTGATGACGTCATCATGTCAGGGATGACGTCATCATGTCAGATCTGACAATGTCAGACTGACATGTCAGACAGTGGGCCAATGGGAGCGTGACACGTGTCACTGTCAGGGGCTGTCAGTGATGACGTCATGCTGACGTCAGCGATGACGTCAGCAGGTACTGTAGCAGGCGCGTGAAGCCCACGCGCAGCCACTTCAGGCGGCGCGTGAGGGCACGTGGTAGGGAATCTGGGGAAGGTTCCAATATACGAAATCATCTATTCGATGTAATGAACATTTTGGGACTGGTTTCGTGTCGATCGGACACCGTCTCGAGATGTTTCGGGGCATCGGAAGGTTTAGGTTCGGGATTAAAAATAGTTAAAAATACGGGAAAATTACGGGGCTTTAGTGGGAGGTTAATTAAGTAGTTAGTAACCTTCTATTACGATTTGGACAGGTTTGGGAGTCCCGGTGACGGCGATCAGCTCGGGGAGCCGTATGGCACGCAAATCGAGGCGGCAGCTCGGACGGTCTGTGAGTGGACCTTGTTTTCTAAATTGGTGCATGCATAAATGTTTATTATATGTTTTATTACTTGTTTGATGATGCCATGGGTGCATTTGTATGTGGTTACGTATAAGCACGTATTTCGAGGTTTCGGCCTTATACGGTGCTTATACGGGTCTGTATTTCTTTATTGATTTAAATGAACTGAATTTGGATTTCAAAATGATAAACTCGGGTATGAGACCCATTTGGTTTTGTCTCGGGCATATGACCTCAGATTCCGGGCACGGTGCCCAGTTGGTGTCCTATGTTCGGGTACGAGACCCAGTCACTTTACGGTTTTGATTTCAGGTCAGGGAACCTTAAATGGATTTCCCGGTTCATGACGGTTTATGGGAACCGGCATGAACTCTTAATATGGTATCATGGTTCATGACGGTTTATGGGAACCGGCATGAACCCTTGTTGGTTATTACGGTACATGACGGTTTATGGGAACCGGCATGTTACCTGGTTATGTTATTACAGTACATGACGGTTTACGGGAACCGGCATGTTACCTAATTATGGATATTATGGATCATGACGGTTCAGGGGAACCGGTCATGAATGTTTATGTTATGTATATATATGTTCGTCTACCTTCCTTTACTTCTATTATCTCCTCCGGGGAGGGTCGTTGGCCTGGGTGGACCCCGGAGTAGTCACGGAGCACCGACTGAGTGGAGTCACCCCCCAGTTGGGTTCCTTACTCTCAGGAAGGCTATGATTACTATTACCTCGGGTAGGGTCAGTGGTCTACGGACATTGATCTTGACTTTGAGAAGACTCGGATTGAGACCTGGGTAGCACGCGCGTAGCTTTGGATACCGTGACAGGATTGGTTGTGTGACTTATATATATGTATGTGATGGATATATGATATATGATATCTGGTGTGTACAGGTGTGCACAGGATTTGGGCAGTGGCCCGTATGGTCGTTTTCATTGTGGTCCTTTCGACCTTGGTTTATATCTGCTTTGGGCTTAGTCCCACATATGGTTTGTTTTGGATAAATGGTTTTCGAATGCATGCATGCTTTTTAGTGGAGGGTACAAATGTCTTCCTTATTAAATGTTTTTATAAACTCTTGTTTTGTCCACTCACAGTTTTTAATGTTTTGACTGCCCTTCAGGTTGACACCGGATGTGGACTGTAGCAGAGACCGAGATATCACATGCCTCCTCCGGATCCTGGCGTACTCTGATAGCCCGGGAGGGCAAAGGACAAAAATATCCCTTGTCTGACACTTCGTGTCAGACGGGAGCAGGGTCATCCTGCACTAATCCCGGGGGGATTGGGATGGGTCCTGTCAACGTGGTATCAGAGCGGGGTTGTCTCTATTCGAGCAACCGTGTAGCTTTTGGGGTATGTACGCAGGTCGAGGATGTGATATCTCATTGGGCTGCAGTCCGTGGTCAACCTGATTGACGGGGTGCCGGTACGATAGTTAGTAGGATTGGCAAGCCTTGGTTCGGCACTCGATGCCGGGGTTGCCATGGTTATGTCAGGGTTGGCAGTGTGGAACCCTACGGAAGGCTTAACGTAGTATTACGTTAGAGTTTTGGATCGTGAGACGGTTAGTTGGGATCGTCTTCACGATGTCGTAGGATCGATTCCGACGACTGGTTAGGAGTGTGACCATTAGATGGTCAGATTATGTTGAGTTAAATGGATTTACTGCAGTTGGCAGTTAGCAACCGGATACGAGGAATCCGAGTTGGATTGTTGGTAGGATTGGATTGACGTCTTTATGATGTCGGACCGCAGGGTCGGTCAGATTGTTGATTTTACTGCTTTTCGCAGGTGGGTTCAGGGGAACTCTAGGTGTGATTGTGGAACCCTACCTTGGTGGGTATGGTTCGGAAATGGGAGTTGGCGAGTGGTGTGACTTTGACGACTATTCGGATTTGGATTCGTTAGTCGGTCTAGTCATGTCAGCTTGTATTGGGACTGCACTTCGCAGTCAGGGTTGTACGTATCGGTTAGACCGAGTTGGTTGTCGTGCTACTTCAGTTGTGGGTTGGTGCAACTAAGGTCGTGGATGACCTGGTAGATGACAATGGTTTAGTCAAGTTACGACAGGATAGAGATTGTTGGACAAGTTACCAGGGTTGGTACTTTTCGATGGAATCCCTGAGTGGGATACAGAGTAGTTGGTACGGGCGATTGATTCCGTTGGATACGGAGTCTGGATATAGCAATGTCTGGTAGTTAGGTCTGCACGAGTGTGGGGCAGGCGCTACTACCGAGAGTGGTTATAGTTACGATTGTTGGGGATCGGGGACGTTCGGGGAACGTTTTCCTTTTCTCGCATGAGTTGTCAGGGTGACTGTACCTAGAGTTTTCAGGTACGAGGGAGACAGAGTTTCTCCTATACGAGCAGAGGTACGCGATCGTCGCTCGGTATGAGCGGAGATCCAGGGTGTCAGTTTTGCACACGGCGTGTTGATACTGACACTAGTTTTGGTGATAGTGCGTGGTGCTGGTACTAGCGCTGGTATTGGTGCCGGTGATCGTGATGACGATGAGTTACAGATCGGGGTGTGACTCCGTCGAGATGGGCATATGTTCGGTATCTGTGGTTCGGTAGTGGATCACGGATAGTTAGGGTACAAGTGGTTGATGTCTGGGTACGTTGTTTCCAATCTTGTTGGAACTTCGAAATCGCGAGAGGTTGCGATTGAGGTGACGAGAGGAATGCGGGTTTTCCGCATTGGTATTGGGTATGTCGAAGTCGTTTGGGTGACTTCTCAGGTTCTACCATAATCGATGGTGGTAGATGATATTGATGATGTAGATGTTGTTGGTTGTCACTAGTACACTGATCGTGTATTAGGTGACTCGGATTTCTCATTTTCTGCTTGGTGGCAGACGATGTTGGATTACGTGGCGTGGTGAGTGCAACGAGGTTTTGGTTGCATTCACGTAGGATGGATTATTCGATCATTCTTGATTTTTCCTCGGTGGAATGACAAGGATCGATACGAGGTAATCAGTGGTAACCCACAGTCTCGGCGTGTCTCGTCGTTGACTAATCTGTTTAGATGTGGGAATTGGTTTAGGACTTTGGGTATCGTTATGGATCTGGATCGTGGTATTGATGATCCAGATAGGTGGAGAGTTTATCGCTCATACTTGGATGTTTGAGTGGAGCATGTTGGGACTGAACTTCTGTTCGAGGTAAATCCCATATGGCTTATTACTCGCCTGAGTAGTTTTCCGACGTGGTCGGATTTGGGTCAGCCCTGGATGGGTGAGTGTTGTGATTGGCTTCCCTATGAAGTCAATCGATAGTGTGGTCGTGATCGGTTGAACAGGTATCCGATAGGTTCGGATATGGTGCGTCTAGGTAGACGTGAACGAGATTTCAGGTTTTGGAATCAGATTTCTGGATGACGATTCAGGATTTGATTTTGGAACTTGAAAGAGGATTTCTGGATTTGGGTTTTGGAATCGGATTCTGGGTGACGATTCAGGATTTGATTCTAGAGCTTGACTGTAGATTTTCTTTTATGGATTTGGGTTCAGAATAGTTATTCCCAATGCTAGCTTACGGAATAATGATTTCGGATTCGGATTTGAACATGGATATGGATACGACTTCTGGGTTTGGATTCGGGATTTCTTACGAAATTGCGGATTCGGATTCGGATTTGGAAATAGATAATGGGTTGGAGTTTCGATTTGTCTAGATCGGACAGATGGACTCCATAATTGAAACGTGTTTGACTACGACCTAGGTGGTCTGGTTATTGTTGTGGTATGTCGATGGGTAGATGTACGTACCTTGTACGTTGTTCAAGGTACGACACTGGGCAGACTTGTGGTGCCTAGTGACGGTATACAGGTTATACTCGTAGTATGTTGGTGAGCGTGTTGGTAGTCGACTTAGTTCCGATACCATTGGATTAGTTAAGGTCTTGTACGTGGACTGGACATTGGATACTGTGCATTGGGTCATGGTATTTCTAATAGGTCTAGTTACACACAGGTCGAGTGAAATGCTTGTGGTTAGTGTAACCACGAGTGTGTGTCATATCAGTTTGCGACTGACGACTGTCAAGTTGTGACAGTTTGTCGGAGGTGTCAGCATGAATCGTTGAGTGATTGGTAACTCCCAGTGGGAGCAGACGTCAGGATATCTTAGTGATTGAGTAAGGAACCGTAGAGTTGTTTATGTCAGCGAAAGGGTAGATTTGACAAGTAGGTCGATCATAGGATACTTGGGCTACTCTGATACTGACAGCTGGTGTCAGTTCGGAGCGTACGACTTCTGCTATTCGACGTGGTCGAATGTAGACGAGGCGACATGAGCGTTAGTGGTACGTCGGGCTGTAGACGAGTAAGTATTGTTTTGGTTAGTGGGTGTACTAGCGTACACGTGTTGCGCGGTAGGTCGATTTTACTTTCCACGAGGTGGATGTGGAATCAGGATAGTTGGAGTTTCGAGAACGGAACTAAATTAAGGAGGGAAGAACGGTTGAGTTTAGGTCGGATGGAATTTCGGGGACGAAATTAATTAAGGAGGGAAGGTTGTAACGACCCGTCCCAAATTCCATGATTAGATTAGTGACTAATCACGATTAGTGAGGTTAATCGGTGATTAGTTAGGTTAAATCGGACGAACGATGCGGAATGACCGTTTTGCCCCTGGTGGTGGCAAAACGTTGACTTTTCGATCGGACGGTCAAAGGGACTTTGACCGATGACCGTGACGTAGTTCGTGACGTCACGAGTTCATAGACAGGTGGCACGTTCAATTCCGACGTTCGTAGAAGAAGTTATGACGTTCGGAAGCCCAAGGGCATTTTGGTAATTTGGGTGAATAGGAGGTCAAAAGTTGACTTTTTGACCAGGAGGTCTGATGGCCGAGGGCCGAAGACCCTTACGTAGATAAGGACGATACGAATCCGTAGACAGGCGGCACGTCGAATTCGGACGTTCGACGGCGAAGTTACGGTTCACAGAAGTTTCCGGTTACTATTCACAACGACACGTTTTACGAGACAAAAAGTGCAGTTTTGTCTCTAGTGGGCCCAGATATTCAATGGAAGCCCAATGGATGAGTGCCACTTGTCACCCATCCACTGGCCAACCCCACCTACTCATGCACCAAACCCATCCCCGTGCATTTTCATTTCTTCATCCACACACAAACCCACCCGATCTCACCCATTTTCTCTCAGTCCCGTGCAACCCAAACCCAGCCAACCATCACCCATGACCAGGCAGAGGACCAGGGAGATCGAGGGAGCCGAGGTGGCCGGCTTGGAGGCCTGAACCGCCGCCCACGGCGGCGAGAGGAGGAGAAACCCGAACGGGTACCCGGTTAGCCCATTTTGATCCATTTTTCCATTTTCGTTGTTATGGTTAGTTTTTAATGGTTTTAATGAGTCCATTAGGTTGCTAGGGACATTTTAGGAAGGTTTTGGTGGTGGTTGACGGCCGAGAAGCCGTGTAGACTGATCGGGAAAAATTGAACCGTGAGGTTCAAATTGGACCGGTCGGATTTCGTAGGTTTTAGGTAGTTTTGTTAATTGGGTTAGATAGGAAATGAAGAAATAGGAATTTAGGAATTGGAATGGATGAAATCGGACCGAAAATGAGGGAGAAGGACACCTGGACCAGTTACGCCGGTCCAAGTTGCAGGAAAAACCGGACCGGATCGGTTCAGACCGGTCTGACCGATGTAGGGGATGACTGATGACGTCATCCTGATGACGTCATCATGTCAGGGATGACGTCATCATGTCAGATCTGACAATGTCAGACTGACATGTCAGACAGTGGACCAATGGGAGTGTGACACGTGTCACTGTCAGGGGCTGTCAGTGATGACGTCATGCTGACGTCAGCGATGACGTCAGCAGGTACTGTAGCAGGCGCGTGAAGCCCACGCGCAGCCACTTCAGGCGGCGCGTGAGGGCGCGTGGCAGGGAATCTGGGGAAGGTTCCAATATACGAAATCATCTATTCGATGTAACGAACATTTTGGGACTGGTTTCGTGTCGATTGGACACCGTCTCGAGATGTTTCGGGGCATCAGAAGGTTTAGGTTCGGGATTAAAAATAGTTAAAAATACGGGAAAATTACGGGGCTTTAGTGGGAGGTTAATTAAGTAGTTAGTAACCTCCTATTACGATTTGGACAGGTTTGGGAGTCCCAGTGACGGTGATCGGCTCGGGGAGCCGTATGGCACGCAAATCGAGGCGGCAGCTCGGACGGTCTGTGAGTGGACCTTGTTTTCTAAATTGGTGCATGCATAAATGTTTATTATATGTTTTATTACTTGTTTGATGATGCCATGGGTGCATTTGTATGTGGTTACGTATAAGCACGTATTTCGAGGTTTCGGCCTTATACGGTGCTTATACGGGTCTGTATTTCTTTATTGATTTAAATGAACTGAATTTGGATTTCAAAATGATAAACTCGGGTATGAGACCCATTTGGTTTTGTCTCGGGCATATGACCTCAGATTCCGGGCACGGTGCCCAGTTGGTGTCCTATGTTCGGGTACGAGACCCAATCACTTTACGGTTTTGATTTCAGGTCAGGGAACCTTAAATGGATTTCCCGGTTCATGACGGTTTATGGGAACCGGCATGAACTCTTAATATGGTATCATGGTTCATGACGGTTTATGGGAACCGGCATGAACCCTTGTTGGTTATTACGGTACATGACGGTTTATGGGAACCGGCATGTTACCTGGTTATGTTATTACAGTACATGACGGTTTACGGGAACCGGCATGTTACCTAATTATGGATATTATGGATCATGACGGTTCAGGGGAACCGGTCATGAATGTTTATGTTATGTATATATATGTTCGTCTACCTTCCTTTACTTCTATTATCTCCTCCGGGGAGGGTCGTTGGCCTGGGTGGACCTCGGAGTAGTCACGGAGCACCGACTGAGTGGAGTCACCCCCCAGTTGGGTTCCTTACTCTCAGGAAGGCTATGATTACTATTACCTCGGGTAGGGTCAGTGGTCTACGGACATTGATCTTGACTTTGAGAAGACTCGGATTGAGACCTGGGTAGCACGCGCGTAGCTTTGGATACCGTGACAGGATTGGTTGTGTGACTTATATATATGTATGTGATGGATATATGATATATGATATCTGGTGTGTACAGGTGTGCACAGGATTTGGGCATTGGCCCGTATGGTCGTTTTCATTGTGGTCCTTTCGACCTTCGTTTATATCTGCTTTGGGCTTAGTCCCACATATGGTTTGTTTTGGATAAATGGTTTTCGAATGCATGCATGCTTTTTAGTGGAGGGTACAAATGTCTTCCTTATTAAATGTTTTTATAAACTCTTGTTTTGTCCACTCACAGTTTTTAATGTTTTGACTGCCCTTCAGGTTGACATCGGATGTGGACTGTAGCAGAGACCGAGATATCACATGCCTCCTCCGGATCCTGGCGTACTCTGATAGCCCGGGAGGGTAAAGGACGAAAATATCCCTTGTCTGACACTTCGTGTCAGACGGGAGCAGGGTCATCCTGCACTAATCCTGGGGGGATTGGGATGGGTCCTGTCAACGTGGTATCAGAGCGGGGTTGTCTCTATTCGAGCAACCGTGTAGCTTTTTGGGTATGTACGCAGGTCGAGGATGTGATATCTCATTGGGCTGCAGTCCGTGGTCAACCTGATTGACGGGGTGCCGGTACGATAGTTAGTAGGATTGGCAAGCCTTGGTTCGGCACTCGATGCCGGGGTTGCCATGGTTATGTCAGGGTTGGCAGTGTGGAACCCTACGGAAGGCTTAACATAGTATTACGTTAGAGTTTTGGATCGTGAGACGGTTAGTTGGGATCGTCTTCACGATGTCGTAGGATCGATTCCGACGACTGGTTAGGAGTGTGACCATTAGATGGTCAGATTATGTTGAGTTAAATGGATTTACTGCAGTTGGCAGTTAGCAACCGGATACGAGGAATCCGAGTTGGATTGTTGGTAGGATTGGATTGACGTCTTTATGATGTCGGACCGCAGGGTCGGTCAGATTGTTGATTTTACTGCTTTTCGCAGGTGGGTTCAGGGGAACTCTAGGTGTGATTGTGGAACCCTACCTTGGTGGGTATGGTTCGGAAATGGGAGTTGGCGAGTGGTGTGACTTTGACGACTATTCGGATTTGGATTCGTTAGTCGGTCTAGTCATGTCAGCTTGTATTGGGACTGCACTTCGCAGTCAGGGTTGTACGTATCGGTTAGACCGAGTTGGTTGTCGTGCTACTTCAGTTGTGGGTTGGTGCAACTAAGGTCGTGGATGACCTGGTAGACGACAATGGTTTAGTCAAGTTACGACAGGATAGAGATTGTTGGACAAGTTACCAGGGTTGGTACTTTTCGATGGAATCCCTGAGTGGGATACAGAGTAGTTGGTACGGGCGATTGATTCCGTTGGATACGGAGTCTGGATATAGCCATGTCTGGTAGTTAGGTCTGCACGAGTGTGGGGCAGGCGCTACTACCGAGAGTGGTTATAGTTACGATTGTTGGGGATCGGGAACGTTCGGGGAACGTTTTCCTTTTCTCGCATGAGTTGTCAGGGTGACTGTACCTAGAGTTTTCAGGTACGAGGGAGACAGAGTTTCTCCTATACGAGCAGAGGTACGCGATCGTCGCTCGGTATGAGCGGAGATCCAGGGTGTCAGTTTTGCACACGGCGTGTTGATACTGACACTAGTTTTGGTGATAGTGCGTGGTGCTGGTACTAGCGCTGGTATTGGTGCCGGTGATCGTGATGACGATGAGTTACGGATCGGGGTGTGACTCCGTCGAGATGGGCATATGTTCGGTATCTGTGGTTCGGTAGTGGATCACGGATAGTTAGGGTACAAGTGGTTGATGTCTGGGTACGTTGTTTCCAATCTTGTTGGAACTTCGAAATCGCGAGAGGTTGCGATTGAGGTGACGAGAGGAATGCGGGTTTTCCGCATTGGTATTGGGTATGTCGAAGTCGTTTGGGTGACTTCTCAGGTTCTACCATAATCGATGGTGGTAGATGATATTGATGATGTAGATGTTGTTGGTTGTCACTAGTACACTGATCGTGTATTAGGTGACTCGGATTTCTCATTTTCTGCTTGGTGGCAGACGATGTTGGATTACGTGGCGTGGTGAGTGCAACGAGGTTTTGGTTGCATTCACGTAGGATGGATTATTTGATCATTCTTGATTTTTCCTCGGTGGAATGACAAGGATCGATACGAGGTAATCAGTGGTAACCCACAGTCTCGGCGTGTCTCGTCGTTGACTAATCTGTTTAGATGTGGGAATTGGTTTAGGACTTTGGGTATCGTTATGGATCTGGATCGTGGTATTGATGATCCAGATAGGTGGAGAGTTTATCGCTCATACTTGGATGTTTGAGTGGAGCATGTTGGGACTGAACTTCTGTTCGAGGTAAATCCCATATGGCTTATTACTCGCCTGAGTAGTTTTCCGACGTGGTCGGATTTGGGTCAGCCCTGGATGGGTGAGTGTTGTGATTGGCTTCCCTATGAAGTCAATCGATAGTGTGGTCGTGATCGGTTGAACAGGTATCCGATAGGTTCGGATATGGTGCGTCTAGGTAGACGTGAACGAGATTTCAGGTTTTGGAATCAGATTTCTGGATGACGATTCAGGATTTGATTTTGGAACTTGAAAGAGGATTTCTGGATTTGGGTTTTGGAATCGGATTCTGGGTGACGATTCAGGATTTGATTCTAGAGCTTGACTGTAGATTTTCTTTTATGGATTTGGGTTCAGAATAGTTATTCCCAATGCTAGCTTACGGAATAATGATTTCGGATTCGGATTTGAACATGGATATGGATACGACTTCTGGGTTTGGATTCGGGATTTCTTACGAAATTGCGGATTCGGATTCGGATTTGGAAATAGATAATGGGTTGGAGTTTCGATTTGTCTAGATCGGACAGATGGACTCCATAATTGAAACGTGTTTGACTACGACCTAGGTGGTCTGGTTATTGTTGTGGTATGTCGATGGGTAGATGTACGTACCTTGTACGTTGTTCAAGGTACGACACTGGGCAGACTTGTGGTGCCTAGTGACGGTATACAGGTTATACTCGTAGTATGTTGGTGAGCGTGTTGGTAGTCGACTTAGTTCCGATACCATTGGATTAGTTAAGGTCTTGTACGTGGACTGGACATTGGATACTGTGCATTGGGTCATGGTATTTCTAATAGGTCTAGTTACACACAGGTCGAGTGAAATGCTTGTGGTTAGTGTAACCACGAGTGTGTGTCATATCAGTTTGCGACTGACGACTGTCAAGTTGTGACAGTTTGTCGGAGGTGTCAGCATGAATCGTTGAGTGATTGGTAACTCCCAGTGGGAGCAGACGTCAGGATATCTTAGTGATTGAGTAAGGAACCGTAGAGTTGTTTATGTCAGCGAAAGGGTAGATTTGACAAGTAGGTCGATCATAGGATACTTGGGCTACTCTGATACTGACAGCTGGTGTCAGTTCGGAGCGTACGACTTCTGCTATTCGACGTGGTCGAATGTAGACGAGGCGACATGAGCGTTAGTGGTACGTCGGGCTGTAGACGAGTAAGTATTGTTTTGGTTAGTGGGTGTACTAGCGTACACGTGTTGCGCGGTAGGTCGATTTTACTTTCCACGAGGTGGATGTGGAATCAGGATAGTTGGAGTTTCGAGAACGGAACTAAATTAAGGAGGGAAGAACGGTTGAGTTTAGGTCGGATGGAATTTCGGGGACGAAATTAATTAAGGAGGGAAGGTTGTAACGACCCGTCCCAAATTCCATGATTAGATTAGTGACTAATCACGATTAGTGAGGTTAATCGGTGATTAGTTAGGTTAAATCGGACGAACGATGCGGAATGACCGTTTTGCCCCTGGTGGTGGCAAAACGTTGACTTTTCGATCGGACGGTGAAAGGGACTTTGACCGATGACCGTGACGTAGTTCGTGACGTCACGAGTTCATAGACAGGTGGCACGTTCAATTCCGACGTTCGTAGAAGAAGTTATGACGTTCGGAAGCCCAAGGGCATTTTGGTAATTTGGGTGAATAGGAGGTCAAAAGTTGACTTTTTGACCAGGAGGTCTGATGGCCGAGGGCCGAAGACCCTTACGTAGATAAGGACGATACGAATCCGTAGACAGGCGGCACGTCGAATTCGGACGTTCGACGGCGAAGTTACGGTTCACAGAAGTTTCCGGTTACTATTCACAACGGCACGTTTTACGAGACAAAAAGTGCAGTTTTGTCTCTAGTGGGCCCAGATATTCAATGGAAGCCCAATGGATGAGTGCCACTTGTCACCCATCCACTGGCCAACCCCACCTACTCATGCACCAAACCCATCCCCGTGCATTTTCATTTCTTCATCCACACACAAACCCACCCGATCTCACCCATTTTCTCTCAGTCCCGTGCAACCCAAACCCAGCCAACCATCACCCATGACCAGGCAGAGGACCAGGGAGATCGAGGGAGCCGAGGTGGCCGGCTTGGAGGCCTGAACCGCCGCCCACGGCGGCGAGAGGAGGAGAAACCCGAACGGGTACCCGGTTAGCCCATTTTGATCCATTTTTCCATTTTCGTTGTTATGGTTAGTTTTTAATGGTTTTAATGAGTCCATTAGGTTGCTAGGGACATTTTAGGAAGGTTTTGGTGGTGGTTGACGGCCGAGAAGCCGTGTAGACTGATCGGGAAAAATTGAACCGTGAGGTTCAAATTGGACCGGTCGGATTTCGTAGGTTTTAGGTAGTTTTGTTAATTGGGTTAGATAGGAAATGAAGAAATAGGAATTTAGGAATTGGAATGGATGAAATCGGACCGAAAATGAGGGAGAAGGACACCTGGACCAGTTACGCCGGTCCAAGTTGCAGGAAAAACCGGACCGGATCGGTTCAGACCGGTCTGACCGATGTAGGGGATGACTGATGACGTCATCCTGATGACGTCATCATGTCAGGGATGACGTCATCATGTCAGATCTGACAATGTCAGACTGACATGTCAGACAGTGGACCAATGGGAGTGTGACACGTGTCACTGTCAGGGGCTGTCAGTGATGACGTCATGCTGACGTCAGCGATGACGTCAGCAGGTACTGTAGCAGGCGCGTGAAGCCCACGCGCAGCCACTTCAGGCGGCGCGTGAGGGCGCGTGGCAGGGAATCTGGGGAAGGTTCCAATATACGAAATCATCTATTCGATGTAACGAACATTTTGGGACTGGTTTCGTGTCGATTGGACACCGTCTCGAGATGTTTCGGGGCATCGGAAGGTTTAGGTTCGGGATTAAAAATAGTTAAAAATACGGGAAAATTACGGGGCTTTAGTGGGAGGTTAATTAAGTAGTTAGTAACCTCCTATTACGATTTGGACAGGTTTGGGAGTCCCAGTGACGGTGATCGGCTCGGGGAGCCGTATGGCACGCAAATCGAGGCGGCAGCTCGGACGGTCTGTGAGTGGACCTTGTTTTCTAAATTGGTGCATGCATAAATGTTTATTATATGTTTTATTACTTGTTTGATGATGCCATGGGTGCATTTGTATGTGGTTACGTATAAGCACGTATTTCGAGGTTTCGGCCTTATACGGTGCTTATACGGGTCTGTATTTCTTTATTGATTTAAATGAACTGAATTTGGATTTCAAAATGATAAACTCGGGTATGAGACCCATTTGGTTTTGTCTCGGGCATATGACCTCAGATTCCGGGCACGGTGCCCAGTTGGTGTCCTATGTTCGGGTACGAGACCCAATCACTTTACGGTTTTGATTTCAGGTCAGGGAACCTTAAATGGATTTCCCGGTTCATGACGGTTTATGGGAACCGGCATGAACTCTTAATATGGTATCATGGTTCATGACGGTTTATGGGAACCGGCATGAACCCTTGTTGGTTATTACGGTACATGACGGTTTATGGGAACCGGCATGTTACCTGGTTATGTTATTACAGTACATGACGGTTTACGGGAACCGGCATGTTACCTAATTATGGATATTATGGATCATGACGGTTCAGGGGAACCGGTCATGAATGTTTATGTTATGTATATATATGTTCGTCTACCTTCCTTTACTTCTATTATCTCCTCCGGGGAGGGTCGTTGGCCTGGGTGGACCTCGGAGTAGTCACGGAGCACCGACTGAGTGGAGTCACCCCCCAGTTGGGTTCCTTACTCTCAGGAAGGCTATGATTACTATTACCTCGGGTAGGGTCAGTGGTCTACGGACATTGATCTTGACTTTGAGAAGACTCGGATTGAGACCTGGGTAGCACGCGCGTAGCTTTGGATACCGTGACAGGATTGGTTGTGTGACTTATATATATGTATGTGATGGATATATGATATATGATATCTGGTGTGTACAGGTGTGCACAGGATTTGGGCAGTGGCCCGTATGGTCGTTTTCATTGTGGTCCTTTCGACCTTGGTTTATATCTGCTTTGGGCTTAGTCCCACATATGGTTTGTTTTGGATAAATGGTTTTCGAATGCATGCATGCTTTTTAGTGGAGGGTACAAATGTCTTCCTTATTAAATGTTTTTATAAACTCTTGTTTTGTCCACTCACAGTTTTTAATGTTTTGACTGCCCTTCAGGTTGACATCGGATGTGGACTGTAGCAGAGACCGAGATATCACATGCCTCCTCCGGATCCTGGCGTACTCTGATAGCCCGAGAGGGTAAAGGACGAAAATATCCCTTGTCTGACACTTCGTGTCAGACGGGAGCAGGGTCATCCTGCACTAATCCTGGGGGGATTGGGATGGGTCCTGTCAACGTGGTATCAGAGCGGGGTTGTCTCTATTCGAGCAACCGTGTAGCTTTTTGGGTATGTACGCAGGTCGAGGATGTGATATCTCATTGGGCTGCAGTCCGTGGTCAACCTGATTGACGGGGTGCCGGTACGATAGTTAGTAGGATTGGCAAGCCTTGGTTCGGCACTCGATGCCGGGGTTGCCATGGTTATGTCAGGGTTGGCAGTGTGGAACCCTACGGAAGGCTTAACATAGTATTACGTTAGAGTTTTGGATCGTGAGACGGTTAGTTGGGATCGTCTTCACGATGTCGTAGGATCGATTCCGACGACTGGTTAGGAGTGTGACCATTAGATGGTCAGATTATGTTGAGTTAAATGGATTTACTGCAGTTGGCAGTTAGCAACCGGATACGAGGAATCCGAGTTGGATTGTTGGTAGGATTGGATTGACGTCTTTATGATGTCGGACCGCAGGGTCGGTCAGATTGTTGATTTTACTGCTTTTCGCAGGTGGGTTCAGGGGAACTCTAGGTGTGATTGTGGAACCCTACATTGGTGGGTATGGTTCGGAAATGGGAGTTGGCGAGTGGTGTGACTTTGACGACTATTCGGATTTGGATTCGTTAGTCGGTCTAGTCATGTCAGCTTGTATTGGGACTGCACTTCGCAGTCAGGGTTGTACGTATCGGTTAGACCGAGTTGGTTGTCGTGCTACTTCAGTTGTGGGTTGGTGCAACTAAGGTCGTGGATGACCTGGTAGACGACAATGGTTTAGTCAAGTTACGACAGGATAGAGATTGTTGGACAAGTTACCAGGGTTGGTACTTTTCGATGGAATCCCTGAGTGGGATACAGAGTAGTTGGTACGGGCGATTGATTCCGTTGGATACGGAGTCTGGATATAGCAATGTCTGGTAGTTAGGTCTGCACGAGTGTGGGGCAGGCGCTACTACCGAGAGTGGTTATAGTTACGATTGTTGGGGATCGGGGACGTTCGGGGAACGTTTTCCTTTTCTCGCATGAGTTGTCAGGGTGACTGTACCTAGAGTTTTCAGGTACGAGGGAGACAGAGTTTCTCCTATACGAGCAGAGGTACGCGATCGTCGCTCGGTATGAGCGGAGATCCAGGGTGTCAGTTTTGCACACGGCGTGTTGATACTGACACTAGTTTTGGTGATAGTGCGTGGTGCTGGTACTAGCGCTGGTATTGGTGCCGGTGATCGTGATGACGATGAGTTACGGATCGGGGTGTGACTCCGTCGAGATGGGCATATGTTCGGTATCTGTGGTTCGGTAGTGGATCACGGATAGTTAGGGTACAAGTGGTTGATGTCTGGGTACGTTGTTTCCAATCTTGTTGGAACTTCGAAATCGCGAGAGGTTGCGATTGAGGTGACGAGAGGAATGCGGGTTTTCCGCATTGGTATTGGGTATGTCGAAGTCGTTTGGGTGACTTCTCAGGTTCTACCATAATCGATGGTGGTAGATGATATTGATGATGTAGATGTTGTTGGTTGTCACTAGTACACTGATCGTGTATTAGGTGACTCGGATTTCTCATTTTCTGCTTGGTGGCAGACGATGTTGGATTACGTGGCGTGGTGAGTGCAACGAGGTTTTGGTTGCATTCACGTAGGATGGATTATTTGATCATTCTTGATTTTTCCTCGGTGGAATGACAAGGATCGATACGAGGTAATCAGTGGTAACCCACAGTCTCGGCGTGTCTCGTCGTTGACTAATCTGTTTAGATGTGGGAATTGGTTTAGGACTTTGGGTATCGTTATGGATCTGGATCGTGGTATTGATGATCCAGATAGGTGGAGAGTTTATCGCTCATACTTGGATGTTTGAGTGGAGCATGTTGGGACTGAACTTCTGTTCGAGGTAAATCCCATATGGCTTATTACTCGCCTGAGTAGTTTTCCGACGTGGTCGGATTTGGGTCAGCCCTGGATGGGTGAGTGTTGTGATTGGCTTCCCTATGAAGTCAATCGATAGTGTGGTCGTGATCGGTTGAACAGGTATCCGATAGGTTCGGATATGGTGCGTCTAGGTAGACGTGAACGAGATTTCAGGTTTTGGAATCAGATTTCTGGATGACGATTCAGGATTTGATTTTGGAACTTGAAAGAGGATTTCTGGATTTGGGTTTTGGAATCGGATTCTGGGTGACGATTCAGGATTTGATTCTAGAGCTTGACTGTAGATTTTCTTTTATGGATTTGGGTTCAGAATAGTTATTCCCAATGCTAGCTTACGGAATAATGATTTCGGATTCGGATTTGAACATGGATATGGATACGACTTCTGGGTTTGGATTCGGGATTTCTTACGAAATTGCGGATTCGGATTCGGATTTGGAAATAGATAATGGGTTGGAGTTTCGATTTGTCTAGATCGGACAGATGGACTCCATAATTGAAACGTGTTTGACTACGACCTAGGTGGTCTGGTTATTGTTGTGGTATGTCGATGGGTAGATGTACGTACCTTGTATGTTGTTCAAGGTACGACACTGGGCAGACTTGTGGTGCCTAGTGACGGTATACAGGTTATACTCGTAGTATGTTGGTGAGCGTGTTGGTAGTCGACTTAGTTCCGATACCATTGGATTAGTTAAGGTCTTGTACGTGGACTGGACATTGGATACTGTGCATTGGGTCATGGTATTTCTAATAGGTCTAGTTACACACAGGTCGAGTGAAATGCTTGTGGTTAGTGTAACCACGAGTGTGTGTCATATCAGTTTGCGACTGACGACTGTCAAGTTGTGACAGTTTGTCGGAGGTGTCAGCATGAATCGTTGAGTGATTGGTAACTCCCAGTGGGAGCAGACGTCAGGATATCTTAGTGATTGAGTAAGGAACCGTAGAGTTGTTTATGTCAGCGAAAGGGTAGATTTGACAAGTAGGTCGATCATAGGATACTTGGGCTACTCTGATACTGACAGCTGGTGTCAGTTCGGAGCGTACGACTTCTGCTATTCGACGTGGTCGAATGTAGACGAGGCGACATGAGCGTTAGTGGTACGTCGGGCTGTAGACGAGTAAGTATTTTTTTGGTTAGTGGGTGTACTAGCGTACACGTGTTGCGCGGTAGGTCGATTTTACTTTCCACGAGGTGGATGTGGAATCAGGATAGTTGGAGTTTCGAGAACGGAACTAAATTAAGGAGGGAAGAACGGTTGAGTTTAGGTCAGATGGAATTTCGGGGACGAAATTAATTAAGGAGGGAAGGTTGTAACGACCCGTCCCAAATTCCATGATTAGATTAGTGACTAATCACGATTAGTGAGGTTAATCGGTGATTAGTTAGGTTAAATCGGACGAACGATGCGGAATGACCGTTTTGCCCCTGGTGGTGGCAAAACGTTGACTTTTCGATCGGACGGTCAAAGAGACTTTGACCGATGACCGTGACGTAGTTCGTGACGTCACGAGTTCATAGACAGGTGGCACGTTCAATTCCGACGTTCGTAGAAGAAGTTATGACGTTCGGAAGCCCAAGGGCATTTTGGTAATTTGGGTGAATAGGAGGTCAAAAGTTGACTTTTTGACCAGGAGGTCTGATGGCCGAGGGCCGAAGACCCTTACGTAGATAAGGACGATACGAATCCGTAGACAGGCGGCACGTCGAATTCGGACGTTCGACGGCGAAGTTACGGTTCACAGAAGTTTCCGGTTACTATTCACAACGGCACGTTTTATGAGACAAAAAGTGCAGTTTTGTCTCTAGTGGGCCCAGATATTCAATGGAAGCCCAATGGATGAGTGCCACTTGTCACCCATCCACTGGCCAACCCCACCTACTCATGCACCAAACCCATCCCCGTGCATTTTCATTTCTTCATCCACACACAAACCCACCCGATCTCACCCATTTTCTCTCAGTCCCGTGCAACCCAAACCCAGCCAACCATCACCCATGACCAGGCAGAGGACCAGGGAGATCGAGGGAGCCGAGGTGGCCGGCTTGGAGGCCTGAACCGCCGCCCACGGCGGCGAGAGGAGGAGAAACCCGAACGGGTACCCGGTTAGCCCATTTTGATCCATTTTTCCATTTTCGTTGTTATGGTTAGTTTTTAATGGTTTTAATGAGTCCATTAGGTTGCTAGGGACATTTTAGGAAGGTTTTGGTGGTGGTTGACGGCCGAGAAGCCGTGTAGACTGATCGGGAAAAATTGAACCGTGAGGTTCAAATTGGACCGGTCGGATTTCGTAGGTTTTAGGTAGTTTTGTTAATTGGGTTAGATAGGAAATGAAGAAATAGGAATTTAGGAATTGGAATGGATGAAATCGGACCGAAAATGAGGGAGAAGGACACCTGGACCAGTTACGCCGGTCCAAGTTGCAGGAAAAACCGGACCGGATCGGTTCAGACCAGTCTGACCGATGTAGGGGATGACTGATGACGTCATCCTGATGACGTCATCATGTCAGGGATGACGTCATCATGTCAGATCTGACAATGTCAGACTGACATGTCAGACAGTGGACCAATGGGAGTGTGACACGTGTCACTGTCAGGGGCTGTCAGTGATGACGTCATGCTGACGTCAGCGATGACGTCAGCAGGTACTGTAGCAGGCGCGTGAAGCCCACGCGCAGCCACTTCAGGCGGCGCGTGAGGGCGCGTGGCAGGGAATCTGGGGAAGGTTCCAATATACGAAATCATCTATTCGATGTAACGAACATTTTGGGACTGGTTTCGTGTCGATTGGACACCGTCTCGAGATGTTTCGGGGCATCGGAAGGTTTAGGTTCGGGATTAAAAATAGTTAAAAATACGAGAAAATTACGGGGCTTTAGTGGGAGGTTAATTAAGTAGTTAGTAACCTTCTATTACGATTTGGACAGGTTTGGGAGTCCCAGTGACGGTGATCGGCTCGGGGAGCCGTATGGCACGCAAATCGAGGCGGCAGCTCGGACGGTCTGTGAGTGGACCTTGTTTTCTAAATTGGTGCATGCATAAATGTTTATTATATGTTTTATTACTTGTTTGATGATGCCATGGGTGCATTTGTATGTGGTTACGTATAAGCACGTATTTCGAGGTTTCGGCCTTATACGGTGCTTATACGGGTCTGTATTTCTTTATTGATTTAAATGAACTGAATTTGGATTTCAAAATGATAAACTCGGGTATGAGACCCATTTGGTTTTGTCTCGGGCATATGACCTCAGATTCCGGGCACGGTGCCCAGTTGGTGTCCTATGTTCGGGTACGAGACCCAATCACTTTACGGTTTTGATTTCAGGTCAGGGAACCTTAAATGGATTTCCCGGTTCATGACGGTTTATGGGAACCGGCATGAACTCTTAATATGGTATCATGGTTCATGACGGTTTATGGGAACCGGCATGAACCCTTGTTGGTTATTACGGTACATGACGGTTTATGGGAACCGGCATGTTACCTGGTTATGTTATTACAGTACATGACGGTTTACGGGAACCGGCATGTTACCTAATTATGGATATTATGGATCATGACGGTTCAGGGGAACCGGTCATGAATGTTTATGTTATGTATATATATGTTCGTCTACCTTCCTTTACTTCTATTATCTCCTCCGGGGAGGGTCGTTGGCCTGGGTGGACCTCGGAGTAGTCACGGAGCACCGACTGAGTGGAGTCACCCCCCAGTTGGGTTCCTTACTCTCAGGAAGGCTATGATTACTATTACCTCGGGTAGGGTCAGTGGTCTACGGACATTGATCTTGACTTTGAGAAGACTCGGATTGAGACCTGGGTAGCACGCGCGTAGCTTTGGATACCGTGACAGGATTGGTTGTGTGACTTATATATATGTATGTGATGGATATATGATATATGATATCTGGTGTGTACAGGTGTGCACAGGATTTGGGCAGTGGCCCGTATGGTCGTTTTCATTGTGGTCCTTTCGACCTTGGTTTATATCTGCTTTGGGCTTAGTCCCACATATGGTTTGTTTTGGATAAATGGTTTTCGAATGCATGCATGCTTTTTAGTGGAGGGTACAAATGTCTTCCTTATTAAATGTTTTTAAAAACTCTTGTTTTGTCCACTCACAGTTTTTAATGTTTTGACTGCCCTTCAGGTTGACATCGGATGTGGACTGTAGCAGAGACCGAGATATCACATGCCTCCTCCGGATCCCGGCGTACTCTGATAGCCCGGGAGGGTAAAGGACGAAAATATCCCTTGTCTGACACTTCGTGTCAGACGGGAGCAGGGTCATCCTGCACTAATCCTGGGGGGATTGGGATGGGTCCTGTCAACGTGGTATCAGAGCGGGGTTGTCTCTATTCGAGCAACCGTGTAGCTTTTGGGGTATGTACGCAGGTCGAGGATGTGATATCTCATTGGGCTGCAGTCCGTGGTCAACCTGATTGACGGGGTGCCGGTACGATAGTTAGTAGGATTGGCAAGCCTTGGTTCGGCACTCGATGCCGGGGTTGCCATGGTTATGTCAGGGTTGGCAGTGTGGAACCCTACGGAAGGCTTAACGTAGTATTACGTTAGAGTTTTGGATCGTGAGACGGTTAGTTGGGATCGTCTTCACGATGTCGTAGGATCGATTCCGACGACTGGTTAGGAGTGTGACCATTAGATGGTCAGATTATGTTGAGTTAAATGGATTTACTGCAGTTGGCAGTTAGCAACCGGATACGAGGAATCCGAGTTGGATTGTTGGTAGGATTGGATTGACGTCTTTATGATGTCGGACCGCAGGGTCGGTCAGATTGTTGATTTTACTGCTTTTCGCAGGTGGGTTCAGGGGAACTCTAGGTGTGATTGTGGAACCCTACCTTGGTGGGTATGGTTCGGAAATGGGAGTTGGCGAGTGGTGTGACTTTGACGACTATTCGGATTTGGATTCGTTAGTCGGTCTAGTCATGTCAGCTTGTATTGGGACTGCACTTCGCAGTCAGGGTTGTACGTATCGGTTAGACCGAGTTGGTTGTCGTGCTACTTCAGTTGTGGGTTGGTGCAACTAAGGTCGTGGATGACCTGGTAGACGACAATGGTTTAGTCAAGTTACGACAGGATAGAGATTGTTGGACAAGTTACCAGGGTTGGTACTTTTCGATGGAATCCCTGAGTGGGATACAGAGTAGTTGGTACGGGCGATTGATTCCGTTGGATACGGAGTCTGGATATAGCAATGTCTGGTAGTTAGGTCTGCACGAGTGTGGGGCAGGCGCTACTACCGAGAGTGGTTATAGTTACGATTGTTGGGGATCGGGGACGTTCGGGGAACGTTTTCCTTTTCTCGCATGAGTTGTCAGGGTGACTGTACCTAGAGTTTTCAGGTACGAGGGAGACAGAGTTTCTCCTATACGAGCAGAGGTACGCGATCGTCGCTCGGTATGAGTGGAGATCCAGGGTGTCAGTTTTGCACACGGCGTGTTGATACTGACACTAGTTTTGGTGATAGTGCGTGGTGCTGGTACTAGCGCTGGTATTGGTGCCGGTGATCGTGATGACGATGAGTTACGGATCGGGGTGTGACTCCGTCGAGATGGGCATATGTTCGGTATCTGTGGTTCGGTAGTGGATCACGGATAGTTAGGGTACAAGTGGTTGATGTCTGGGTACGTTGTTTCCAATCTTGTTGGAACTTCGAAATCGCGAGAGGTTGCGATTGAGGTGACGAGAGGAATGCGGGTTTTCCGCATTGGTATTGGGTATGTCGAAGTCGTTTGGGTGACTTCTCAGGTTCTACCATAATCGATGGTGGTAGATGATATTGATGATGTAGATGTTGTTGGTTGTCACTAGTACACTGATCGTGTATTAGGTGACTCGGATTTCTCATTTTCTGCTTGGTGGCAGACGATGTTGGATTACGTGGCGTGGTGAGTGCAACGAGGTTTTGGTTGCATTCACGTAGGATGGATTATTCGATCATTCTTGATTTTTCCTCGGTGGAATGACAAGGATCGATACGAGGTAATCAGTGGTAACCCACAGTCTCGGCGTGTCTCGTCGTTGACTAATCTGTTTAGATGTGGGAATTGGTTTAGGACTTTGGGTATCGTTATGGATCTGGATCGTGGTATTGATGATCCAGATAGGTGGAGAGTTTATCGCTCATACTTGGATGTTTGAGTGGAGCATGTTGGGACTGAACTTCTGTTCGAGGTAAATCCCATATGGCTTATTACTCGCCTGAGTAGTTTTCCGACGTGGTCGGATTTAGGTCAGCCCTGGATGGGTGAGTGTTGTGATTGGCTTCCCTATGAAGTCAATCGATAGTGTGGTCGTGATCGGTTGAACAGGTATCCGATAGGTTCGGATATGGTGCGTCTAGGTAGACGTGAACGAGATTTCAGGTTTTGGAATCAGATTTCTGGATGACGATTCAGGATTTGATTTTGGAACTTGAAAGAGGATTTCTGGATTTGGGTTTTGGAATCGGATTCTGGGTGACGATTCAAGATTTGATTCTAGAGCTTGACTGTAGATTTTCTTTTATGGATTTGGGTTCAGAATAGTTATTCCCAATGCTAGCTTACGGAATAATGATTTCGGATTCGGATTTGAACATGGATATGGATACGACTTCTGGGTTTGGATTCGGGATTTCTTACGAAATTGCGGATTCGGATTCGGATTTGGAAATAGATAATGGGTTGGAGTTTCGATTTGTCTAGATCGGACAGATGGACTCCATAATTGAAACGTGTTTGACTACGACCTAGGTGGTCTGGTTATTGTTGTGGTATGTCGATGGGTAGATGTACGTACCTTGTACGTTGTTCAAGGTACGACACTGGGCAGACTTGTGGTGCCTAGTGACGGTATATAGGTTATACTCGTAGTACGTTGGTGAGCGTGTTGGTAGTCGACTTAGTTCCGATACCATTGGATTAGTTAAGGTCTTGTACGTGGACTGGACATTGGATACTGTGCATTGGGTCATGGTATTTCTAATAGGTCTAGTTACACACAGGTCGAGTGAAATGCTTGTGGTTAGTGTAACCACGAGTGTGTGTCATATCAGTTTGCGACTGACGACTGTCAAGTTGTGACAGTTTGTCGGAGGTGTCAGCATGAATCGTTGAGTGATTGGTAACTCCCAGTGGGAGCAGACGTCAGGATATCTTAGTGATTGAGTAAGGAACCGTAGAGTTGTTTATGTCAGCGAAAGGGTAGATTTGACAAGTAGGTCGATCATAGGATACTTGGGCTACTCTGATACTGACAGCTGGTGTCAGTTCGGAGCGTACGACTTCTGCTATTCGACGTGGTCGAATGTAGACGAGGCGACATGAGCGTTAGTGGTACGTCGGGCTGTAGACGAGTAAGTATTGTTTTGGTTAGTGGGTGTACTAGCGTACACGTGTTGCGCGGTAGGTCGATTTTACTTTCCACGAGGTGGATGTGGAATCAGGATAGTTGGAGTTTCGAGAACGGAACTAAATTAAGGAGGGAAGAACGGTTGAGTTTAGGTCGGATGGAATTTCGGGGACGAAATTAATTAAGGAGGGAAGGTTGTAACGACCCGTCCCAAATTCCATGATTAGATTAGTGACTAATCACGATTAGTGAGGTTAATCGGTGATTAGTTAGGTTAAATCGGACGAACGATGCGGAATGACCGTTTTGCCCCTGGTGGTGGCAAAACGTTGACTTTTCGATCGGGCGGTCAAAGGGACTTTGACCGATGACCGTGACGTAGTTCGTGACGTCACGAGTTCATAGACAGGTGGCACGTTCAATTCCGACGTTCGTAGAAGAAGTTATGACGTTCGGAAGCCCAAGGGCATTTTGGTAATTTGGGTGAATAAGAGGTCAAAAGTTGACTTTTTGACCAGGAGGTCCGATGGCCGAGGGCCGAAGACCGTTACGTAGATAAGGACGATACGAATCCGTAGACAGGCGGCACGTCGAATTCGGACGTTCGACGGCGAAGTTACGGTTCACGGAAGTTTCCGATTACTATTCACAACGGCACGTTTTACGAGACAAAAAGTGCAGTTTTGTCTCTAGTGGGCCCAGATATTCAATGGAAGCCCAATGGATGAGTGACACTTGTCACCCATCCACTGGCCAACCCCACCTACTCATGCACCAAACCCATCCCCGTGCATTTTCATTTCTTCATCCACACACAAACCCACCCGATCTCACCCATTTTCTCTCATTCCCGTGCAACCCAAACCCAGCCAACCATCACCCATGACCAGGCAGAGGACCAGGGAGATCGAGGGAGCCGAGGTGGCCGGCTTGGTGGCCTGAACCGCCGCCCACGGCGGCGAGAGGAGGAGAAACCCGAACGGGTACCCGGTTAGCCCATTTTGATCCATTTTTCCATTTTCGTTGTTATGGTTAGTTTTTAATGGTTTTAATGAGTCCATTAGGTTGCTAGGGACATTTTAGGAAGGTTTTGGTGGTGGTTGACGGCCGAGAAGCCGTGTAGACTGATCGGGAAAAATTGAACCGTGAGGTTCAAATTGGACCGGTCGAATTTCGTAGGTTTTAGGTAGTTTTGTTAATTGGGTTAGATAGGAAATGAAGAAATAGGAATTTAGGAATTGGAATGGATGAAATCGGACCGAAAATGAGGGAGAAGGACACCTGGACCGGTTACGCCGGTCCAAGTTGCAGGAAAAACCGGACCGGATCGGTTCAGACCGGTCTGACCGATGTAGGGGATGACTGATGACGTCATCCTGATGACGTCATCATGTCAGGGATGACGTCATCATGTCAGATCTGACAATGTCAGACTGACATGTCAGACAGTGGGCCAATGGGAGTGTGACACGTGTCACTGTCAGGGGCTGTCAGTGATGACGTCATGCTGACGTCAGCGATGACGTCAGCAGGTACTGTAGCAGGCGCGTGAAGCCCACGCACAGCCACTTCAGGCGGCGCGTGAGGGCGCGTGGCAGGGAATCTGGGGAAGGTTCCAATATACGAAATCATCTATTCGATGTAACGAACATTTTGGGACTGGTTTCGTGTCGATTGGACACCGTCTCGAGATGTTTCGGGGCATCGGAAGGTTTAGGTTCGGGATTAAAAATAGTTAAAAATACGGGAAAATTACGGGGCTTTAGTGGGAGGTTAATTAAGTAGTTAGTAACCTTCTATTACGATTTGGACAGGTTTGGGAGTCCCAGTGACGATGATCGGCTCAGGGAGCCGTATGGCACGCAAATCGAGGCGGCAGCTCGGACGGTCTGTGAGTGGACCTTGTTTTCTAAATTGGTGCATGCATAAATGTTTATTATATGTTTTATTACTTGTTTGATGATGCCATGGGTGCATTTGTATGTGGTTACGTATAAGCACGTATTTCGAGGTTTCGGCCTTATACGGTGCTTATACGGGTCTGTATTTCTTTATTGATTTAAATGAACTGAATTTGGATTTCAAAATGATAAACTCGGGTATGAGACCCATTTGGTTTTGTCTCGGGCATATGACCTCAGATTCCGGGCACGGTGCCCAGTTGGTGTCCTATGTTCGGGTACGAGACCCAGTCACTTTACGGTTTTGATTTCAGGTCAGGGAACCTTAAATGGATTTCCCGGTTCATGACGGTTTATGGGAACCGGCATGAACTCTTAATATGGTATCATGGTTCATGACGGTTTATGGGAACCGGCATGAACCCTTGTTGTTTATTACGATACATGACGGTTTATGGGAACCGGCATGTTACCTGGTTATGTTATTACAGTACATGACGGTTTACGGGAACCGGCATGTTACCTAATTATGGATATTATGGATCATGACGGTTCAGGGGAACCGGTCATGAATGTTTATGTTATGTATATATATGTTCGTCTACCTTCCTTTACTTCTATTATCTCCTCTGGGGAGGGTCGTTGGCCTGGGTGGACCCCGGAGTAGTCACGGAGCACCGACTGAGTGGAGTCACCCCCAGTTGGGTTCCTTACTCTCAGGAAGGCTATGATTACTATTACCTCGGGTAGGGTCAGTGGTCTACGGACATTGATCTTGACTTTGAGAAGACTCGGATTGAGACCTGGGTAGCACGCGCGTAGCTTTGGATACCGTGACAGGATTGGTTGTGTGACTTATATATATGTATGTGATGGATATATGATATATGATATCTGGTGTGTACAGGTGTGCACAGGATTTGGGCAGTGGCCCGTATGGTCGTTTTCATTGTGGTCCTTTCGACCTTGGTTTATATCTGCTTTGGGCTTAGTCCCACATATGGTTTGTTTTGGATAAATGGTTTTCGAATGCATGCATGCTTTTTAGTGGAGGGTACAAATGTCTTCCTTATTAAATGTTTTTATAAACTCTTGTTTTGTCCACTCACAGTTTTTAATGTTTTGACTGCCCTTCAGGTTGACATCGGATGTGGACTGTAGCAGAGACCGAGATATCACATGCCTCCTCCGGATCCTGGCATACTCTGATAGCCCGGGAGGGCAAAGGACGAAAATATCCCTTGTCTGACACTTCGTTTCAGACGGGAGCAGGGTCATCCCGCACTAATCCCGGGGGGATTGGGATGGGTCCTGTCACGAACGGTCTGTGAATGGACTTTGCTTTCTACCTTATGACCACCAAAACCTCATAATATGCCTCAATTACTTCCAATGACTTACCACAGTTATCGATCAAACACATCGGCACTAGCTGGGCTCCAATTCACTCAGGAAGTTCACGATGTATCCCGTGTTAATTTAATAATCATCCTAAGATACCCTTTGATCGTCACACTATATTCTCGGGCACATAACATCCTCGTATCCCCACTGACTACCACCTAACTACAAGCCAATCACCCTTCACTTTTGGAGTCCATCGGTCTAACCAATACTAGACTAACGCTTCAGGCCCAACACGTCTTCCGAGGAATACCAACTCCGAATCCATTCAAGTCTCCTAGGTCTCCCGACCAACATCCAACACATATACTCTAATCACATCTCACTTACATGTACAAGGCAAACCCAGCACTAGGTCCAAGTCCATCTACCCACATGTATGCAACAACAGACCACACTCCTCATCCACAAATCCAACTTCTATCTTGTTATCCGACTAACATGTCCAAGCTCTGTCTTGCATATGATTCTCCTGATCCACAACAACTCAATCTTGAGCGAGAAGCAATCCAATCTCGATTCACTCACTCCTAAGTGGATCCCACTTACTGTTTCACTACTTCACCTTCAATTCCCACAAATGATCAGACCAACGCATCAGATCAAATCGATCAAGACTAACACACGTCTCGAGACACGTCTAGATTGTGGATTCTCTTTAATTACCTCATATCAATCAGTTATAGTCACTCCTTCTCATTCTTACTTATTCTCTTTCTTTCGTCATCATACCACAAAACTCACAATGGTCCACAACCATGACATCACAAGTCATCCTACCTTAATCCAACTTAACAAAATCCCAAGACACTCGCCACACATGCCAAACATGGCGTCACCCAATACTCTCTCTACGCTTGAACACATCCACACGTGTCCACGACTAAGAGGGGTCACAACTCCTGATGTTCCTTCAATGAGTCTCCCAAATCGACTCCAGAGTATCCATCTTTTCTAACCATGGGACTTCATCCCCAACAAGTATACTACCACCGGACTAACCGGCCAAACGTCAACTTCTCTACTACACTTAGGAAAATCCAAAACTCATCTGGATAACCATCTCGTCCGTAAATAATCCAACTCACCGACCAACTCACCTATCGGTTAACACCGTTTATGTACATCCAAAGGATGTCAACCATCACTCCTTCAGATTATCGCGTCTCAACATTTCCGAGGTTCAACTCCGAGCATCACTAAAGTACGAGTCACCAACTCTCGGGATCCTCAATTAATAATCCCTAACCTCATACTCCTCAAGCTCTATCCTCGAAGTCGTCAATCACCAATCTCAAGGAATCACCAAGTACTAGCCTTGACATCACCCATGACTACCCTTAGTAGCACCACATGCCAACACACTCCAACACAGCCAACATCTGCTGACTCATTCGTCGCATCCTGCGGTATCTGTGAAAACTAAACTCTCTCATGGGCAACCCGACCATACCAACCTAGCCTGCTCCAAACCGAAGCCTAGGTCCACCATGCTTCCGCTGCGCTACTCTGATCAAACTAACGGCATCCTGACCGTTCGTATCAAAACATGACCTGCCAATGGTCATTGCATATCCTAGCTCGGTTAATGGTTCCTACTAAACACCGGCACCTCACGACTGGTCACAACCTCAATTCACGATGTGCCCATCCTACCTCGGTTGCGCCCTAGCAGCACCATCTCCAATCCGGCCGAAAGTCGGCCCAAGCCACAACAACTAACTAACCACAAGCTCCAACTCATGTATTCCAAGCTAATCACTTGAACTAGGGTTCCTCAAATCATCCTTTCACTAAGGTCAACACACCCAACTAAGGACATCCACGAACTCAATGTACGCACAATCTTCGATCTAACAATCATCACTAAGATGTCCATCGAACTCTGCTGCTCTCAGCCGCACAAGCCCAACCTCAATAACCTGACCAAGGGGTTGGTCACAATCCTACATCGTCGGCATCCAGCCACGCAGGCTGATCAGCCAACCATCGATCAATCGTATCTAACTCGATTGGTTACCATCCGGGTTAACCGCTCTCGTATACATCCGACCCTAAGGTCCAACTATCGAGCATATCTAGTGCTAAGCACGCTATCCTTTCTGGCCCAAAGCCGACATACATCTCACCACACACCGCGTATCGGGCAACGCATCACCCAGTCACTCGTGCTCTCGCCACTAACTAACCCACTAACTATCGTACTATCCCCCTAGCGTTCAGGTTGATGACGGGCTGTTCCGCGTCGAGACATCACATCCACAGTAGCATCACATCACATAAGTCGACAACAGACTACTCTGGAAGCCATACTGACACGACCTACCCCCAAATCCCCCGGGATTAAGGGCTAAGTCATGCTCCCGTCTAACTTACGCGTGGCACAAAAGCTAAACCGACGTCCAACCTCCATGTATCACGTAAGCCAGGCAAGGGATTTTCAAACGAACCGTCCACAAGTTTCGGACTTCCCAGAACGCGCAGAATCTACTGTGGATCGCGTGTGTGATGTCTCCGTCTCTCTCTACCAACAACCAGCACCGCAACAACCTGAAGGGTATCGAAAACATAAAAGACTGTGAGTGGACAAAATAATCAATACCTTCAGAAAACAGTGTATAAGAAATTACATTTATACCCTCCACAAAAAAAACCAATGCATGCATAAGAAAACCATTCCATAAAACCATTTCATATCCAAGATAAGAAAACCATCAATGAAAACCGGAAACATTTCCTTTTTTCGCAAATATGAAACTCAAATCCAGGGCCTCAGCCCAAAATCATAAATCCTCATCAAAGTACGAAAACTCAGCCCAAAACTCATCAAAGCCAAATCATCCGGGCCACAGCCCAAAACATCTGAAAACCAGTGAAAAACATCAATCAATCAAGTTGTTGGATCTCAAGTGCGCCCGATTCTTTAAACTCAAAACACATGCGCATAATCAGGCCTTCCCAGGATATCAACCGAGTCTTTAAACTCAAACCATATCAATCCAGGGCCCTCCCCCGTCAATCAACCGAGTCTTTAAAGTCAAAATCAAATCCATCCATTTTCCGGGTCTTTAAACCCAAAACTAGTTTTCAACGGGTCTTTAAACCCAAAACCAAGTGAAAACCATAGAAAATCCATATCCGAATTCGCAATAATGATTCTGTAAGTTAGCATCCAGAACCATCATCCCAAACCTAAATCCAGAAGTTCACTTTCAAGTTTCAAAACCGAATCCAAATCATATTTCCGAAAATTCGATTCCAAAATCGAAATCACGTTTATCGAAATCCTTTTTCTAAACTGAGCTTTGAGCCTGAAATCACTTTCCAAAATCCATTATGAATCATTGAAATCAAATCATATTTCAAATCTCAAATTCAAATCATCAAAACCATGATCAAATCGCAGCATAAATCTTAAACTCGTAAAACGTGCAAATACGTAATTATCTAGAAATACGTGCAAAACCTTAAAGCAACAAGATCATAATCATAAAAATAGAATCACGTATAGAAAATATATAAAAACATTTATGCATGCATCAGGAGTTAGAAAGCAAAGTCCACTCACAGACCATTAGCGTTGTCGCCTCGATACGCGTGAAAGTACGCTTCTCGGGCTAATCCACTATCACCGGCTTTCCCGAACCTGTCCAAATCCTATAAAAAGGTCACTTACTAGTCCATAAAGCTTCTACTAAAGCTCCGTAATTTTCCCAAATTTTTAACTACTTTTAAACGAGCCCTAAAACCTTCGGACATCCCGAAAACTATCGAGACGATGTCCGATCGACTCGAAACCAGTCCCAAAATGTCCGTTACATCGAATACTTTAAAAGTTGTGTTGACAACTTCCCCAAGAACAGTGCCACGCGCCCTCACGCGTCATCCAAAGGGGCTGCACGTGGGATCCAAGCGCTATCTCATGTTCATCTTCTTCCTCGCGTGAACCGGGTCCAGTTTGGTCCAATGTTCAGTCGGTTCAACTGAATCGGCGTCCACCGTTCCCTCCATTCAACCCTTTTTTCAAACCCTTTTAAGCCTAGTAGCTTCGTCCCACTCAAAATAATCGATCTAGCTATTAAAATCAAGAACTTAAGGCGTGTTTCTTACCTTCCAAAATCAAGGTAGAACTTCGAATTTCCTCCTCCTTGTGTTTCGAGACTCAGGCCACCTCCTGCCGTTAAATCAAATCTAGCCGACTCCTTTTCACTTCCAAAACCTCCTCAAAAGCACCAATTTAAGTGTTAGCCACTAAAGTCCAATTTGCCATAATCGAACTCAAATTAAGCTTTTATTGGTTTAACCTTACCGTTCATCGTAAGCCTTCAAACTCGAGTCCATGGAACTCATCTTCACGTCCTTATCAATTTCCCTTCACACGGTATAGACGAAGGATGATGTTTTAAACGTCTTTGGGTCAAAGTATCTCACGGGTTGCGGACCCCTGTTTTTCCTAGTTTCCACGGCCACCGTCGTGGATGGCCCTCCACGGTGGCACCACCACACATGGCTCTGCCCATTCTTTCATTTTCCTTCACACACTAGTAACAGATTGCAGGGATTGTTTCATGGTTTTCCTCTGTTTTTCTGTTCTTTAGCAAACACACTTATGCACGACTGTTTAAAACTTAATTGAGATGGTGGATGAGGATTCCATGATCTTCAAGCAAGGGACAAGTGTCCCACATCCATTGGGCACTTTTCCCAAGTAGCCAAGTGTCCCCTGATTACTGGGCATCAATCCCAATGCAGCCAATGGACCAAAATGCCCATTATTTCACAAATTACCATTTTACCCCTCGTACGTTTAGACCACGAACTAAACCGTCCTATGTCCAATGGCAACGCGCCGCCTGTCGTTGTACTCAGGGAATCGAGACCTACCTAATGGTCCTCAAAATACATGAAAATAACTTGTCGTCTAAAAAGTCAACCATTTGTCCTATTTCAACCAACTTACCAAAATACCCTCGAATTTTCGAACGTCATAACTTCCTCTTCAGATGTCGGAATCGGACGTGCCACCTGTCTATGAACTCGTAATGTTCTGAACTACGTCACAGTCGTCGGTCAAAATCCATTTGGCCCCCCGAACGAAAAGTCAACCGTTCGCCCAATTCCAGGGGTAAAATCATCATTTTGCACCGTCCGTCCGAAAGTATCCAACTAATCACCGATTGACTTCACTAATTAGTCATTAACCACTAAACTAATCCTAATTTTCGGGACGAGTTGTTACAATAACCTCACGTAGAGCGCACAATCCACGCTCTAATACCAATTTGACACGACCCACCCCCAATCCCCCGGAATTAAGGGATAAGTCATGCTCCCGTCTAACCTGCATGCGACACGAAGGCTACACACTCGTTCAACCCCCGTGGAACATGCAAGCCAGACAAGGGATACCTAGGTCAATGTCATCCGAAAATCAACTTGAACTAACCAGAGTTTGCAGCAACACTATGGATCGCGTGTGTGATCTCTCTGTCTCTCTCACAACAGCCCACACTGTAACAACCTGGAGGATATCAAAAAACCAAAAAGACTGTGAGTGGACAAAAATAAATAATAAGTTCAGAAAATATTTCATAAGAAAAGACATTTATACCCTCCATGTAAAACCAATGCATGCATTCGAAAACAATTTCATTTCCGAGATAATAAAAACCGTTTATGAAAATCAAAAATAATTTCCTTTTCTCAAATCCTGGGCCTTAGCCCAAAACTATCAAAATCTATATCATCCGGGTCATAGCCCAAAACATCTGGAAACCGTTTGAAAACCATCAGTGTATCACAGAAATCCGAAACACATTTAAAACACATTTGAAACCCATTTCAATTAATCAAACATGCTGGATGTATCCGAGTCTTTAAACTCAATATATATATATATGATATTGATGATTTACGATTTTGCATGTATTTCGAGATATTTACGTAATTGCACATTTTACGAGATATACTTTTATGTTGTGATTTGATAATGGTTTTGATCCTATGATTTTAGGATTTGAATTATGATTTGATTTCAATGGTTTATAAATGGATTTGGAAAAGTGATTTCGATAAACGTGATTTCTGGATTTGGATTCAGAATGATGATTTCGAATTCGGATTGGGATTCAGAATGATGATTTCGGATTCAGGTTTGGAAATGGATTTATGGATTTGGATTTGAAATATGAAATGGTTTTAAAATGGTTTTGGATTGGATTTTCTGGATCTGGTATGGGGTTTAAAGACCCGGATATGATATGTGACGGAGGCGGGCCCGGATATGTGCTTGGGTTTAAAGACCCGAATTTAAAGACTCGGATATTGTGATTTCCCCCGTAGGCCTATTGAGTTTAAAGACTCGGGAGTTTAAAGACTCGGATTTTTGTGATACACTGATGGTTTTCAAACGATTTCCAGATGTTTTGGGCTATGACCCGGATGATATAGATTTTGATGGTTTTGGGCTAAGGCCCAGGATTTGAGAAAAGGAAATGATTTCGATTTTCATAAACGGTTTTTATTATTTCGAAAATGAAATGGTTTTCGAATGCATACATTGGTTTTACATGGAGGGTAAAAATGTCTTTTCTTATGAAATATTTTATGAACTTATTATTTATTTTTGTCCACTCACAGTCTTTTTGGTTTTTTGATACCCTCTAGGTTGTTGTGGTGCGGGCTGTTGTGAGAGAAACGGAGACATCACACATGTGATCCACATTGTTGCTGCGAACTCTGGTTAACTCAAGTTCATTTTCGGATGACGTTGATCTGGGTATCCCTTGTCTGGCTTGCGTGTTCCACGGGGGTTGAACGAGTGTGTAGCCTTCGTGTCGCATGCATGTTAGACGAGAGCATGACTTATCCCTTAATCCCGGGGGATTGGGGGTGGGTCGTGTTCAAAACATCCGTTAATATTTCAATGACTTGATAATTATCACATCGCTTATCGAAAGTATTTTTTTCCTGGTGTGGTCTGGGAACTGAAGATACCGAATCAATAAGTATTTCTTTACCGTGACACCAGACCTCATACAACGACATCCGACTATAGTTATTACATTTATGGCACATAAAAGTTATATGACTCTCATCAATGCAATGATTAACTCTTCGTATGTCAACTCTTCGTATGTCTGATAGACGTCTACCAACATTCCTGCCTACAAAATCAAAACACATTTATTAATTAATTTTAAAAATAAACAAATAATTTTAAAATTAAATATACCAATTTAAACATATGTGAATAGCATCAGCCTGTTGATTCCCCCGATTAGCATACAGTTTTCCCTAAGCATCCACCTCTGGGAATAACGTCCCAACTTTGCATCGGTCCTCATGTCTGGCCATTAAGCGATGTAACCTTCTATGGTGGTTCTACTGATTTTTCTTATTGGCCTCCAATTTTTTCTGTTCATTACTAAAAATAATTAAATTCGGTAATGAAAAAGTACGATAAGTTATACAAACCATAACCACTGGTCGTGAACTATACGGCTTTGCAAAACTTCTGAATGGATTAAAACTATCAGTATCAAGTCCTAATCTAACATTTCTTGTCTCCACAACAAAATTAAGATATATCGTATCAAATTCTTTTCAAGCCTCTCCATCAACTGGATGCCTTAATGTATCATTATCAATATCCTCATTTTTGTGCCACCTCATATCACGGCTATATGAGACGATATGAAGAATCGTTGTAGTCTTAGTTTCAGTAGAAAATAACGCAGCACCTTGTTCAGAAACTTATTTTTTTGAAACCTAAACTCATTACACATGAGATTATTATCAAGATGCTTGAATTCGTTGTACAATAATGCACAGTTGTTATTGGATGCATGGATTTTGACATACTCTAAACCGAGACCTTTCAACAGCTTCTTTGAGTTATAATAATATTTAGGGAGAATATTTTCTTCAGAGAGCATTTGAATAATGATGTCCATCATATGATCAAAATGCTTGTTCATGTGGTTATACTCAACTTTCATGTTCATCAACTCCACAATTGCCCCTCGAAAGATTTACAACCCGGATATAATTCACGTTGAGCTCCTTTTAAAAATCTCTCGTAATGTAGTTCGGAATTTTCGGGTTCAAACCTGGGTGCTTCACCATCCATATCATCGGATACGGGAGGAAAAACATCCGTTAATATTTCAATGACTTGATCATTATCACATCGCTCATCCAAAGTATTTTTTTTCCCGGTGGGGTCTAGGAACTGAAGATACCGAATCAATAAGCATTTCTTTACCATGACACCAGACCTCATACAACGAAATCCGACTACAATTATTACATTTATGGCACATACAAGTTATACGACTTTCATCAATGCAATGATTACGTGCAAAATCAATGAAGTTGTCGATCACATCCATATACTGATCTGCAGATTTATCAAACATTTGTATCCAGTGTATGTCAATTATACCTGCTTTCACAAAGTATAGTCAATGTAAGTAATTGAGTTAACTTTGTCTTCTAATGACATGACAAATGAATATCAAAAACCGCTAGTCTCCTTATTATTCCAGTTTTGTGGTCCTATCTCATTCGAGTGCACATTCCGTGCTATTCGGTTTGCAATCTATGAGTCAAAATTTCGATCAATGAAAAAATTGACAGCATCTTCTTACAGTTCCCCAAATACCCAGCGTAGATATTATAAATAAATATCTAGTACGCATTTAGAAAACATTGTGGGATGCAAACATATCGAATTTTCCGCAATCGAAACTTGACCTTGTAGACAACAAACTATACAGCACATAGTTGCACATCTCCAAACTGTCTGTATAGATGGACAATTCAAGAATCAGTTAATTAAGTCGATTCACTGACTCTCAAATAGGCATAAGGTTGTTCCTTAAATTTAATTATATGAAGTTAATGATTAACTTCCTGTAAACTGTTATGAAATATAAACACATTTCACATCATTGAAGTATATGGAAAAAATATTATTAACAATTTTCTTTTTTTCCTAATTTCCTAACATATTTTTAACTTTTCTAATTTCCTATCACATTTTCTATTTCCTAATTCATAACATATTTTCTATTTTTCTAATTTTCTAACATATTTTCTAATTTCCTATCACATTTTATATTTTCTAATTCATACCATATTTTTTATTTTCATATTTTCCTAAAAAATCTTCTAATTTCCTACACAATTTCTACACAAATTACCAACAATTTCAACATATTTTTCACACTAAAAACACAATTTCAAAATCTAATTATTTCTAAAATTATATACTTAATAAATACATACCTTTTATATTGGTGAGATATGGAGATGTTGAGAGAGAGAGAGAGAGAGACAGAGAGAGAGAGAGAGAGGTGAGAGAGAAACGGGAGAGGTAGAAGGGTCGTGGGTGTTAAATGCTACTAGACGTTTGCCCGACGAAGATATTCGTAGGGCAATTTTTAATGATTCGTCGGGAAAAATAAATGTTGTGGCGCTAAAGGAAATTGCTTCCCTCCAAAAACATTACCAGATGAATGGAATCATTGGGTAATATTACTCAAAATTTTATATTACCCGACGAATAATATCCAACAAATTGGTCGGGTTGAAAAAAGTTACCCGAAGAGCACAATTTTTTCGTCGGATAATTTTCAGAGTTTTAGCGCCCGAACCATTTTCTTTCGCGCCAGAGTTTAACCCGACGAGTCCCTCATATTCGTCGGGCAACATTGAATTTAGCTAAAAAAAATTTCGTCGTTGGCCAAAATTTCGTCTAAGTCTATCTCATTTTCTTGTAAGGAAACAAACATACAAAAAACTGTCCCATTAATTCATTAATCATCAATCAGTCTAAACAAACAAACAAACAAAAAACTGCAATTTTTCTTTTGCCGCTGTGCCTTTTGGTTACTGTTTCACATTGCGGTGACTTCCGCTCACCCAACAAAAATCCCCACATATAATTTGTGTAAAAGTTCAATTCCAAACATTCAATTCTATAATATTATGCAATTTAATTTCAGATTTAGCATATATTACCTATATGTTCACATGTTTCTAGAATTTAATCAACAATATAAATAAATATCATGAGGATAAAATCGAATTTGAAATCCGAAAATTTATGCAGTATATATCTTCTCTTAAGCAATCTCCAATTCCTTTATTCACGTGTTGTGAATAAAGATATGTATCATTGAGAGAGAAGAAAGTTTGGAGATAAAGAGTCAAGTTTTCAATAGAGATAACATCATTTATATATTAGTAGGGTTAAGGTTATGATACAATTAGATACCTTACATGAATAGACACACTAATAAAACTATTTATAATAATATTCAAACATTTGGCAATGTATTACTCAAGTTTTATGTCGTTTCTTTCAAAAAGTAATTAAGGACCAGATTTGTGCTGTTAATTTGATCATTACATATATACGATCGATGACCCAGTTATTGGCATTGTATTAAGGAAGTTCTTGTATTAATCATTTATGTCTTCAACTTCAAATAGCTTGAGGACGTACTAGACTGCATATATAATTATGTTGTATGGATTTTTATTACTATCCACATAAATTTGAGAAACAACCACCACACGTACAACTAGCATTTCCACCGGGTTGTACTATACTATCCACTTGAGGACTTGGGAGAAAGAATAGAGACGACCCCAAGATTAGACTTGTCTCAATATTACACCAGTCTTCACTCCAGGTCCCACCTTGGGCTTGGATGTTTTGTTACAAAGTCACAAACATCATCAATCGTGTTCTCTAAGTCCATCGGATGTTTAACCACCGGTTTTCGAGGAAGTTTATAGGGCAACGACTTCAAGGTGGACTCGAAAAGTCACATCCACTGTTGTTAATTCCTTCCATTTCCGTACAGGGCATTGCCTACAAAAGGCCAGGCTTTGTAGCAGCGTGTGTAGGTGTTTACTAGTTCGTAACTTAATTGTAGCACAAAAATATATGCCTGCCATGGCCTTTCAACGCTTCCTCTTGTTGCTAATGGCTGCAATAGGTACAACAGCAGGAGCAGAAGCCAGAGCAGAAGCAGGAGCACTACCAGTAGCCCGGCCTGGCTGCAATAGCCAGTGCGGTAATCTTACCGTTCCATTTCCATTTGGAATGTCTAAAGGTTGTTACAAAGGAAAGAAATTTTTTATCAATTGTTCTGAGGCAACTGCATATTTGATGAAAGGTGATCTCTCCGTTACTGGCATAGACCTTGAGAATGGTACGTTGCAAGTACAGCACCGGGTTGCCCGAAAGTGTTATGACAAGCAGGGCAAAGTGGTAGAAAATGACACTCTGGTCTCAAACATGTGGGTGTCCCCTTTCACCATATCCAGTACCAGAAACAAGTTCATTGCTGCTGGTTGTGACACTTACGGATTATTGAAGGGCTACCGAGAGGAGCAAAGGTATTATACTGGCTGCATATCCTTCTGTGAGAGCCCTAGCAGTGTTAACGCCCTTGACAGTGAGTCTTGCTCTGGAATTGGATGTTGCCAATCTCCCATCCCCAGTGGACTCAAAAAACAGTCTCTATCCTTTCAAAGCTTTAACAACCACACATACATATCGGACTTCAATCCCTGCGACTACGCCTTCATTGTGGAAGACGGCCACTTAAAATTCTCCGGGAATACAAGTTTTAAAGAACTAGACAAAATTGAAAGGGTTCCAGTGGTTCTAGATTGGGAAATTGAGGATGGAAAATGTGAATCAGCTAAAAAGAGGGGGGATTATGCATGCAAGGCAAATACCAACTGTACCGAACGCATCATCAATGTTGAATCAGGATCTTCTGGATACTTTTGCCAGTGCTTGCCAGGTTACCAAGGGAATCCATACCTCCCAAAAGGCTGCCAAGGTATAAATCTATAAATATATATATATATATAATATATATGTCATCATCAATATATACATGCACACATCAAATATACAGATACATATATCCTCCACAGGGTAGATTCTAAATTTGGAACAGTCAATGTTATAAAACGTTCTTATCATATTCTGACAATGCCCGCTATACCCAATACATAAATATGTGTCACACATGTGCGCGAGCGTGCACGTTAATTGCTGATGCAGCTAACTAAAGCTCAAAATTGGGATTCTTGTTGATTCATCTCTGTTATAAAGTTCATCCTATTTCCTACAGATATTGATGAATGCGGGAAGGCCGGCCGCTGCAAACATGGGAAGTGCAAAAATAAACCTGGGAATTACTCTTGTAACTGTAATATTGGATACGAACATCCAGATAAAGACGATCCGTATACGTGCATCCCTTCCTTGAAAGTTACAGCTGGTATGTACTAGCTAGCTATTACAAATTAGCAAGCATCCTATATATGTTAATACATATAGTAACATTATGGATATTAGACTAAGACAATAATGCAAATCATTAAAATCATGGAATTCAACTTTGAATATTATGATTATTTTCAATTTGGGCAGGTATCCCTCTGAGCATATGTGCTTTACTGCTTACGATTGCTTTGGTGTACTTTGTACTGAAAGAAATAAAGTTCAAGAAACTCAAAGAAAAGTACTTTGAAGATAATGGTGGCCTACATTTAAAACAAGAACTAGCTAGGTATAACGGATCTGTTGAGACAGCAGCCAGAATCTTTACTGAAGAAGAACTCAAGAAAGCCACGAACAATTATCACGCAAGCACAAAAATTGGTGAGGGAGGCTATGGCATAGTTTACAGAGGAATACTATCAGATCAAAAAATGGTGGCCATAAAGAAGTCAAAAGTTAGTTCCCCGATCACAGATACTAAGCAATTTGTTAATGAGGTGATCATTCTTTCCCAAGTCATCCATAAAAATGTTGTCAGACTCGTAGGGTGTTGTTTAGAGACTCAAACACCTATCTTGGTCTATGAGTTCATTGCCCATGGCACTCTTTATGAGCACATTCACAGGAAAGGAGATCTTCCATTGGAATTGCGATTGAAAATAGCAGCAGATACAGCTGAAGCTCTAGCATACTTGCACTACTCCACTTCTACGCCAATCGTACACAGAGATGTGAAAGCAACAAATATCCTGTTAGGCCAAAATTTCGCGGCAAAGGTTTCGGACTTTGGAGCCTCACGATTGGTTCCTGAAGACGAAAACCAAACATCAACCTTGGTGCAAGGGACACTCGGATACCTAGATCCAGAATATCTCCAGTCAAACATACTAACTGAGAAGAGCGATGTTTATAGTTTCGGAGTTGTCCTAGTGGAGCTACTCACAAGCCAAAAGGCACTATCTTCTAATAAGCCTGAAGCAGAGAGAAACCTAGCAAGTGTCTTTGTATGCTCGATCGAAAAGGGATGCTTGGGTCAAATCGTTGATGCTGAAATAGTGGAGGGACGTTTTGAAACAGTCACTAAAGTGGCCGACCTGGCTAAAAGATGCTTAAGGTTAAGAGGGGAGGACAGGCCTTCCATGAAAAAAGTAGCCGCGGAACTCCAGGAATTAGTGGGAACTATGGCGCGGCATCCAGTCGGAGGACAGGAAGATTTCTCTCGTTCATGCAAAGATAGCGACTACTTGCTTGGCTCACCTTCTTCAAGTGCTTTCTTTGGGGATGTTAGAGGTGAAGGTGGTGACGGTGGTTGCAATGGTATTATAACCAGTGCGGAGTACGGGAGGAGCATGCAAAATCAAATTCAAATGGTTACACCTGACGGAGATGGGCGATAATCAGTTGACTTGTTCCTGATGATCGCTTGATTTTATAGTCTTCCTTTCAATTTGTAATTACCTTATGAAATGAAGGTAAGTCAGCATAATGGTGTGTTGTAGGCGTGCGGTAGAGTTATTTTTTACTCTAGTTATTATCTACTTTTTGTTGTGGTGTGCTTGTAGATTTAATCGGAAGACAATCCTCTTTCGTTTTCCTATTAGTTTGTCATCAATTATCTATGGTAATGTTGTTGTGTGGTTGCGAAAATAAAAAGAAAACATTCCTTTTTTGTTTTCCTCTTCGTTTATCATCAATCTGGAATTTACAAGTCACTTCCTTTTTTGTGCTGATCTCTCTCCACCTAAAAAATAAACACTCTTCTTTAGATTTCATTGATCTTAATGAAGAAAATTATATTTCTCGCAAGTTGCACAAGTTAATTTGATAAAACTTTTTACACAAGATGCACCTTTAATTTTTACTTTTATTTCAAAATGCATCCTAAACTCGATTTTATGCCACAATATTCCCCAAACTCTCATTTTCGTCCCAAATTAGTTCTTTTTTCGTTAATTTTATTAATTTACTGTTAAATATAAGATCTCGTTTGGTACATCGTATTGTACTGATTACTTCAATAGAATAGACTAATTTATCTACTTGATAGACTGACTATTTAGTCTGAAGTTTAATGTTTTACTGAAATTAAAACATTGACTATATATATTATACTAGTCAGAGCATGTTATAGTAGGTGATATAAAACATGTATATCATAAATATTAATTATGTATATTATTATTATTAATAATAATTTATTTTAATTAATTATTGATATATTATTATTATTACTATGATTTATTAAATTATAATTAATTATTAATTATTATATATTATCTATTATTATTATTATTATTACAATTTTCAAGATTGTTAATAATCTGATTATTTAAAACAGAAATTTTCAAAAATATTATTATAACATAATTAGATTGTATAAAAATAATTAATCGTATTAATTTATACAATAATTAATTAATACAAATAATAACAAATACAAGTAAATGTGCTTATTTGGACAAAAAGTTAAAAAAAAAAAATTAACAAAACCCACCACCGCCCTAGTAGGCTAGTATTGCCGACTCCTCCATCGTCTTCATCCTTGGGGACCACCAACAAATTCCTTAGCCAAGCATGTATAAAATCTCATCCCAATTTCTCTCACCCTCCTCAATGCCGCGCTCTCGAGCTCTACTTCAGTGTTGCGATGGAAAGGTTGCCCAACGCCCAAAAGATGAGCCCCGAGATGGAACCCCCTTGGTAGTAATTCCAAGGCTGCCGAGCTTTTCGCTCTCAATTCCAGCTCCGACATTGACCCGATCAAGCCCTATGCCGAGTTTTGGATCGGGACCCATGAATCTAGACGTTCTTATGCTGATTCTGGGTCGGGGCTCGTAACCCTTAAGGCCTGGATCTCTCACGAGTCACGATTCCATTGTTCTTGGTAAAAAGATGGTTAACAAGTAGGGTGGTGATCTTCCCTTTCTGTGTAAGGTATGGTTCCTATTCTATGTTTGGTTGCTGAGAAAAGAGAGAAGAAAAGAAAATTGGACACTATTTGAGAATGTTTGTGACCTCAGCTGAATACTTACATGATCCACTTTGTAAAACTGAGTTTGAGAAGTTTACGTCCAAAATGCTAGTGAATCCTTTGTATCATGTAGACTTTTGGTTTGAAATGCTTAGATTATGGACTTTTGGTTTGTTGCAGGATTTTAGCTACTTTCTTTATCGATTAAGGCTCATTCAGATAGAGAATTGGCAAGGGTGTTGAACAACCTGCACCCTAATGTTTTCAGAGATGACAATCATAAACCAGAAATGGTATTCGCACTGTCAGAGTTTGAGGCACTTTCCCGGTTTATAAGTGTCAAGGTAAGACATAAATCATCCTTTTGAAATGGATGTCATTTGTTCTATCTCTTTGTTGGGTATGGATGTTTTCCTTTTTCAGTATGCTTAAGATTGCAGCTTGGTTCTTATGGATCCTAAGTGATAGGGCGATAATAATATATTTTTACTAGCAGATAGCAGCTTTACATAAGGTCTCTTTTGAATTTTCTTAATCCCTAATCCCTAAGATTTAGTTTAACTTTTTCTTTTAATTTTTTGTCCAAAATGATCATATTATTCTTATATTTGACAGTAAGCTAAAGGAATTAACGGAAAAGGACTAACTTGGGACAAAATGGGATTTCAGAAAGCATCCAAACACAAAAACGAGTTTATTGTGCATTTTGAGATAAAAATAAGAGTTCATGGTGTTTCTTAAGTGAAAAGCCATTTGATAATATAGCAAGCAAATATTGTTGGTGTGTAGACTTACGCTTAGCAGCAGTTAGGTGGACTAGCTGACGTGGAACGGATTCTAACCAAATCTGAGTAAAGAATGCGGGTTTGTGCACTTCACTCGAGTGCCAAGATCTTCTGGAATATATTAGGCATGTTGCATTTTGTAATTGGATGTATGCCATCAAAGTGTCATCATCTTGTAACTGAATTGTGAGAGTGAAAAGAGTGTGTATGTAAGACTAGTCAGCCAATGAGAATCAATCAATGAAATATTCAATCATAGCCAAGTGAATCCATTCAGAAAAATTCATAGAGGCATAAACACAAACACCTAGAGTGCATTGATTATTACCATGATCAACACTCAATTTTAAACACAAATTCAATCCAAATTCCATAGAGGAAGAATTAAAGGGAATTGAAAAACATCATAGCTAATCTCGATTCAATCTCAGTTAGGAGTTTGAAGATTAGAGAGTTACCATTTTGCAGTTCATATAATCCGACCATTTTGTGAAGCTCTATTCGATCTGCGTCAATTTTGAAACCAACATGGAATCAGAGCTTAGACTATGATCATCATTTGGGGCGCCTGATCTGTGAAGCAATCTCAGCATCATAATGCTGATACAAAACTAGTCTAACATGGCTGGAGTTACTGGTGGAGTAAAAATGAGAGTACCTACATTCACAGGGAGAATTATGAATTTTGGAGCATCAAAATGAAACTATAATGAGAAATCATGATATGTGGAAAGTAGTAGAGCAAGGAATACCTGATCCTAAGTTTGACAGTGATGACGAAGAAATTGAGACACCACAGTCAAAAGCAAACCAGGTCAAGGATGCAAGGGCACTTGGGATGCTGCAAAATGCAATAGCAGAGGATATTTTCATGAAGATCTCAAATAGGAGACGGCCATAGATGTTTGGAGTCTAAGAAGACAAGACTTCCGTGGTGATTGAAAGGTAAGGGCTGTAAAACTTCAATTACAAAGTAGTGATGATGAGTCTTTATCTGCTTATTTCTCATGACTGTTTGGAGTAGTAAATCAAATGAAAAATAATGGAGAAGATGTCACTGAGCAAAGACTTGCATAGAAAATCCTAATTTTCTTAACCAACCCATATGATGTTATTGCCTCTAATCTTGAAAAAATTAAAGATATTTAGAAGATAAGTTCAATCAGTGTTGTTAAATCTATTCGTGCCTTTGACCAGAGTTTAGAAATGCATTGATTCAAGTGTTGTTTTTGAGAAGGAATTTTCTACTCTTTATGTTAATTCAAAGTCACATCAATCAAACACACATCAGGGCAAGTTCAAGAATTCTTACAAGGCTTGTAACAATAATTGGAACAATAAGTCCAATCAATGCAGCAAAATTTTGGAAGTCCACTGGAAATTACAAAAGTGGTAGTTCTAGTAAGTGCGTGTGTGATAAATTACACTATGGCAAGTTCTAGTTTGAGGGCAAGACCAAGTTTTTCAAATGTAACAAGTTTGGTCACATTGCCAAGAATTGTGAATCAAAACATGTGAATCTAGCTAAGTTGGTTGAAAGAGAAGAAGGGAATATATTCTATGCTTGTCACTCTGCATCATTTAACCAAGACACTGAAGTATGGCATGTTAACAATGCTTGCAGCAATGAGAAACCACATGATAGGGCGTGAGTCTTTACTTGTCCATGTGGATAGGAACCTGAAATTTAGAGTCAAAATGGGTACTGGTGGCTTAGTACAAGCAACTGGGAAAGGTGCACTGGTGAATCATACTAGCCAAGAGAAAAGAGACATCCAGGATGTGATGTTAGTACAAATAACTGGGAAGGGTACACTGGTGATTCTAGGTGTTTTCCCTTATCATTTGATTGCATGACTTCTGTGAAAAGTAAGGCAACTATTGAATGAAAAGTAGAGTTGTGGAACAAAAATTTGGACATCTAAACTATGCAAGCCTTAGAACCTTGCAGAAGAAAGAGATGGTGATCAGGCTATTTAATTTAACAAGTGGACTTGAAGTTTGTGAAGAGTGTTGCTGGAAAACATGTGGAGTCATTTGACACAGAGAAGGCATAAAGAACATCCTCGTCACTTTGAACTAATCCATACTAACATTGGTGGCCAATGCGGAATGAAATAGTCAATGGATGTACTTCACACATTCATTAATGATCATTTAAGGATGTGTTGGTTGGATTTCCTAAGACACAAGTTTGGAGCACTAAATATTGTCAAGAAATTTAAGACAATGGTGGAATTACAGAGTAGTTACAAAGTTAAGAAGTTAAGGAGTGATAGAGGTTTTGAATATAAATATAAATATATATATATATATATGTAATGAATTTTAAGCCTAATGTGAGGAATGTGGAATTGAAAGATAGTTAATAGTAGCATATTCTCCTCAACAAAATGGGGTTGCTGAGAAGCAGAATAGAACTATTGTAGAGACGACCAAGCCTATGCTACATAACAAGAAAATACCCTATGAGGTTTGGAGTGAAGCTGTTAACACAACTGTCTATCTACTCAACAAATGCCCAACTAAAGAAGTTTAAGAGAAGACTCATTTTGGACAATATAGTGGAAGAAGACTTGGTGTGAAGCACATGAAAGTTTTTGGTGCATTGTGTTACATTCATATACTTAATCAGCTTAAACAAAAGTTGGATGAAGTTGGGATCAAAGGTGTGTTTACGGAATACGGTAGTTTTGAAAAAAGGATATAGAGTATCCAATCTTAATAAAAAGAAGATTGTTATCTCTAGAAGTGTAGTGTTCAATGATACAACATCATGCAATTAGGAAGAAGCTAAAGAAGAAGAAGCATCAATTCTGTTTGATGCTGATAGTGTTCCTGAACCAAATACAGCTTAGTTTAAGATCGTGAGACTGTAGCTTCTGATGCAGTTTAAATCATTGGTTCTAATGGTGAATCTAGTTCTTGTTGTAAATTTTGCCCCTTTAGTGATCTTGTTTCTTGATAGACTTAGGTGATTATGCAAACAATAGGATGATGCTAAGATAATGCAGAATATACATGAACAATAAAGTAAACACACCACACACGAACACAAAAATTTAGCGAGGTTTGGCTAATCATTGCCTACGTCCTCGTGTGATCTCCTTGAGACATCTCTAGCACTATGAAGATAATAAGATTACAAGAACTTTTGTAGAATCTTGATCTAAACCCCAAACCCTAGCTCACAATCTCTCAAATCATTCTTTTGCTCTTATATCCGGGTATGATTTTTTTATTTACTGCTGTCTTATTTTTCTGTGTGTATGTAAGGACTCCTAAGAGACCTATTTATAATGTATAGGACTTAGGTTACACTCCTAAGCATATTGCAATTCTTATTCTTCTTTGGAGATGGAAAGATAGTTTATTTCTTAATCCCTGGAGGGCTATGAAATACTTTTCATAATCCTATATGGAAACATTAGAAAAAACTCAGATTTCTTAGTCCAACACTTGGAATCCTAGTAAAACATTATTTCTTGGTATTTTGTCGGGCCAATTTTTTTTTCAACAGTTCTAGTTGTTCAAGTTCTTCTAGTCTTAGTTCTACTCCCATGAAACTTAGGTCTCTTAGTGAAATTTATGCAAGATGTAATATGTGTATTTTTTTTTAACCAGAATGATATCTAGAAGCTGCTTAAGATCAAGCTTGGTAGAAGGCTATGGAGGCTGAGTTAGAGATGATAAAAAAGATTTCAACATGGGATCTGGTTGATAAGCTAACTGACAAACCAGTAATTAAGGTGAAGTGGGTGTACAAAACCAAGTTAAATCTTGATGGTTCAATACAGAAGCACAAAGTAAGGTTCGTGGCCAAAACATATGCACATAGACCAAGGGTTGATTTCAATGAAATCTTTGCCTATAAGGCAAGGTTAGATACAATCAGAATTTAGATTGCCCTGGCAACATAAAGAAGTTGGAAAATGTACCATCTTTATGATAAATCGGCTTTCCTAAATGGGGTGCTAGAAGAAGAGGTCTGTATGCATCAACCAGAGGGTAATGAAGTGAAGAATGCAGAATAGAAACTGTATAGACCCAAGAAGGCTCATATGAAACTAAAGCAAGCTCGCAGAGTCTTGTATTGTGAGATTGATGCTTACTTGACTAAGTGTGGTTTTTAAAGAAGCCCTAGTGAAGCTACTCTTTACTAAAAGTCAAACAACAAAGAAGAAACCATGATCGTATCCATCTATGCTGATAACATGGTGTACATAGGAGACATTGAGATCATGATCTTAGAATGTCATCAAACAATCTCCACCTTGGTGAGTTAAAACCTAAGAAATGACTGTTGAAAACCCAGAATGTCATCAAACCTTCTTGAAGTAACTCTGGAAAAACTTAAAGAACCTTTCACCTTGGCAAAAAAAAACTCCTTTTACCCTACTGCACCTCATGTAAAGGGGTGCCCCACCCAACACCTTAGCACGAGAGAAGGCTGAGTAAGTTCAAGCAATACTTGAACTTCTCTGGTATAACTGTTTTAGTAAGATAGTCAGAAGCATTTTCGTTTGTATGGACCTTTTTGACTATCACCTTAGAGTCGACCCAATCCTTTATCCTGTGATAACAAACATCAATATGTTTTGATCTTCCATGAAACACTTGATTCTTTGCTAAGAAGATAGCACTTTCACTGTCACACCTAACCACCACAAAATTCTAAATGATTCCAAACTCCCTTGCTAAAACCACTCAGCCAAACTGCTTCTTTTCCACCTTCTACTAGTGTAATGTACTCTGCCTCTATTGTAGACAATGCTGCAATAGATTGTAGAGTAAACTTCCAACAAATATGGCCACCACTACACATGAACACGTAACCTGCCGTGGACCTCTTTCTGCCTAGGTTCCCTGCGTAGTCTGCATCCACATAACCCAACACATATGCTTCTCCTTGCTGTTTTTCAAACAAAATGCCCGGATTCTTTATTCCCTTCAAATAACAAATGATCCACTTAACTGCAGACCAATGCTCCTTTCCTGGATTTTCTATATACCTCGAGACAACGCTCATTGCTTGAGCTAAGTTAGGTCTGGTGTAAACCATTGCATACATAAGACACCCTACTGCACTTTCATAAGGTACGTTCTTCATCTCCTTCAACTCTTGTTTAGTAGTTGGACTTTGCAGCTCACTCAATTGATAGTGTGTTGCTAATGGAGTGGACACTGGCTTTGCTTCATTCATGTTGAAGCGCTCCAAAATACTCTGAATATACTTTGGTTGTGATAACCAAATCTTTCCCGCTGTTCTGTCCCTCCGTATTTGCATTCCAAGGATCTTTTGTGCAGGTCCTAGATCCTTTATGTTGAATTCCTTAGTTGCATATTCAACTTCCGAATTCTAGACATATCTTGACATGCAATCAACATGGATGTTACTTTCCTTAACCTTTCAATTGGCCTCTTAAGAAATTAGAGCTCATGCTAACTGAATTAAAAGAAGCTTTAGATGCCCAAAAATGTCCATGAACCATTCAAAAAGGTTACCTTCCAAGACTAGTAAATTGTGACGCCACATTGTCCAAAACTGCGCAGTGTTGTAAATAGTGATAGGTCGTGAATTAAGTATTATTTTATATTATTTTATACCCTTTATATTTGACTTTTAATATTAAAATAATAAAAAATTGGAGAAAATAATATATATTTGTGAGATTTTTGTAGAATTAAATAAAGCTTGGAATTGGAGCGTTTTGGCGAAAGAATCGTCTCAATTCGAAATATAACGAATAATTTATGGACGAAATTCGTTGCAATTATATTAATTAATTTTTAAATTAATATTTTTTTTTTGCAGAAGCCCAAATCCAGCAGCCCATCCTTGCTCCAGTCCACTGTGCATAACCCAGCCTAAATTAGTTACAACCCAAGCAATCATCCCACAAACCCCAGCTCAGAAGCCTAAACGGCAGCTCAGGCCCAGCTCAAGTCGCTAGCCCAGGCAGTGGCTTCGGTTCGGACTGGCCGAACGTCCATACAATACTTCAGTGCGCGCGTCCCGAAATCCATATCTCTAGCTCAGCACGTGTGCGCTGAACGCCCTGCTTCTGTCAGTGTGTCAGGCGCTGAACTTCCTCACCTGTTGTCAACATGCGCCTGCCGAAGTCACGTACTTCCTGTCAGCAACAGCTCACCAACTCCCTGCTCTCCTGTTAGCTGCTTTTGCCGACTCACATCCACCAGCTCAGCGCCAAGTCGCCGAAGCCTTCCTCTGCGCACCTGTAGCTAGCCATCGACTCCACCTGCTCTATTTTTGCATCAGTTTTGGCAGATTTCCAGCATTTTTTTTTTCAAGCAAAATCAACCCAAATTTTCATCATTTCTTTTTGTACTAATTTATAATTATTTTTATATTTTATTTTGTATTTTATTTTTAGTTCTTTTTGGCACTTCCTCTATAAATAGGAAGGTCATTCTCATTGTTGAGGGTCCTCAATTTTAGTCTTTTTTCCCCCTTTTATTAGTTCATGTTTCTCTCTTCTTTTAGTTCTTTTTCATTTTATTTTGTAGATTTATTTTGGGATAATTTTGTAACTTCTTTTAATTAATTATTTTAGTTTCATTTTCTTTATTTTATTTTAGAATTTCTTAAACTTCTCTTTAATTACAATTTTATGTTTTCCTTAAGAAAAACCTAAAGTTAGGTAATTCTAAGGCAATTCAATGGTTTTTAAGACTGCATTCCTCGTATTTCTTCTTTCATCTTTAGAAGTTTCATGCCGCTGTTCGGCGATTCTTGTGAAAAAACCATATTTTTCTACTTAAATTCTTGTTATTGGTTTAATTTTACTTATAATTCCATATATGTGTGAGTATTTTCTTTCTAACATTTGTAAGTATGAATACAATTTCTAAGTGTTTTACTTTCTGAATTTATTTTATTTCATATATTTTAGTGTTTCATACTTCAATTTGATGCTAAGTGTCGGCCGCTGTCGGTGCACTTAGCATTTGATTGAAGAGATTTTAATGTCGACAGTTGTCAGTGCATTAAATGATAAATTTAAGGTAGATCATATTGTAGGTAATAATCTGCTGTTTGGTGCATTTATAATATGAAAAATGTATGCATGTAATGGAGATGATGAAGGTAGGATTTCGTGATTTGTTCAATATAAGCATGATGTTAGACTATTGGTAAAAATTGTGTTTAAATGATGTTTATTTTAGGAGTAGTTTTAGATGATGTAATTGTTAATTTTAATTTAATTATTAGTTAGTGTTAAAATGTAGTTTAGATTACACTTGATTCAAAACTCCACTATCTCATTCTTTTATTCTTTTATTCTATGATTCTTTATTCTTTTATTCTCTAATTCTTAATTCATTTATTTTTTAATTCATTTATTTATTTATTCTTTAATTATTTAATTCTTTATTATTTAATTATTTTATTCTTTAATTCATTTATTTATTTATTCATTAATTCATTTATTAATTTTTTATTTGATTATTCATTATTCTTTCTTACTAACACATTATTAATGTTCCTTAATTTTTCCAGTTAAGAATGATCTCTATTTATCAATACTATATCTACACAAAAAGGGTTTAAATTGCATAATACTCGAATTACGTGTTTAATTTGATACGTAGTTTGAGCGTTTATAAAAAATTTAGCGTTGTTGTCGGAAAAATTGAAAATTATTTTTAATTTGTTAGTGTATGTATATAAATTGTGCATATTATACTTGTTTACATTTTTTTATTTTTTTTCTTATTGTATTTGTTCATAATTTTCTTATTATACTTGTTTATATTTTATTTGTTCATATTATATTTGTTCTTACTTTATTTGTTCTTACTTTATTTGTTTATCTTTATACATGTTCATATTATACTTGTATATTATTTTTATTTATTTTTATACTTTTTCATTTATTTTTATACTTGTTCATAACATTTATTTTTATGCTTGTTCTTACTTTATTTGTTTATCTTTATACATGTTCATATTATACTTGTATATTATTTTTATTTATTTTTATACTTTTTCATTTATTTTTATACTTGTTCATAACATTTATTTTTATGCTTGTTCATAATTTTGATTCTTATAATTGTTCATATTATATTTGTTTATAATGTTCATACTTGTTTATAATTCCTATTTTTCTATACTTGTTCATATATGTTCATAATTTCTTGTTATATACTTGTTCATATTATATTTGTGTATGTAAATTTAAATTCTTATCATACTTGTATATATTTGTTCATAGTTGTACATAATGTTCATATTATACATGTTCACTTTTTCTTATTTTTATTTTTATATTTTTTAAATTGTTCTTGTAATTTTTTTTAAAAAAAGATATTTCTTTTTAAATTTAATTTGTATCTTTCTTTATTTATTAAAAAAATTCGAAAAAATAAATAAATAAAGTTTACTTTCCTATTTTCTTTAATCTTAGTTTTATGTTAGTGTTAATTCATACTTGTGAATAAATATTGTACATATGTTACTTGTTATTCTTCATACTTTTTTATAATTATTATACTTGTTCATAATTTTCATTTTTATGCTTGTTCATAATTTTTATTTTTATATTTGTTTATGTAAATTCAAACTCTTATTATATTTGTTCATACTTTGTTCATAATTGTACATACTTGTGTATAATTGTTCTTTCTTTTATACTTGTTCATAAATTGTTCATAATTTTTATGTTTCATAGTGTTCATTCATACTTGTTCATAATTTTTATTTTTTTATACTTGTTCATATTTGTACATATTTGTACATATTTGTACATATTTGTTCATACTTATTTGTTTATACTAGTTTATAATTTGTATATTACTTGTTTACATTTATTTTATTTATGTGTTCATATATTTATTTAAGTTTGTCCTTTTCTTCATTTAAAAAAAATTCGAAAAAAAAATTTAAAAAATTCTTATCTTAGCTTTGTGTTAGTGTAAATATATAAATAAATCTTGTACATATATTAGTTCGTTAATGTGAAATTATTTTGTAAATATCATTACTTGTGCATAAAACCATACTTGTGAATAGGCTTCGGCATTGGGTCGGGTCGGGCAAGCCCAGTCCAAATTTTTTGGGTTTGGACCGGGTCGGGTCGGGCTTATTAAATAATTTTTAAATTTACGGGTCGGGTCGGGCGAGCTTAATGACATAAAAAGAGCCCACGGGCTTTTATCGGGTCGGGTTTATATCGGGTTTTTCGAGTCGGGCCTATTAAGCCCACTTGGATCGGGCTTACGTGGGCTTTTGTAATAAATTATGTCTCAAATTTTAAAATTACAAAAAAATATTAATAATGAAAAAAAATACACAAGGGTGCAAAAATGTGGCCTCGTTAAAATAATATACTCAAGGGTCCAAAAATGTTGGGCTTATTAAGTAGGTGGAGGAGTGGTTAGGGTTTGTATTGGGTATTGGGTATTGAGTATTGGGTAATGGGATTTTTAAAATAAATTAGGTGGACTTGGGGATGAGATTTGGGTTTGGGTTGAAATATTAGTATTAAGAATGGGTTAAGTATTAATTTTTAAATAATAAATATTTTATATTTTCGGGCTTATGGGCCGGGTTCATTACGGGCGGGTCGGGCTGGGCTTATCGGGCTTTATCGGGCTCGGGCCTATCGGATTTGAACACCATAAGCCTAAGCCCAGCCCGCTAACTCTCGGGTCGGGCTGGCCCACGGCCCATAGCGGGTCGGGCCTGGCTTTTGTCCATCGGGCTTATCGGGCCCCCATAAGCCCATGGGCTTTTGGGCCAAATGGTAAAGGCTACTTGTGAATAAATTGTCCATACTTGTATAAATTGTTCATATGTAAATTGTCATGTTATACTTGTAAATTGTGCATAAAAATATACTTGTAAATAATTCGTGCATTCATGCATTAGTCTCGGCTATATGTAGATCACTTGTACTTAGAAGTTTAGATTTTGATCTTTAATGGAATAAGTGAAGTCTCTTTTGTTAACTCTCACCTACGATGATTGTTAACACTTGAGTTATCTTAATTCCCTTGGAGTAAGAAATTTTCGAGGGTGATGTTTAGGACAAGAGACGGTACTCATAACGGGTTTTGGGTCTAAGAAAGGATATCAATGGAGTTTAAGCCTCGGGATGTCTTGAAATTAGCCATACCTCTTATGTTTATTCTTTCTAACCTAGTCACCTTTGAACTTGTCCAAACAGTTGAATTAATCTGAGATATTTACTTGGACCGCACGGACGTAGAAGTCTCTATCTAAACTTTGAAGCTATGTAAACCATATATATTTTTGACTTCCTTCGACATGTAAATATTGTTTATATATTTTTACATTTGTATCTTAACTTACATTACTTGTCATGACAAATTTAACTTGGATTTTTAGTTTAACTAACTTGCATATTTCATTCTAACTTGCATAGCATTTTTAATCTAACTTGCATCTCTAAATTGCATCTCTAACTTAAATTTACATATCTAACTTGTATTCTTGACAAACGTACATCTCTGACTAACTAACTTGCATTTCTATTTAGGCTGGATGAACGTTAAACTTCAAGCACTTGTCAACCTAATGTGTTCCCGAGATGTGAATGAGTCATCAACGTAGATTTGTTGTCTTTCAACCCTTCACTCTCTTTTATTTTGTTTATTTAATGTTTTATTGCTTTATTTTCGTAAATCTTCTTCCTTATTTTGATTCTATGTTTATGTACTTCCTCTTTGCCTACATTGAGGACAATGTAGAATTCAAGTGTGAGGGAGTGGTTTACAACTTTAATTGTGCAATAAAATTGTTTTATAAAAACTATTCAAACAAATAAAATAAATAAAAAATAAAATAAATAAATAAATTTGTTTTTATTGCTTTATTGAGTTTTTTGTTTTAACTTAGTGTTTTTACGAGTATTAAGTTTCCCTTTAACTTGTCAATGATATAAATGAATAGAAATGAATATGTTATGACTATAAAGATGATCACTACAATTTGAATTTGTTTATTAATACTTTGTAATGAAGTGTTATAACTTGTAGATAATTCATGTAAATTGATACATAAACGAGCATGGTAAGATAAATATGAATAATTTGAACCTTATATGAGTTTTAGAACTTTATATACATCTTTGATGAGTGATTCATAAGGTTTTTGTTTAAATTGATATACTTATACCTCATAACTTCTTGCCAAAGCTTTTAATGAATTATAGTGTACTAGAACTTATTCTATGTGATTTTCAAAACTTTTAAGTCAATAAACTCTCTGATTTTGGATATGATTAAGGAATTAGGGTTAACACCACAAATTCAAACATCAATGTTTCCTATTTTGTGCGCACAAGTTGCTACCCCCCCCCCCCCCCCCCCCCCCCCCTCCCCCTTTAGTTTTAACCCTCTTGAGCTCACATTAAGTCTTTCTTTCATAACCATGATTATCTAAACTCTTGAGCTTAGTATAAACATATTTTACCCATGTTCCAAGGACTCGGTTGAAGACATGAAAATGGTGTAAAGAGAAATTGATGATGTTGTGAAGACTTTTATGTGTATTATATGGATTTACTTACTCAAATTTTGTTGTATTATTGACACATGTTATTACCTTGATATATATATATATATAAACATTGTTTTGAGTCTCTATCAAGGTAATAAGGTTTGATTATGTAATGTTTGAGTTAAGTCTTTTACATTTGTAAATCTGACACAAAGAATGATTGCATGACCCAACATGATCAAATCAGGCCTATGTTCGAAGGGATGAATTACTGATATTATTGCACTACGGTTGAGAAGTTATGATACGTTTTGGGAGTCTATTGAGTCTTGGAACGAATTTGAGCACCACTTGTCCTATTTTTCCTTGCCTCTAAAACTTAGTCCCATTACAACCTTCGTAAAGACCTTATAATCCTTAAGATGGTAAATTTTGATTAGTTAAGTTAATCACTTGAGTAAGCTTATGGTTTTGGTTCATTTGTGCAAGTATATTTTATTTTTATCTTGAGGTGTTTTGTTTGAGATTTTGCAAAAGTACTTTATTTCTATTATATTTTCTCACATACTTTGAATGCAAAAACAAACTCTTGCAAAATTGAGTGAATTTTTTAGTGCATATCCTTATGAGTTGATTTATACTTATTTTTTTAATGTTGAGATTCATTTCACCATATTTACTCATTATCTTAATTGTTGAAACATTTTGTTACCATGTATTAACTCTTGAATTCAAATGCTTAAATGCTCTAAGTGAAAATCTTTTATGTCATGATAATAATGAAATTTTGAGACAAATGGTTAAGGGTTTACTTGTTTTGAATTCATAGTTTAATTTTAGTATTTGTTAGGGACTAATAAAGTTTAAGTGTGGAGGTATTTGATAGGTCGTTAATTAAACATTATTTTATACCCTTTATATTTGACTTTTAATATTAAAATAATAAATAATTGAAGAAAATAATAAATTTTGTGGGATTTTTGAAGAACTAAATAAAGCTTGGAATTGGTGCGTTTTGGCGAAAGAATCGTCCTAATCGGAATTATAACGAATAATTTATGGACGAAATTCGGTGTAATTATATTAATTAATTTTTAAATTAATATTTATTTTGCAGAAGCCCAAATCCAGCAGACCATCCTTACTCCAACCCACTGCGCAGAACCCAGCCCAAATTAGTTGCAACCCAGGCAATCAGCCCACAAACCCCAGCCCAGAAGCCTAAACGGCAGCCCAGGCCGAGCCCAAGCCGCTAGCCCAGACAATGGCTTTGGTTCGGACTGGTTGAACGTCGATACCATACTTCAGTGCGCGCGTCCCGAAATCCATATCTCTAGCTTAGCACGCGTGCTCTGAACGCCCTGCTTCTGTCAGCGTGTCAGGCGCCGAACTTCCTCACCTATTGTCAACATGCGTCTGCCGAAGTCACGTACTTCCTGTTAGCAGCAGCTCACCAATTCCCTGCCCTTCATGTCAGCTGCTCTTGCCGAGTCACATCTACCCGCTCAGTGCCAACTTGTCGAAGCCTTCCTCTATGCACCTGTAGCTAGCCACCGACTCCACCTGCTCCTTTTTTGCATCAGCTTTGGCAGATTTCCAGCATTTTTTTCAACCAAAATCAACCCTATTTTTCATCATTTTCATATTTCTTTTTGTACTATTTTATTATTATTTTTATATTTTATATTATATTTTATTTTTAGTTCTTTTTGGCACTTCCTCTATAAATAGGAAGGCTATTCTCATTATTGTGGGTCCCCAATTTTAGTCTTTTTTTCCCCCTTTTATTAGTTCATGTTTCTCTCTTCTTTTAGTTGTTCTTCTTTTTATTTTGTAGATTTATTTTGGGACCATTTTGTAACTTCTTTTAATTAGTTATTTTAGTTTCATTTTCTTTATTTTATTCTTAGAATTTCTTAAACTTCTCTTTAATTATATTTTTATGCTTTCCTTAAGAAAAATCTAAGGCTAGGTAATTTTAAGGCAATTCAAGTGTAACGGCCCGGAACTTCAAAATGGCAAAAATGTAAATTTGGAAAATTTTTGTATAAAAATGGCGATTTTACCCTTGTGAATAGTATGGTCAAATGTTGACTTTTTGTTTGGCAGGTCGAACGGACGTTGACCGATGACTGTGACGTAGTTCGGGACATCACAAGTCCGTAGACAGGTGGCACGTCCAATTTGGACAATCAGAGAAGAAGTTGTGACGTTCAGAAGTTTGAGGGTATTTTTATAATTAGGTTAAAAAAGAGGGAATTTGTTGACTTTTTGCTTGACCACTATTTTTCACGCAGTTCGAGGACCGTTAGGAAGGTCTCGATGTCCTGAGTATAACGACAGGCGGCACGCCGTCATCGAACGTTGGACAGTTAAGTTATGGGTCTAGTTTTGAGAAGGGTAAAATGGTAATTTGGACACAAAGGGGCAAAATGGTCTTTTGAGCACCTTGGGATTTGTGAGCAATCCGATAGGGACAATTGGGCCTGAGTATTGGATATTTTTGGACTGAACTGTTGATTGGAGGACACCTGGCCAGCCTAGGGGCTTCTACCAAATTTGCACACGGTTAAATTTTAAATTGGGTTTATCGTTTAAGGGAGAAACAGGGACAGAGGACATCGATCAATTTCCAGTGTGTGTGTGAGAGAGTCGTGTAAGTTCTTGGTGGTGGTGGTGTGTGAGAGACCAGAGAGGTGTTGTGTTGTGTGTGGGAGTGTTTAGTGGAAAGTTCGACTGAATAGGGACTGCGAGAGGTGAGAAAACCAGAGAAAATATAGAAGGAATTGTGGACGGGTGTAAAACCTCAATCGATCAAATTAGTTTAATTTGATCTGTGGGAGTGATTAGAGAGTTAAGGATTGCTGCTTGGACCTTAGGAATCACGGCGGAGGTCACGGTGGAGGTCAGAAAACAGGTAAGTTATCGGTTTCCCCTTTTTTCCAATTTTGGTTCAGATTGAAAGTTGTTGGTTTTGGGGAGCTGTCGGGTCGTTCTAATGTTTCTTACAGTTGTAGGAAGTCATTACTGAGCTAAGGATTCAAACCCGTGCCTTGAGAAGACTGCTGGTGGCCGGGAACAGGAATTGAATTTTCTGGGTTTTAGTTCGAGGTTTGGGAGGTAAGAATCAGGGCTCCTTTTCGTGTTTTAACTAGTTGAATCAATTGCAAAGAGAAGGACGAAGCTTTAGGTGTATAAAGGATTGAAAATGGCTTAGAAATGGGTGAAAACCGGCCTCGCCGGCTCTGTTGGACCGGACCGATCTGAACCGGGTTGGCTGGGGGTTGACAATGACACTGTAGCAGGCGCGTGGCTCCCACGCGCAACCCTTTTGGGCGGCGCGTGAGGGCGCGTGGGGCATTTTTTGGGGAAGTGTTCAACATGGTTTGCACTCTAATCGATGTAACGACCATTTTGAGACAAGTTTCGAGTCGATCGGACATCAACTCGGGGTAGTTTTTAGTGTTCGAAGGTTTAGGGGAATATTTAATTACGTTTAAAAATCCCGAAAAATTGGGGAAATTAGCATGAGCTTAATTGAAGTGTTTGTGACTCGGAATTGTGATTTGTGACAGGTCAGAATATTCCCAAGGCATCCGAGGAGCGTACGGGACCTGATTGACGTATTCGGACTTTGTGAGTGGACTTTTGTTTTCTAACCGAGCATGCATAACTGCTTTTACTTGTTTACTTTATGGTTTGATATATGATTTAATTCTTATGGTTATAATGCTTTACTTTACTTGATTACGCACTTTTCAAGTCATATAGTTTATCGGTTTTGCACGTACTTCGAGAATATGATTTCTGTTATGCTTTTGATGATGGTTTCGAATGGATGATTTATAATTATACGTACTCTGTTTACTAAAGAACTGTGGAAATGATTTGAGATTTTAGAGGTGAACTTCGGGTGTGAGTCCCATTTCGATCAAATATGATTTCGATTTCGATTTCGATTTTCGAAGGATTTCAAGTGAGATTTTGGATTTTGGATTTCAATGGATTTTCCTATGCTTAAAGCAAATGGTTTTGGGTTTAAAGACCCAGAAAAAGGAAAACTGCAGGATCTAGTTTTGAGTTTAAAGACTCGGTTGATTGATTGACGGGGGGAGGGCCCTCGATTGATATGTTTTGAGTTTAAAGACTCGGTATCCCCCCTTCTTCCCCCCGAGGCCTGTGATTGTGTTTTGAGTTTAAAGACTCGTTGATATCCCGGGAAGGCCTGATTATGCGCATGGTTTAAAGTTTAAAGATTCGGGCACACTTGAGATCCAGCCACTCGTATGATTATTGTTTTCACTGGTTTTTAATTGATTTTCGTATCGTTCGTGTTGTTATTTTCCGATACTTAGTTATGCATGCATGTTTTAAAACGGAGGCTAAACTACTGGTTTATTTTTATAACTGTTTTTGTACATCTTTTATTTTTAGTCCACTCACGCTTTTAATGTTTTAACACCCTCCAGGTCGTAGTGCGAGCGTTGGGGCTACCGTTGAGATAGAGGCCGAGGCATTAAGTTACCCGTTGCACGTTTAGCTCACAGTAGGACGTTGTACTTATCTCGTAATGTTACTATGCTCTATATTACTGTTGACTAGTTGTATGATATTTCTCCCTGGTCTGAGAATGTATTTTTTGTCGTATTTGAGGTTATTTTGGTCTTTTGAGTGTATTTGTCAGACGGGAGCAGGGTTCGTCTCGGTTATCGAGGTGATAATCGGGGTGGGTCCTGTCATCAAAGGTTTTTAAGATCGCATTCCTCGTATTTCTTCTTCCATCTTCACAAGTTTCCTGCTACTGTTCGGTGATTCTTGTGACATTTGTAACATTTGTAAGTATGAATACAATTTGTATGTGTTTTACTTTCTGAATTTCTTTTACTTCATATGTTTTAGTGCTTCATACTTCAATTTGATGCTAAGTGTCGGCCGCTATCGGTGCACTTAGCATTTGATTGAAGATATTTTTAATGTCTGTCATTGTCGGTGCATTAAATAATAAACTTAAGGTAGATCATATTGTAGGTGATAATCTGATGTTCGGTGTATTTATAATATGAAAAATGTATGCATGTAATGGAGATGATGAAGGTAGAATTTCATGATTGGTTCAATATAAGCATGATGTTAGAGTGTTGGTAAAAATTGTGTTTAAATGAAGTTTATTTTAAGAGTAATTTTAAATAATATAATTGTTAATTTTAATTTAATTCTTAGTTAGTGTTAACATGTAATTTAGATTACAATTTGTTCAAAACCCCCCCATTTCATTCTTTTATTCTATGATTCTTTATTCTTTAATTATTTAATTCTTTTATTCTTTAATTATTTAATTCTTTATTATTTATTTCTTTTATTTTTTTAATTTTTTAATTCATTTATTATTTTATTCTTTAATTATTCATTATTCTTTCTCACTAACACATTATTAATGTTCCCTAATTTCTCCGGTTAAGAACGATCCCTATTTACCAATACTACATCTACACAAAAGGATTTAAATTGCATAATACTCGAATTACGTGTTTAATTTAATGCGTAGTTTGAGTTTTTATCAATTAGTATAGATTGTGGCTATTCATGTAAGGCACAAAAAGGATTTAAATTGCATAATACTCGAATTACGTGTTTAATTTAATGCGTAGTTTGAGTTTTTATCAATTAGTATAGATTGTGGCTATTCATGTAAGGGTATTAAATGTATTTAGTCATTAGTGAAAGGGTAGATAGGTCATTATTTAATGTACTAAACCCTAATCATATTTCTATTTAAGGATTAGGTTAACTGATGAATGAGAGTTCTAAACGTATTTCACAACACATTATCAGCACGACTCTAATCTACTAAGAAAAATTCCAGAAATCCAAAACGTTTGGGCTTTGCCCAATTCCTTATCGTAAGAATTTTTTTTTCTTTTCCTTTTGCCTTTGTTGGGAGGAGATCAAAATCAACTTCTGCCAAACCCTCATACGAAATTCGATAATTTCAGAAAACCCCTAATCAATTTTCATCTCCCATTTCAATTTGAGATCTTAATTTTCTTCATTGTTAAAATGCCTGTTTTCCCTAAAGATCCATTGCTCGCTGTGAACCTCGATCTATTCTGTATGTTCCCTATCTAGTACCTAGAAATCTGAGAAATGTACAAGAAGGCCAAGGCCTCCTTCTGGACTTCCGAGGAGGTTGATCTCATGTGACTAGGAGACCCTAATCTCAGGCGAGAAGTACTTTAGCACTTGGTCGTACGTGGAACGATTCGATCCCCAAATTCCATCTCTTCGAACCTTTCCAATTCACAACCCACGGACTCCCACTTTCCTATATTTCTTTTTCAATTCTCAAATCAAACCTGCCTCTCCCAAAAATCCCAAATTGCTTCCTCAATTGATTCCTCATGGTTTGCAACGATTGAAAAAAAAAAATTGGTGACTGATTTTTCACTACGCGATTGTTGATATCGCTGCCACCAAACGCAGAAGGTTCGTCTACAGAGTTCATCGCGTCTGCTTCCTCTTCTCCATCGCAACAATTTGCTCACTAAACTCAACAAGTCGTAATTTGGAATGGGTGGGTCACAGAGAAGACCCGTATGTTTGAGACCATCGGCGAATTGGTGGTGTTTGGTGTCACAGGTGATCAAGACGACTCAGAAGGTTTCGACTGGGTGTCGTCTGACGAGTCCAACTCAGTGAGACGACGACGACGAAATCAAACATGTTGTTCTCTTCGTGAAGCGTGGACCAAAGCCACTCTTCGGTGGGGAATGATCGAAGCTTATGGTTTTCTTCGGTGGGCTACGATCGAATGAGACTTCGATGGTCACAGGCTCCGCATACGTTCTTCGATAGACCATGACCAAAGTCATGGGTTTCTTCGGTACAAAAGGATCGATCAGGTACATGCTATCTCTATATTTATATAAATATGAGATAATACATGATCACATTGAATTATATGATAATATGATGATGATTTCATGATATTAGATTATATGATACATATGATGATTGATCTTGATGGACATTGAATGATGGAAATTTGGTATGCATAATGATGGCCTATGATCATGTGTGTGATGATCATCATTGACCACTACCTTGCGGCATGCTCGGAAATGACAAATGATCGCAGGCTCCAAAGCCCAAAACTTTCAATATTAAATGGTCCAAATGACTGCAGGCCACAGTAATCCATAGTAAAAGTGGAATGGAACCAAATATTTTGTTTATCTTAAATATAAGAAAAAGGCCTGTTTGCAAAGCCCAATAGGCTAAAGGAGGTCCAGCAGAACCCATGGCAAAGTATGTAACAACTAGTCCCGAATCTCGGGATTAGATTAGTGATGAATTTGAGGATCAGCGTGACTAATTGGGGATAAGTTGAGGGATCGCGGACGGATGGTGTAAAATGATCGTTTTGCCCGTGGGATTGGGTAAAATGTTGACTTTTGACCCGGGAGGTCCTATGCACGATGACCGAGGACCGTTACGGAGATCGGATCGATACGAGTCCGTAGACAGGTGGCATGTCAAAATCGGACGTTCGACGGGAAAGTTACAGGTCTAAAACAAAAATCGATATTATTCACAAAAACCGAAGATTTTGACACGTGGCACGATTTGATTGGGGAAGAATCTAGAAGGACCCACCAGATGAGTGACAAATGTCCCTATCTGATAGGCTCAGACCCCAATATTTTGGGTTTGTCCTCATCCTCATAATCTTCATTTTCTCCATCCTCTCTGTGAAACCCATAACTCGTGTGCACCTAATCCTACACAAACTGACAGGACCCGTACGAATCCCCCTGGATTATCTTGGGATGTGCATGCTCTTTTCTGACATCGCGTATCAGACAAGGGATAAACTTGTCATCCGCTCGGGGTCCATAGACTACACTAGGATCGGTGGTGGCATGTGATGTCTCGATCTCTGCTACAGCCCGCATCCGCTATCAACCTGAAGGGTATTAAAACCATAAAACTTATGAGTGGACAAAACAACAGTTTATAAAACTCATTTATATCAAAAATATGTTTATACCCTTCACGTAAAAGCATGCATGCATCATAAAACAGTTATTTCAAATCCTTTCTCGAAAGCAAGACGTATTGCTTCCCAAATCAAAACAAAGTGAAAAATGATTTTCAATCGAAGCCATCATCTCTGTAGGGTCTCAGCCCAAAAACCGAATCATATAAAACACGTACATGTCTAAGCCCAAACAGAAAACACATACAGAACCTCGACCCAAATCATCAAACTCGTGGGAACACATCCCGTGGGAACTCATCCCAATATCAGTCACGTTTCTCATCCTAGCACATGTGCATACAGTTCAGGACCGCTCATAATCCTAACATGTCGCCATGAACACATCACTCATCGCGACTATCTCTAGATCATTGCGAATACATCGTTGATTGATCTCATAATATCTCATCAGCACTGCTAAGTCGAGCCTCCCTCAGTCATTGCTTCCCGTGGCTGCTCGACAACAAGCAGTACATCGTGACCTCTGGACGGAACACATCACAATCCGGAGGCGAGCGTTGTAATACTCAGGACGAACCTAAATGTTATCATCACATCTAGGGCCTCAAGCTTGGAACATAATCAAATGGGTCACAGCTCAAAATACCTTTCGTAAAACTCATAACTAGGTCTCTACCCGACTTATCTCGAGTTTGACTGTACTCTAAGTCAAACCTCAAATCAACTGGGCCATATGCCCGAAAGATATTTCCAAAGCTAAAAACCAGTTCTCATTTCCAAAACACTTTCAAATCATAGTGCAACTGGGACTCATGCCCAAATCTCGATTTCACGCATCCCCGTGAAATCCTCAAAATCATAAATCAGTTCCTCGATTTTACGCCTCTTCGTGAAATCTTGGAATCACATACAACACAAGCACGTAGGACACTCGGCTGAAGCCCAAGCATCACATAAAATAGAAATCTTGAACTACGTGCACTAATGCAGTTTTTTCGAAAATGCCCAAAAAATTATATTTAAATCACATGCACTCATGGAATCTCAAAACATTTTCATAAACACATATAAAACATTTATGCATGCATCGAATTCATAAAACAAAGTCCACTCACAGACAGTTCAAGCTGCGCCTCGATACACATGTCATACACCTCTCCGGGCCAATCACCATCTCCGGGGTTCCCAAACCTGTCCAAATCATACTAGAGGGTTACTAACTACTTCAATAACCTATCATAAAAGCCCCCTAATTTTTCGGGATTTTTAAACGTATTTTACCTAGGACATAAACCTTCGGACGCTCGAAACTACCTCGCAACAGTGTCTGATCGACTCGAAACTTGTCCGAAAATGTTCGTTACATCGAAAGGATAATTTCATGTGTTAACCTCATCCCCAAACAGTGCCCCACGCGCCCCCACGCGCAGTCCAAATGCGCTGCGCGTAGGCTTCACATGCCAGACTGTTCACCTCCTTCAACCTCGCGTGAACTGGTCCAAACCAGTCCAACTGGTCAGCTGGTCCAACCGAACCGGCGTGATCGGTATAGGCCATTTTCTCCCTTATTTTTCATCCTTTTCCTCTTTCTTTCCACCAATCCTCTCTAATCTATCCTAGAGATTGTTCTATGCAATTAAAACGATGAAAACTAACCTAAAACTCATTGGTTCATTAAACCATTTAAAGCCCAAAATTCCATTCCATTTTAGGGGCACATCTAGGGACCAAAAATTCATCCTAATGATTCCATTTAGTTCCTAAGGTACTTAAAAACATGTTTGGAGGTTTGATTCGAGCTTACCTGGCCGAAAACTGAATTCGGTGGCTAGCCACCGAAAATTCCTCACGGCCGTTCCACCGCCGTGCTTGCATCATGGTAGCCACCATCAGCCCTATTTCAACCTCCCCTTCACTTTTCTATGTACACCATCAACAGAGGATGAAGGTTCGTGCGGGTTGGGATGGGTTGTGGTGTGGTGTTCTATGTTTCAGGTTCAATGAAACATACGAGGGAGAAGGGGTGGATGCATGTATATGTGTTTGTGCGCAATGGACTTGTCACTCATCCATTGGGTCTGGGGAAAATATCTGGGCCCACTAAATGATGAAAGTCCCCCCGTCTCATAAAACGTGCAATAGTGCATCGAAGCTTCTGTGACCAATAATTTTCCCGTGGAACGTCCGATTTCGACGTGCTGCCCATCTACGGATCTCGACTCTCGGGCATCGAACCTCCCAGGTCAAAAGTCAACTTTTTTCCCTCGTTCAGAGGTAAAATAGTAACTTCACCCTAAACATCCGAAAATCCTCGACTAATTCCCGATTAGTCCTACTAATCCATAATTAAGTCTTAATAAATCCCAAAATTTTGGGACGGGTCGTTACACAAACACCCTCCCATCTTCATCTGATGCCCCTAGTGTATGAATGAAAAAGAGAGAGTGAAGGGAGATGATCGTGGCTGTGCTGACGAGATGGACCGTCGTGGACGGTGGCCGGGAAGGTCCAATACGGTGAGTTACGTTAAAAAATGGGAATTTGGGTTTTAGTGCTTGTTGATCTGTTTTAATGATTGGAACGTGTTTGTGGGGTCTGTGCGAGTTGGTTGAGATCGAAATCGAGGATGGAGGTGGCCGGAGTAGACGGCGGAGCGCGGTTGCAGGTCATAATCAATGTTCCTCTTCGAACAGGTAAGTTCGAGTCCTTTTCTCAGTTTTCTGGTCTGGTAGATCGATTCTAGAGACTAAGACGAAGAGGTTGGGATAAAAAAGGAGTGGTTTGGTGGTTGGACGGCAGAGAACTGGTCGGGTCACAGTTGCGGGTCTACGCGACCCGGTTCAGGCTATCGGAACGACACGACTAAAGGACAGGGATGACCTAACGTCAACAATGATGTCATCAGGGTGAAGTCATCATGTTAGGTCTGACAATGTCAGACTGACATGTCAAGTAGGGACCAATAGGAGCTTGCTGACGTCATCATGTTAGGTCTGACAATGTCAGATTGACATGCCAGGTAGGGACCAATGGGAGCTTGACACGTGGCACTGTCAGATCTGACAGGTGTTAGCACTGTCAGATCTGACAGGTGTGTTACGTTAGCGTTGACTTTCGCATTGACCATGCAAATTTCGAGGTGGGACTAGTGTCATTCGAAGGGTTCCGACGATCCGGATCCAATGGTGGTGGTTTCGAGTTGATCAGAGATCTTTAAGTTGGTCAAATCGGCGTTTTTCACCTCGAGAAACATATCCGGGACACGTTGAATTTTTTCAGAGTTTTGAGGATTCATTCTATAGACTTATCTAGATGGTTAGTGACCTTCGGGTATGATTTGGACAGGATCGGAAGTCCCAGAGATGGTAGATTAGCCTCGGGGAGGTTTATGGCACGTGTATCGAGGCAGCAGTTAGGACGGTCTGTGAGTGGACTTTTTTTTTCGAAATATGATACATCCATAACTATTTTATATGTTTTATATCTATGTTTTGAATGCCTTGAGTACGTATGTTTGTGGTAGTTGGTATTTACGTATTTGCACGTATTTCGAGGCGTATGGTTTTATGTTGGATTTATATATGCTTGTGTTTTCAATAATGGTTTGATAGAATGGTTTTGGATTTGGAAATATGGAATTGGGCATGAGATCCATTTGATTTGGAAACTATCATACTTGGACTCCATTTGATGTAATGAGGTATTGGGCTGGAGGCCCATTTGGTTTACATGATCGAGCTAGAAGTCCAGTTGGTTATGATATCGGGCGTGAGTCCTATTTGTGGTTTAAAAATGTGATTTCGGGTTCGGAGACCCTAAAATGGAATTTTGATTTGAGAAATTGGATTTCTGGATTTATGATGAATATATGAAAATTCCGGGCATGGCCCTTTTGAGATATTTTGAAATGATTTTATAAAGATATTTCTCATATATCATCCTTATATGAGAATATGTGGATGGTCTCCTATAGATGTCTGGGACACTAGGGAAGTTACGGCGCATTGCCTGCAAGGGGTTATTGCACGGAGCGACTGGACCGTATAGTAACTCAGGAGCAGGATTGCTATGATTAGATGTCTGGGTTGTCAGACATCTGGGATGTTAAAGATAGACCCAGAGAGACTCCGAGCAGCACGCGTTCCTTAGACCGTGAGATATGAAGTCTGGGACGCTAGGCATCTGGGATGCCGATGATGGGTATTTGGTAAACATGATTCATTGAATTGATGAAATTGGATTTCTGTGTTTAATAAATGGATTTGAGCCAGTGGCCCACATGAATTTGGATTTACGGATTTCGGTGTTTTACGGTTTTGGGCTGAGTTCCCATACTTGGTTGATTTTACGGTTTTGGGCTAAGGCCCTAATGATTTGAAGAAAGAAATGACTTTGATTTTCTAATCGATTTTTATGATATTTGAATTAACTGGTTTTAGTATGCATGTATGCTTTTTAAGTGAAGGGCATAAATGTCTTTTCTGAAATGTGTTTTAATAAATTATTTATTTTCGTCCACTCACAGCTTTTATGGTTTTTAATGCCCTTCAAGTTGATCACGAATGCGGGATGTAGTAGAGACCGAGACATCACACTCCTCCACTGATCCTGCCACGCTCTGGAAGCCGTTTGGGCTGTTCGCCTAGGTATCCCTTGTCTGGCCTTCGTGTTACACATAGGTTAGATGGGTGTTTGGTCTTCGTGTCGAACGTGGGTTAGACGGGAGCATGGCACATCCCGCGTAATCCTGCGGGGGGGAGGATTGGGATAGGTCGTATCAAAGTAGCCCATGCATTTTGGTCCACAAGGCTTGGCCTAGTCCAGCCTCGACCCAGATCTAGATCCAGAAGATCCAACCTACTCAACTTGATCCGAAGTCAATGCGAATCGATCAACTTAACAGGGTCAAACACGTTATCAATGATGAGATGCACTTATACGTTACAGTGGATCATAATTTTCAATACGAGAAGTATTTGTTTACATATATCAAACCATATAATGCTAGAAGCATTAATTAAATATTTTTCGCATATTTAGTAAATGTAGTGTTTAATCGAATCAGACGTTTATCAACGAAATAGAAATGTATAAACATACCAAGAGTTCATACTAATCACCGAACTCATAGTTTTGGTAATGTTATGAAAGAAAGGAAAAAAGAACCGGAAGTTTTCTTCATAAGTTCACCGGACATGATAAAACCAGTAGATTTTACATGTTTTCAATTTGATTTATTATATCACATTATAAGAACTTGCAGTTCTCATTAGTTGCTTATGGACGAACTTACCTAAAGCACTAATTGGCATTATTCAATCATTGCATTGACTCTTGATAAGAGCAGAATAATCATCATCATAAAATCTTGCTCGAAGCAAGAAATGAATGACATATCCCCCATTATAAGGATTTCAAATCCATATATGAATATCATTTGAAACATGTGGTTTTTCGCTCAAATATGATTTAATTCAATACAAGCACTTATTCTTATGCATGTGATCCATTGAGTTAAATCTATAAATATGCATGTTTTGTGGGGTAGTTTATTGTCTAGCTAACAGTGTTCTCATACACATTATAATTCGAGAGATATGACAAAAGATCTGATAAAAAAAAAGATATGACAAAAAAACGTTGAATGGTATTGAATTACCATCAATGTGATCTTTTATTCTCCAAGTTCCAGAAGAACATTGTTGAGATTTACAGATATTCAAGCCAACAGTTATCAAATTGAAACCAATAATGACAAAAAAGTGGAATACTTTTGTATAACCTCCAATCAGTATGACCAGAAGCATACATTGAAGAAACTAGTCAGAAGCTAGCCAAGAGTTAGCTAGAAATTAACTAGTACGAGCAATTTCTCATTATATGGCATGATCGGTTGGGACACCCAGGTCAAGGTACTGATGTGCCGTTCCTCAATATATTGAACGGGCATCCTCTTACTCGTAGGCACCTATGTCAGGTTTTCTCGTTAGCAAAAATCAAATTTTAGACCATTATATGCAAATATGAGTAAAGATTCCACCCTTTCTTGTAATAATACAAGGGGAAATTTTGTGGACTTTCCAACCACCATGCGGACCATTTGAAAAAACTTTAATGGTTTATGTTGAGATACAGACACAGTGGTCACATGCTACCCTTTTGTCCACAAGCATGCTGCGTTTGCTAAACTCTTAGCCCAAATCATTCAATTGAGGGTCACAGCACCCGGATTTTCTTATATAGTCTATAAGACTATTATACCAGAGAGTTTACATCGAAATATTCAATGATTATTGCATGCCTCTTGGGACTGATGTTGAACATTTGGTTCCCCATGTTCACACCCATAATGGTCTCGCAGAAACACTAATTAACCTAGGTAATGGGTACCAAGCTTCTCGTTTTTGTGTAAGGGCTATGCAATTTTGCATGCAACAATGTTGGTCCGGTTGAGATCAACTGCCACCCAACGAAGTTCTGCATTACAGCTGGTGACTGGGTATGAACCAGATGCTTCGTACTTACACACTTTTGGATTTGCAGTTACGTGCCAATTGTATCGCCAAAATGTACACAAATGGGACCTCAACAAAGGAGGGGCATACATGTCGGCTATGAATCCCTCTTCATTATATGCTCTTAAAAGCCCTTGCCAAACGTTCTCATTACCACTATATTCGGGAATAGTTACTTTGATGAGGCATTCTTCCCGCCGTTAAGGGAGATAAGAACGTCAAATGTTGACAGGACCCATCTCGATTATCACCTCGATAATCGGGACGAACCCTGCTCCCGTTTGAAAATCACACTCAAAAGACCAAAATAACCTCAAATATGACAAAACATACATTGTCAGACCAGGGAGAAGTTATAATACAACTAGCCAATAGTAGTATATAGCATAGTAACGGTACGAGATAAGTACAACATCCTATTGTGAGCTAAACGCGCAACGGGTAACTTTATGCCTCGGCCTCTGCCTCAACGGTAGCCTCAACGCTCGCACCACGACCTGGAGGGTATTTAAAACCAGAAAGTGTGAGTGGACTAAAAATAAATAAGTGTATCAAAAATAGTTTTTACCCCCCCCCCCCCCCCCCCCCCCCGTCTTAAAAGCATGCATGCATAACTAAGTATCTGGAAACAACCGTAAAAATCATTTATTTTATCATAAAAACATGAAATGCAAAATCTATCATTTACCAATCGAACATTCTGGATCTATCCGAGTCTTTAAACTAAATCCAAGCCTCAATATAATCCGAGTCTTTAAACTCCCGAGTCTTTAAACTCAACAGGCCTACAGGAGAAAATTATAATATCCGAGTCTTTAAACTCCCGAGTCTTTAAACTCAATCCGGGTCTTTAAACCCAATCCGGGCCCGCCCCCGTCATAATCATATCCGGGTCTTTAAACCCAATAACCAGATCCAGCAAATCCAATCCAAAACCGTTTTTAAATCATTTCTAAATTCATGTCCAAACCCGAATTTGAAATCACTATTCCGAAACCATGCCGGCGTTCAGAACCATCATTCCGAATCCAAATCCGGAAATCCCTTTTTCAAGCTTTAAAACCAAATCTCGATTTCCGAAATTCGATTTTAAAACCGAAAATCTTGATCCTCAAAATCATATTTCAAAACTCATTTGAAATCATTGAAAATCAGTCATATATTTAAATCTCAAAATCAGAGCATCGGAATCATGATTAAATCGTATCTCGTAAAACGTATCGAAATACGTATAAGTCTAAGAAATATCTCGAAAACCGTGTAGTCATGTAAAGTAGATAAATCATAGTTCGAAACATGAAACCATATTTAAAAGCATGGAAATAGTAGATAAAACAGCTATGCATGCTCAGTTAAAAAAACAAAAGTCCACTCACTAGGTCTGAACGCGTCAATCGCGCTTCGTACGCTCCTCGACTACCTCAGGAATATCCCGCACTGTCAAATACCACAATTCCGGGTCACAAACACTTAATTAAAGCTCACATTAATTTCCCCAATTTTTCGGGATTTTTAAACGTAATTAAATTAACCCCTAAACCTTCGGACACTCAAAACTAACCCGAGACGGTGTCCGATCGACTCGAAACTTGTCCCAAAATGTTCGTTACATCGATTAGAGTAAAAACTGTGTTGAACACTTCCCCAAAACATACCCCATGCGCCCTCACGTGCCGCCCAAAAGGGCTGCGCGTGGGAGCCACGTGCCTGCTACAAGGTCATCGTCAACCTCCAGCCAACCTGGTCCAAACCGGTCCGGTCCAACCGAGCTGGTGAGGTCGATTTTCACCAATTTTCCAGCTATTTGCAATCCTTTATTCACCATTAGTTTCGTCCTTAAGTTTGGGATCGATTCACTTAACAAAATCACGAAAAGGAACCTTGAACCTTACCTCCCAAGCTCGAACCAAAAACCCAGAAATGTCGACTTCCTGATTCTGGCCACCACTAGGCTTCCCGATCAAGATTTTGAGTTCCTAGGTTCCTCAGTAGCCTACTACGACTGCAAAAGTCATCAGAGTCACTCAACCATCCCCCAAAACCATAGATTTTCGTTTAAACCATAACTGGAAAAACAGAGCCGTCGAGAGTACATACATGCTCTCTGTTCCTCCACCGTGGTTGCTCACGTTCTAGGTTCGAATCTAGCTCACTGAACACCACCACAGACTAGACTTCAATGGGTTTTGATCGATTGAAGGTCACGGTCGTGCACGGTTGCCTCTCTGTTTTGTTTTCTGGTTTCCTCACTAATCACACTCACTCAACCCTCCAACCTTTCTTAAACACGACCAAACAAATCACTAGAACGACTTTGATTACTCACTCAAACCCAAAGCACTCACAAGACTCACACACTGAAAACTGATCGATTAATCTCACTGTCTCAGTCTCTGTTTTTCTCTCATTTGATCGATTAAGCCCTAATTTTAAAAACATGTAACCGTGTAGAACTTGGCTAGAAGCCTCTAGGAAATGGCCAGGTGTCCTCCAACCTGTGGCCTCAACCCAAAATATCCAATTACACTGCCCCATATGTCCTTATCCGGTTGCTCACAATCCCTAGGTGTTAAAAGACCAAACTGCCCTTGAAAGTCCAAATTACCATTTTACCCCTCACAAACTCAGACCTGTAACTTAACCGTCCGACGTCTGATGACGACGTGCCACCTGTCGTTGTACTCAGGACATCGAGACCTATCTAACGGTCCTTGAATGTCGTGAAAATGTTTGCCACATAAAAAGTCAACAAATTCCCTCTTTTTAACCTAATTACGAAAATACTCTCGAACTTCCGAATGTCATAACTTCTTCCTCGGTCGTCAGAATCGGACGTGACACCTGTCTACGGACTCGTAACGTCCCAAACTACGTCACGGTCATTGGCCAACGTCTGTTCGACCCGCCAATCAAAAAGTCAACATATGACCACACTATTCACAAGGGTAAAATCGTCATTTTTATACAAATCTTTTCCAAATTTACATTTTTGCCGTTTTTGAAGTTCTGGGTTGTTACAAATGTTCCTGAAGAACGACGTGAATTAACGTGGAACATCCCCGCTACGTCTCATCTTGATCCAAAAACCGCACAAAGTAAGTATGAAGTACAAAAAATTCTAGATTAACAGAGTAACCAATAATACGCCAGACGCTTTCTCTAATCTAGCTAAAGTGACGAGATCACATACACCTGCTGCAAATGTGCCTACAAGGATAGACGTCCCAGACGGACGAGGTACCACCATGGCGGTTAACGAGTCATATATCCCTGCCCAGAAACGAGGTAAACTAATAGGTTCGAAAGGTTCTCATCCCTATAAGAGGATATTTGGCACAATCGAATCCCTGCAAAATATCAACTGATCCATCTCAAGAGATAATTCCGGATTATGGGTCTATGACGACGTTGGGGGACGCTCCAACGTTTGAACCCACTCCCGAGAATAAAAAGATCTCAGTAAACCATGCATGCTTATGTGAGATATGGAATCAGAATGATATTATCATCGATGATTTATATGTATACGCGGTAGCTACCAAAATAATAACTATAAATGAAATAAAACCTTTACTTCGTTGATGAATGAATGCCAACGTAGAGAAGACTGGCCAAAAACGGAAAAAATCAATACAGGTCGAATTAAATTCCTTGACAAAAACGAAGGTGTTTGGACCTGTAGTTCCCACACCTCCCCATGTTAAACCTGCAGGATTTAAATGGGTAGTCATAAGGAAGCGTAATGAGAAAGATGAGATTGTGAGATGTACCACTCATTTTATGGCGTACAATTTTCTCAATGCCTTGAGATTGATGAGGATGAGACGTATTCTCTCGTAATGAACGTCATAACGTTCCACTACTTTATCTGTTTGGTAGTTTCCAAAAAAACTGAATATGCAGCTTATGAACGTGGTTAATGCTTATCTCTATGGGGATACATATAAAGAAATAGATTTGAAAGTTCCTGAATGAATCACAATACCTAATGCAAATAGTTCTAGACCAAGGAACACTCTCTATTTGTTTGAGGTGTTCACTTATGGATTGAGATAATCCGGACGGATGTGATATAACCGTCTAAGTGAGTATTTGATCAGAGTGAGATAACGAAGAATACCCATGCGTTTTTATTAAGAAAACAAGTCCCAGGTTTGCTATTGATTGGTATTCCAGAACAAACCAAAGAAATTACTAAGCATCTGAAGTTGGATTTTGAAATGAAGGATCTTAGGAGAACGAAAAATATGTTTCGACCTGAAACTCGAGTACCGTGCATATAAGGTTTTTAGCCTATTGATTGAATAATATCTAGAAGATGTTGATATTACATCTAGAAGATCTTTGAGGCGCTTTAATGAGGATAAAGCGAAACCTTCAAGCACGCCCAAGATCTTCTGTAGTCTAGGCCTTGAAAGGACCCGTTTCATCTAGCAGATGATAACGAAGAGATAATGAGACCTGAAGTTTCATATCAAAGTGCAATAAGCGCATGATTGTACTTGATTCAAATGCACTAGACCGGACATTTCATCCGATATGAACTTGCTAGCTACATTCAACTCTGCGCCAACACGCTGCCACTAGAATAACATAAAATACATTTTCCAATACCTTAATGGTATGTGAGATATGGGCTTATTCTATCCCTATGTATCGAGAAATGAATAAAACCTCCTTGGTCCTCGGAATGATGCATTGCCTTATCGGGTATACTGATGTAGGCTAACTATCAAATCCACATAAGGTATGTTCTCAAACTAGTTATGTCTTTACCATTGGGAACACAACAATATCTTGAAGGTCTAAGAAACAGACTCTTATTGTTAGGTCTTCGAATCATGCGAAGATTCTAACTCTTCACGAAACAACTTGTGAATATATATGGCTACCATTACGGGGCATAGTCTAAGTACTTGTGGACTGCATTCCACCAATAATGAACCGAAAATTATCCACTAGGATAATACTACCTCCATCAGGCAGATGCGGATCAGTTTCATTATAGGAGACAACAACAAGCCATTATCCAATGCAAATTTCCATAAGCATGTTCGTGGTATTGGCTTGGGTAGACTAGCTTATCTACCAAGTTCTAAATTTCAGGGGGAGTATTACGAAGCATGCCAAGTATCCTGAAGTATACTAAGTATTCCGAAGCATATTCACATAATCATTGTGTATTCTTTTATCCTACGACCAGGGTTGTTTTGTCCCATTGAGTTTTGTTACCTGGTTAGGTTTTAACGAGGCACACTTTTTGTATGGTCACCCCACTAATAATGCATCCTGAAGATGTCATGATTCGACTCATATGCATTTGCTCATCTTTTTCCCTTTGACCACGGGTTTTTCGCACTGGGTTTACCGGGAAAGGTTTTGATGTAGCAACTGTAATGCATTTTTATTTCAAGGACGTTCTATCTACCTATGTTCCAGAAGAGACGACTTCAACTACCTCCAGAGATTCCAATGCGATTACGATCCACGCGTGTTGCATTCTTTTTCCTTCGACCAGGATTATATTTGTCCTACAGGGTTTTTGTTATCTGACAAGGTTTTAACGAGACAACATATAAACGCGTAGTCAAACAGCACGGATTACATGGAATATCCAAAGGGGAGTGTTGTAAATAGTATAGGTTGTGGCTATCCATGTAAGAGTATGAAATGTATTTAGTCATTAGTGAAAGGGTAGATAGGTCATTATTCAATGTACTAAACTCAATCCTATTTCTATTTAAAGATTAGGTTAACTGATGAATGAAAGTTTTAAACATATTTCATAACACGCAGAAATTTCTGGCTAAACCTCGGGTACAAAAACTGCAATAACATCTTCTAGAAAAGTCGGAATCGCGAACCCTGAAATTCTGGAAAGACTAGACTTCCATAGCTTTCCAAGCATATAAGGCACACCACCCAGTTCATCCCGAGTAAATTATGGTGGCAAAAAGAGCGTGACTATTCTACACAGAAATTTTCAGCTTCAGCATTTCTTTTAGCTTCCATATGATCAAATTAACTCTAAAGCCATCATTAGAATTAATTATCTATAAAAAAAAATCTATAAAAGAACCAATTTCACAAGAAAACGTAACATAAAACCTAGTAAAGAAGCGCATTATGTCAGGACCCACCCCGGTTTCACCCCGAAACCCGAGGTAAATCCCGCTCCCGTCTGACTCCCCGACACAACACCCAAGTAACACTCACGCAACTCAGTCAGACGCAGGAGTAATTAAACAAAATATCCCAACCTTATCGTTTACAGAGCATAGCACTAAATTACAAGGAAAATAAAAACTGATAAAGTACACGCACACAGAAGCCTTTAAACTCTTCTAGGATCCCTCACGTCACTTCTATGCCTCGGACACTGCCTCGACGTCAAGACCCCGCGCTAGCTCCACAACCTGGAGGGCAATTTAAAACAAAAGTGTGAGTGGACCAGAAAGTACAAAAAGTTCAAAAACCATTTTATAAGAAAACCGAGTTTAACCCTCCGTTTTGAAACCACGTGCATAACCAACAGTTATGAACACAGTTATAAAATAATCGTTATAAAACATCATAAGAAACAGAAACACTATAAAATATCATAAGAAACCATAGCATGAGTATCAGAAACCGTATCAAATCCTCATTTCCCGATCGAACCTGCTGGACCTATCCGAGTCTTTAAACTCCCGAGTCTTTAAACTCAATCCAGGCCTTAATCATATCCGAGTCTTTAAACTCCCGAGTCTTTAAACTCAAGGCCTACGGGGGAAATCAATATATCCGAGTCTTTAAACTCCCGAGTCTTTAAACTCAATCCGGGTCTTTAAACCCAATCCGGCCGGTCCCCCGTCACATATATCCGGGTCTTTAAACCCAATAACCAGATCCAGCAAATCCAATCCCAAAACTATTTTAAAACCATTTTCCAAATCCTCATCCAAACCCGAATCCGAAATCACTGGTCCGAAGCCCTTCTGGCGTTCAGAACCGTCATTCCGAACCCAAATCCGGAAAAATATCCATTTTCATATCGAAACCACATGTAATCACAAATCATATTTCATAACCCATTTATCATTATCCGAAAACCTTTATAGGTGGAAATCCCCAAATGTGGCATCAAAATCCGAAAACCAGCATTTTCTTGAAAAACATGCAAAATCCCGAAAACGTCTCGAAAAACGTGCAAACATCTCAATCACGTACAATCACGTAAAACCATCATAACATATGCAATAAACATAGTGTCTTAAGTAAAACCATCAAAAACGTATATAAAAACAGTTATGCATGATCGAGTTTAAGGAAAGGGTCCACTCACAGTACTGAGCCCTACTCGCGTCCCGAATGTCCAGCCCGTTCCTCGGCTTCCTCGGGAAATCCCGATCCTGTCAAACACCGTCAAATTATATCACTAATACGTCTACGACACAACTACCTAATTTCCTTAAAATTCCCCGAACCAAAGACTTAAAACCTGGGACCCTAAACATTCACCCTCGCGGAACTACACTCAAACGACTTCCGATTGACTCGAAACCAACTCCATTGAACTCACCACAACTCCTAGACCAAAAGTCCTGTTGACCGCTTCTCCATACGCCGCCGCACGCGCCCCCACGCGCCGCCCAAAGTGGCTGCGCGTGGCCCTCACGCGCCAGCTACAGTACCATCGTCAACCTCCCGTACTGTGCTGAACCGGCCGCCGTGGCTTGGACCGGCGAGAAGCATTCTCCACCGTCCGGCCACCATTTCAGTCCCTTCTTTCACCAGCAGCTTCGTCCAGACACCACGAATCCATTCCCCAACTTCGTTCACCTCGACACCGTCCCGTCATCGTCGATTCAAGCTCGAACCAGACGGCCACTTTTCCCTCTGTTTCACGATCCAGCCACCCCGCTCACCTCCTTTCACGGTGGCTACACCAAACTCATCCTAGGACTTCACTGAACCTAGACCACACCTCCATTACCTTCGACTCACCTCCAAACTCGTCGACTCACCGTTTGAAGTTTACGGCTATACAGAGGAACAGAGACTCCACTTCAACCGAGCTCCGCCGTGAACACCCCCCGTCACGGCGACCATCCCAGTCGACACCTAGGACCTCCCTGAACATAACCCTGACCTTCAATCCCATCGACACTAAGCCTAGACTCACGACTTTCGAACTGAAATTTCACGGGAAAACAGAGCAGGAAACCTCACCTTTCGATTGCAGCTCCGCCGTGCGCACCGCCGCGTGCCACGGTGTTCATTGGGTCCCCTGCAACCTCCTACAGCTCCCCCTACCTTGGATTGAGCCACCTCACGGCGTAGCCACCACCACAGTCTCACGGCCTCCCTGCTTCCCCAGAATTTTGCCGCACCTCCACCGTGCCGCCGTGCACGATTCCTCCACCAATTCACGACCACCAGCTCATACACTCCTCTCTGTCACTCTCACAAACCACTCCTCACTCCCCCTTGTACAGAATCGATCACTCTCTCCCAATGCCTCACTCTCTGTTTCTGTCTGTGTCGAAGAACAAACACACGGGCACACACAGGTGCACCCCAATTAATTAGGACCGCGCACGTACAGGATTCCACCAGAATCCTCTACACACCTGCCATGTGTCACCATCCCCCGTCCAAGCACTCCCACATGGCCCAATCTCAACCGTCCATTTCTTTCTTTCTACACAAATCCCAATGTGCAGAAAGACCAATTTACCCTTCTTTTTAACTCATTTTACGGTTTCGCCACTAACGTTCTAGACCCGTATCTCACTCATCGTAAGTCCGATGCATACGTGCCGCCTGTCATCGAACTCAGGACGACGAGATCTATCTAACCATCCTAGGTCAACGTACCAAAACTCGTCCGTAGAAAAAGTCAACTATTCCCCCTAATTTACCCAAATTACGGTTAAGCCCTCAACCTTCCGAACATCACAACTTCCTCCTCGGATGTCGGAATCGGGCGTGCCACCTGCCTAAGGATTCGTGACGTCCTAAACTACGTCTTGGTCACTGGTCAATCCCCAATTGACCACCCGAAATAAAAGTCAACATTTCTGCCCGACCCAGAGGCAAAATCGTCATTCTAGGTTCCCGGACCCCTCGGGACCACCTAACCCTTGATTACCCTCACTAATCACACCTTAATCACTCTAGTAATCCCGATTCTCGGGACGGGTTGTTACACATTAAATACGTTAACTGATATAAGTTTAAAAAAATATCAATGTTGCTAGCATACTCCCAAGGTTTTTGAATTCTTAGTCGTGAGTGTCCTAAAAATTGTAAAATATTTTGGTTTCTAGTGTCAGAGGATAAGAGGGGGGCATGGAAATATGGTCATAGCTTCGACGGTACATGAAAACATGTATCACTGGCATTCTTTACTCGCGTGGACCAGCTAGTAGTCCATGACCTGTAGGACTCGGATTTTCTGTGAAATAATACCCTGGCGAATACTGGCAGATCTTGTAACAAACAAATTAATAGAGGAAGAGTGGGCAACAATATAGTCCCCAAACCCATTTAGGAGCCACCTCATATCAGTCTTTACTACAGAAAAGCTAGAGACTGCCACAAACAATTGACTGACTTGCTACTCCTGATGTACTGTAGGTACTTCAAAGTTTAAACCAGTATTACTTTGTTGCGCATGGTGACGATGAGTAGCTTCTACAATCATACATTCATATGGGACTCAATCCCTGCAGCTACTCCTTCATTGTGGAAGAAGGGCAGTTCACATTTTCGAGTAAAAGCTTTCAAGAACTCAAGAACACGATCCGGCTTCCGATGGTTCTGAATTGGGCTATTGGAGGATGAACAATGTGATACAGCTTAGATGAGTGAGGATTATGCTTGCAAGGCAAATAGCCAATGTGTGGACCCCATCAATCTCTCCGGTTACTTCTGTCAGTGCTTGCGGGACACGAAGGAAATCCTTAACTCGGGGATGGTTGCCATGGTAACAAAACTACAAATTATGTTCTTTCAGATATAGCTAGTTTATAACTGTTCGCTAAGAAGGGGCCATCATCTGTGTTTTTTGGTTTTTCAGACATTGATGAGTGCGAGATTTCGAACAATTTCAGTGAAGGAGCTTGTGTGAATTTACCTGGAGATTATTCTTGTGTGTGTCCAAAAGGGCTCAAAGGCGATGGAACAAAAGCTGGGACTGGTCGCAGCAAACACAATCGGTTGCTATAATTTCGTTGGGTAAGTGCATTCAGTAGAATGATCAATAGCATCCAAGTTTTATGGATTTTGATTATACGAAATCAAATTTTGATAAAGAATTTGGGTGTGATTTGCAGCTGTGACAGTAGCCTTCTTGGTTTTGGTGGTGGGAGGTTCATGGACCTACTTGGGAATGAAGAAGAACAAGTGCATCAAGCTCAAACAGAAGTGCTTCAAAGAAAATGGAGGCTTGCTGTTGCAGCAGCAGCTTGCTAGCCTCGGAAGGCCCGTGGAGACAACGAAGATCTTCACTGCAGAGGCACTCAAGAAGGCGAGGAACAATTACCATGAGAGTAAATCTTGGTGAAGGAGGCTATAGAACAGTTTACAAAGGAATATTACCAGATGGCAAAGTGGTAGCTATAAAAAGGGTCCAGACTCGGAGCTTTAACCCAGAGTGAGCAGTTAATCAATGAAGTGGTCGTTCTTTCTCAAGTCAATCATAGAAATGTGGTGAAGCTGTTGGGTTGCTGTTTGGAGACCTCGGTGCCTTTACCGGTTTACGAGTTCATCACCAAAGGCACTCTCTTTGAGCACGTCCATGACACAAAAAGCAAAGAATCGTCTCTTTCTTGGCAGCTACGGTTGAAGATAGCAGAAACTGCCGGAGCTTTAGCATACTTCCACTCCGTTTCAGTGCCGATCATACATCGGGATGTGAAAATGACGAGCATACTCTTGGATGACAATTACATCGCTAAGGTGTCAGACTTTGGAGCTTCACGTCTGGTTCCTCCGGATCATGCTCAGATAATAACTCTGGTGCAAGGGACACTAACTAGGGTACTTAGATCCTGAATATTTCCACTCCAACCAACAAACAGAGGAGAGCAATGTCTACAGCTTTGGAGTTGTTCCTGTGGAGTTGCTAACAAGCAAAGTGGCACTTTCTTTTGCCAGCCGTGATGCCGAGAGAAACCTGGAAAGCTTCTTTGATGGTTCAGTGGAAGAGGGTAACCTGAACCGGATTCTCGATGATGATATAGCCAACGAGGGAAAAATTGAGACACAAAGAGAAGTGGCTAATCTTGCGAGCAGATGTTTAAGGGTGGAGAGGGAAGAAAAACCTAACATGAAAGAAGTAGCGAGGGAGCTAGAGGGGATGAGGATTATGGCAAAGCATCCATAGTGAAAGGCCGATTTGATCCCGGACGACACAGAATACTTGCTTGGGGAGTCGCCTTCTTCAATAGGTTATGTAAGAGATTATTGATGTTTCTAATGTTACAATTACTGATGCAGCTAGCGGGTATGAAAGCATGAGACTCGAAATGTTAATGGAACAAGGTGATGGCCGATGATAATTCATCGACTTTGTCGAAAACGAACTGTAATAACAAGAATGAGTGAAGATTCAGGTAAGAAAATGAAATACAATTCAAACAGAAGATATTCAAAATCAATGTCAGCTCGACATTTCTCAGGATTAAAATGAAAAAAGAGTTAACAAGAGAAAGCATTGATGTCTACGACGTGTGACATTTCAGCTCAGAAGTTACAAATCTCGGCAAAAGCAATTTAAGTTTTCAACTCAATCTTAATCTGTTTATTCTCAAAAGTCACAAGAATGGCCTAGAGCTTGCAATAGAATTTAATAGAAATACAAAAGAAGCACAACCTAACCAAATCCCTTTGTTTTAAAATAGAAACTCAGCTCAAGGAGAGAAGAAAACTAACATATCCGGTTGACGTAATTGACCGTTGAAAAAAAAATTGCTCCTAACTGAGCAGCAGGAGATCATCTTATCTGGGTTGGAGAACAGAGCAATCCAGATGCATCTGATCCGACCACTGCAAGATCGCAAACAGCACACAACTTCCCTTCCTGGTCTGGAACAAAACGAGAACTGCAGTAAGGGCATAAAACATCTTTCTGTCCACGGTAAATAGGCATATATGTCGCCCCACAAACCACAAATGGGTTTCTGAAATCATAATTCAGCTGGGTTGCATCGTTCATGTTCCTCTCCGCAGCCTGGAGGGCTTGTCTTGCTGTCCTTGCTTGGTTTTCAGCGGGATTGGTCTCCAAAAGTCGCTGGGCAAAGTTTCCTGCTGTGTTGAGATTACCAGCCTTATAGCAAACAGTCATGGCATTCAGTAATGCAAGTCTCAAATGAGGCGTCTGAAGGTTACAGTGGGTGAAGTAAGCTGCTAGCTCCTGTTGGCGAACTGGATCGTCCTTCATTTCCCTCCTCTTAAGCTCCATCTTCAAACCCAGAACATACTCCTTCACAATGATAATTAATTCTTTTACTTCATCAACCTCTCTCCTTGAATCAACTACGATCAAAGGAATGGCATGCAGAATACCAAGGAGAAGTTTCAAAGCCTCGGTAAATTTTCCCGCAGTTGTGGCCTTGTAACCAGCCTTAAGCTTCTCTTCCAAATCTGAGAATTTAAACACGAGAGCTGGAGGGCCCCTAACATTAGGAGTAGCTGATTCACTCCATCCCCTCTCAATAGCAACAGAGATTACCGGAGCTGACAACAAGGCACGTAGATATGAATGACTGCCCATGTGCAAGTCGAGAAATAATTTCCTTAAGGGAGCGAAGTTCTTTATCCCCAGCTGCCGGCTTAACAAACACATTGCAATATCAAAATTCCCAGCTGCTGCATGTTCAGCAGCAAGAGATGATTTCTGGGTCCATATTTGACTTACAGGCATACCGAGAGTTGGGGCAACAAACACAGAAGAGCGGGCAATGGCAGCAGTTTTGGGCGTATCGAGCTCAGGTGGAAGTTCAAGATCTTCAAGATCCCATCCTCCCTCCCCATTTTCCTCATGTGCTTCCTCATCCTTCAGCACTGCACCGATGTCTCCATTTGGAATGTTTTCCAGGTCAACCATATCCAAATCCTCTCCCCAATCAGCATCTGTAGCCTCTTCATACTCTTCCTCTGCATTCCTGCCCACATTACCCTCAAATATTCCTTTCATGACCCTCAACAAGGGCCAATCTCCACCACAGATGACTGGGGTTGGAGGTATCAAAAGAGATGGTGTTTTCCCCTTGGGCAAAGTAGGAACATTATCTCCCAGTTCAGCCGCCAAACGTTCAGCAATATCATTTAGGCCATGAATTGCAGCTGTGCTATAAGCAAGGGGTAAATGACCAGCATTCTCCAAGATCTTAACGCGCTCCCTGATGTCACCCAAATATAAAGCATTGTGGAACTGACCCATCACATCATTCTTGACTTCAGCAATTTTCAGCATTTTGGACAATTTATCCGAGTTTCCAGTCACAAGATATAGGAATGAAAGCCTTTCAAAATTCTTTGTCCTCTGATATGCATATTCTACAATGCCTGCGTTACCTTGACGAAGGGCCTCCACTCCTAATCGATACCAGTGATCTTTTTCATCAATTTCCTTGGCAGATGCAACAGCAATCTGGATGTTTCCACTCCCTAGTGCCAAGTTGAAACGAGTCCTCTCATCCTTCACAAAATGAAGGGCAACCTCAGGGAAACCTTTCTGCTGAAGATATGCAATCAGGGCCTGGCCACAGAGGTCAGAGCTCCTAATCATGCTCATAACCTGGTCATACCTCTTCTTCAGTAGGGATAGCTTAAAAACATATTCTGTTGCATCAACAATAATGGCACAGTTCTTCCCATCACGATCCAAGCAATGTATGGTACTTCCACACACTCTCGTTATATATACAGGGACATCCAGGGTTCTGATGATTCCACTGTCCCCGTTGAGAAGGCAGTATTTGATGTGGTTCAATGTTGTATATATGAAGACGCCATTGTCATCCCAAGCTCCACTCTTTACACGAATTGTCTCATGGAGAGTGCACTGATGCACAAGCTTTTTATTGGCTATGACAATTGAATGTTTGCCAAGCAAAGCAACGTTCTCCATGTCATTTGACCAAACAACATACCTTACAAAAGGAGTTTGAAGTTCCCCAAGAATAAGCCTCTGCTGCATGTCAAAAATAACAACTCTATCCTCTGCCCTACAGAGCAACTGTAAATTTCCAGCATAAAATATTGCATCAGCAACAATAGGCAAGGCACTCTTCTTGACAACCTCATTTCTAATGTTTTTAAGTATGACATGGTTGCTGCTCTTTTCAAGCACTGCAAACCTATTTCTAGACACAAAAACTGCTGGCCCTCCAACTCCTCTTTTTGCCTCCTGCAGAGTATCACCCCGACCAAAGCTATCTTTAGGTATAATGTATAGCTCATAAGAACCCCCTTCCGTATCTGAACATATTAAAACAGCATTTTCCAGAGGGCTATAAGACATTATTTTGGCCACTTGATTCAAGCTGGAAGAGCCAGGTCTTCGAATAGGGATAACCTGCGTATCTCCTTGGGTAGAGAATTCATAGAAGCGGAGAAAACGATCTTTAATGTAGTACATTGAATCACCACTAACAGAAAAGGCAGGACGTTCTCTCTCCAATTTAAAGACAATCATGCCACTATCATGACCAGCAGCCAAAAGGTTCATTTCAGGATGTGCAGCAAGAATCCAAAACCTATCATGCTCTCTACGAAATGTCTGAAGACCAGTCCGTTTTGTGGCATCCCAGACTCGGATATTTCTATCCTCGGAATTGGACACAATAATATCCAGTCTTGAATGGAATAAAACACATGACACATTGTTCATGTGCCCTCTTAGAGTGTCCACTTCCCAAGCCTTCGTATCTGAAAATAGAAAGATTAATAGGTGACCATTTGCTAGTCAAATCTAATATTTCCATCTTTCCAATGGGCCCACTAGTTTCATCTTATTAACACAAAGCATGTACAATACCATAATGTCACTGGTATTTGACAGAATAATGGAAATTTGAATTAAAGGAAAACCTGAAAGCTAACAAACTAATAGATTACCCTCTCTTTAACAACATGAATAAATTACCCCCAAGGGTTACCATTAAAAGGGAAGACAATACATGTATTCTATTTTTTTTGAGGTTACTATGCTGCAAGATGTACCCTAGCTAGGGACCAAATCAAATTGAGAATTCGATTACACTCGTTCCATTTCCTTTTTCAGCATACCCAAAAACATCTGACAATAATGGTGGCAACAGAAAGGCAGATCCTGAGTAGGTTAATTATAAACAAAAGTTTCAGTTTAAATATGTTGTGTTTGGCATCATGGAAACTGGATTTAATTCTTTCCAGGAAAAATTGATGTTACAATTTAATTCTTACAAAAGAGAAATTAAATAACATATTTTATTTCTCACCTAACTGTGGTAATTGAAAAGAAGCAGCAAATGCATATATTTTTTTTTCCCTAGTTAAAACCAATCTTTGGTGGTTCATACTTATTAGGATGCTTAATGTACAGGAGACCTGAAACAGAAGAACAAAAAAAAAAACTCAAGAAGACATACCATTCATTCGCCAAAGTTTCACTTGTCGATCGTCTGCTCCAGAGACAATTAGAGGTAGTGTGGGATGGAATGATGCCCAATTAACACCCCGATCATGACCTTCCAAAACATACTTCACAACTGCATCAACACCACCAAAGAAGTCCGCATTCATCTGACTCAAGCGCAGGATGTCATCTGCAGGGGCAACCGTCTTTTTCCTGAGGGCACCAATATCCCAAACACGAACTGTTTGATCCAAGGATGCTGAGACAACAAGATCCTCCTTTGGATGGAATAAGGCACACATGACATAATGGTTGTGTCCCGTCAGCACAGAAATGCAAGTTCGGGACTGCCAGTTCCATATTCTAATTGTCTGATCATCGCTGGCACTGACAATCCAAGGGTACTCATGATGGAATTGAACAGTGCGGATGTAATCAAGGTGCCCAAGAAGAGTAAACAAACACCTATGCAGCTTGTAATTCCACACCTTGATCTTGTAATCATCCCCTGCCATTTATATAACAATCAATTACTTCCTGAGCTCTCTCCAGAATCAGCAGCCACCACCATGATAAAATAAAACTTACGAGCAAGTAAATGCTTCTCAACTTGATGGAATCCAGAAAAACAGGTACCGAATTCCAGGTTAAGAATATATAGGTGAATATTCTAGATCGTAATAATACGACAGAGCATCAAGAATTGGAAAAAAAAAAAAAAAAAAAACAGAGCAACAAGAAGAACCAAGTAGGCTAATTAAAATGCATTCGGTGATGTACACGATGATGAACAAAAAATGCAACGCAGACGTAGAATAACACCTACATTATTCGTATTTCATATGGAACCTACCCACACCGTGAAAAAAAAAATTCATCAAACGCCTGAATTCAGATATTCACACGGAACAAATAGAAATGAAAAAGTTGAATTTTGATGCCATACCCCCAGAGACGAAAAGCGGCTGAGAGTTGTGGAAATGGACACCACGTACAGGGCCATCGTGCTCGTCAAAACGGTCAATGAGAGAGCCCATTCGATAATCCCAGAGCTGGATCACACCGCTGTGGAGACTGGCCAAGATCCATGGCCTCTTGTTGTGAAAGCTCAGCCCCTTAACCCGATTACTCTTGGTCTCGAATTTCGTCAGCATCTCAAATCACAATTGAAACCCTCCCTATCTGAAACCAAGATCAAACAGCCACGCCATTTTAAATTGGTTGAAACTCAATTCAATCAATACAAATCAACTCTCGAACTTATCAAATTCACAAAGAGGTAAAAAGAGAGCGAGAGAAAATGTACCTCAGATCTGGAATTGCGGACTGTTGATTCTTATAGCGGCGATAAGAGGACCACAAATTAGTATAGAAAATCGTCAAATGATGAAAAGCTTGTCTTCTTTTCTCAGAAACCAATCAGCCGATGAAAGAAAATCAGGAATTGAGAGAGGGACTCAGATCTGGGAACAAAATGCAAACATCAAAATTGCAATGCTCAAAGAGAGAGAGAGGGCGGGTCACTACCAGCAGTCAGTGACCTTGCAGATCTGTTTGAAGTTTTCAAGCAAAAAGCTTATATATTTCTTTGGCGTTCCATCGTTCCTGGCGAGTCCTGAATACATTTTTTTTTTTTTCCTTCCTAATGTTTTTTTTTTTTTTATCTGTTCCTTCCTAATAGTTTTGGACAAGGTAAGTGGTGGTGACTGGTGACTGGTGCCTTGTCACGTTTTCTTCAAGTCAATTCAATTCTTTGATAGTTGATACTGATTTTTAGGATTTTCTTTTTCTACTTCTATATCTTTTATAAATATTGGGATTTAATACAAATTTGCTCACCACCATACGGTTTTACTTGAGGTGATTTTATTTTTTTTTAAATCAAATTTATCTTTTAGGGTGAGATCATTCACCCAATTGTCTCTTGGAAATATAAATTGTCAAATTGTTTCAATTTAATTGTTTAAGTATAAGGTTAAGGTTTACAAATTGTATATACAAAAAATTGAAAGTTATCTCTAGAAAAAATTTGTCTATTGAAATAATTGAGGTTAGGAATTGCTTCAATTTAATATTTGAAATGTAAGTTACAAAACATGTAAAGTTGGTTGCTTGAAATAGTTATTTCATTTCCATTTGAAAAAAAGATTATATACCGTAAATATCAATTTTATTCTTTATGAAAATTTGTTTAATCGAGACCTCTCACTGCCCTACACACCATGGTAAGCAATATCACAAAACCAGCAATACCAATCAATAGTAACGAGATAATGGTTAAGATAGATTAAAAATTCGATTCATGAAAAATTTATCACACAACATATTTCCAATTGTAATGGCGTGATGCATATCCATTGCAGTTTGGAACAAAAGGGCAAGGCTTCAAGAGAAAGAAAAGATTAGATAGTTGTGTCTTGAAACATTACCAACCTTAGTCACTTTATTTGTAATCCCAATTTTGTCCCTACCATTCTACCAACCAGGTTGTTGCTTCAATCACTTCAAATCAAATTTATAATATAAGTTACATAAGCCTTCACAAAGAAATCTATTCAACGCTCAGTCACCTCACATTTGGAACCTGCCTTGCTTCGATATCCTTAAGTCTAAGGGTTACAGCTCTTTTGTGAGCCTCTAGTCCCTCAACTTCAGCCATGGTTGCAACATACGGGCCGAGCTTTTGCAGACCTTCCTCTGTCAAGGACTGAACTGTCATGTACTTGAGAAAGGAGTCTAAAGACACACCGCTGTACATCCTTGCATACCCATATGTTGGAAGGACATGGTTTGTCCCACTGGCATAGTCTCCTACACTCTCTGGTGTCCACTGCCCTAAGAACACAGAACCTGCGTGGGAAAAATATCAAAGCTCAGATAGTTAATTATTTTAGAGTGATAAGGGACTGAAGCTAGTAAGGGGTGTCAAAGTAACGGTCTGAGGGACTATACCTGCATTCTCAACGAAGCTCTCCCACTTTTCTGCATCCTTTACATTGATGATCAGATGCTCGGGTGCATATAAGTTTGAAAAAGAGACAGCCTGAAACAGGTATCATCATGTCTCGTTACAAAATCACACAACGAGAACATACAATAATTCAATATACAAAAACAAAAGCTCCTTTTTATCAAATGCACTTCTTAAGTAGCCACATTATTAGATCGATGATTGTTTCACTCAATAGAACTTGCTAGACTCTGCGCCCCCAAAAGCAACATACAATGAGATTGATTCCATGCTATCTTCCTAAAAAAAAAATTAAAAAGAAACTTAATTGTATGCAATAATACCCCTGACGACGACTAATCACTATATCAATTTCTTCATTGTGACTCGAGTGATACACTGTTAGATGTCATAATACAAGGACATACCTCTACCATATCACGAGCAAACACTGTGAAACTGTGGCTCAGTGCTTTTAAGGCAAACTGTCCTCTTGGAAGGCATTGGCACTGCTTGCTGATTTCCTCCTCTATTCCTTTAAAATCTACACCATCCCCAGCAATCACAAGAACAACTTGACTATCCGGGCCGTGCTCAGCCTGAAATTGCGATAGTTATTTATATTTCAGGTTAGCCGCATGAAACATGTAGATATCATGTCATGCAATAAAAGTTTTGCACAAATAACAAATGTGCCTCTTTGTACTAAGATTCATATACTTTAGCGAAAGCTAGAAAGCTAGAAATCTTGATGCATAATGGTCAAGGACAATTTAGTCTTTAGGGTTTTAGTATTTTTCTGTTTTATGTTTTAATAAGGAATAGACATGTTTCCATGTTCTATTAGGATTAGTTTATTTGTTTTCTGTTTTAATTAGGAGTGGGCATGTTCCCATGTTCTACTAGGATTAGGATGTTCTTTCTAATTCCAGTTTAATTAGGGTTTCTAGTTGTTTAATTCCCTATAAAAACCCCATTGTAATTCAATGGAAGGGAGATGAGTTTATGAATAAAGTTTGAGAATATTTTCCTGCGAAAGGATTATTTTGGGTGCGAAGCCCCTGGAGCGATTCCAGACTATTTTGGTGTGAAACCAAGTTTTGGTGTGAAGCAGCTGGAGTGAATCCAGACCTAGCTTTTAAATTTTATGTTTGTTTTCTTAAAGTTCGCTTCTGCTAGTTTGCTAAATCGTAGGCTTCAGATCTGTCCTATGTCAAATCTTATATAGGGGATTGTGGATTACATAGTAGTCCTACTTGAAGCCATTTCAGAAACCGAAATTGATTCAGATCCTAGATATTCAATATGTAAAGGAGCATAGTTGAACTGAGTTAAAGAAAAGACATTCCACTCACAAGCAACTAAAATGTTGCAAGTTGCAAGTAAAACTCTTGTTCTCTACAAGGATAGTTGGGTTCTTCAGACATCTCAATCATAGAATATTTCACATATCAATCAAACTCAAAGCCAAAAATAAATCCATTTATGCCTAACTGTTATGAACTCCAAACAAGGATATTTGGATATGTCAGCCCTCTCCACTAAATGTAATTGCTATAGAATATTCAGACCAAACTCATCCAAGTACTTAGGCCACTCGACCAATCAGCACACATGAATCCATATTTTCTGCCAGAATCTCAGAACAAATCTAATTCCATTCTTGCACCCTATATTGAACACATCTATATGGTGATCCAGTATATGGCACTTATTCATAAATTATCCGACAGTTCAAATTCAGTGGCCCCAAAAGAAGATTCCATTCATTTTGTTAAATGAAGTATGGTACTCTTACAGATTACCAATCATCATCCAAAGCGATCCTCATAGGTATTTAACCAGCTGGGTAATCTAAGAATTTTTCTCTGTTTTGGTCAAAGAGTAATTAAAGAACTTAGACACAAGTTTCAATTCTAGATTTGGAATTTATCAGGCAGGGATATTGGAATATATTTTACTATATACAATCAAACTAGACCTGTCATATGGTAACACTTCATACAGTTGTGTTTGCCATTAAGTCACGGAAGAAAAAAATGAACCACAACTGAACAACATGAACCTTTCACTGTGAAAGTGACCCATCAAAAACTTAATGAGCATTGCAGAACAAGGAATCACCTGAGAAAGTAAATCTGCAGCAATATGAACAGGACTGGCATGTTTATCAGTAATGACCAAAACTTCTGAAGGGCCCGCAGGCATGTCAATTGAAACCATGGCTTCACTGTTCTGTTAAGATAGTTAGAAGGGGTAGTCAATTCAGGGTTGTAAATGAAATGAACCCCCTTAACTCCAATTTCTACCCTTCAAAAATTGTAAGCATGCGTACCTGAAGAATCATTTTTGCAGCAGTGACATACTGATTTCCAGGGCCAAAAATTTTTTCGACCTGCATTTATTGGGAACAAAAGTGAGATAAGAAAAGGAATTTTTTTATGAAATTTAAAAGAAAACTACATCATAAGAGCCAAAACTAATTTTTCTCATCTGTTTTTTCCGATACGGATTCTCAATATTGTCAAAAGAAATCCTTCTCAGGATGTATGAACTTAGCAACAAAGATAAGGCCTTGTACAAAATCTGCATAAGCTATGAACAGTTCAATAAAAAAAATAATGAGAAACTGACACCTTTGGGCAAGATTCCGTACCCCAAGCCATAGCAGATATCGCCTGTAAAGTAAATAAAAAAAAAAATTAGACTGCTGTATGAGATAAACCATATAAGTAGATTTGCAGTGTTCATTGACCTGAGCACCACCAGCTTTAAGGATGTGAGTTACACCAGCCTTCTTAGCACAATACAGAACTTCCTGAGGAGCAAAACAAAAATGATCAATGCTCCATTCCCATCATAATGCATTTTGTCCAAAGCAAGAATCACCTTGCATATGATGCTATCCTGACTTGGAGGAGTTGCAAGAACAACAGTTTTACATCCAGCAATCTGTGCAGGCTGGTATATATAATAAAAAAGATGAGTATCAAATCTTTTTGAGTTAATAATCAATAACCTGACATAGATGATGCATTGCCAAAAACTACTTTTACAGAAAACATGATCAACTTACAATTGAAAGCATCAGAGCCGTGGAAGGTAAAACTGCAGTTCCTCCAGGAACATAAATGCCCACAGAACCAATGCTTCTCGCAACCCGTTTACATTTGACACCCTGAAAGTTTAAAGTACTTAAAAGGCTATGTTTATAGGAAGAAGCAAGCTGCAATATTGACTTACCTTCATGTTCTCAACACTTTTCTCAGCTGATTTCTGAGCTAAATGAAATGCATATATATTGTCATATGCCACATCAAATGCTTCTCGAATAGTTGCATCAAGCTGCATGAGGAAAATATCAGAATTGAAAACATAAATAACTTTTCTTGAAGCTATAATACATGTCCAAATAGAAATACCTCTGGATCCGGAAGGTCAGCTACTTCTACAACCATATTATCCAGTTCAACTTTGTCAAACCTTGCAGTATATCTGTGTGAGAGAAATAATTAAAATGTTAAAACAATGAACTCCTTGGTAAAATTTCTGCACATGTTCATATAAATCAATAATACCAATAAAAAAGGGAAAAACTATATAAAAGTACCCAAACTATATGGTCGATTTCAAAAAGGTACCCCAACTATAGAAATTGGATTTTGTACCAACCTATAAGCTGAATTGGGGATTTTGTACCCAACCTACACGCAGAATTGGGGAAGAGGAAAAAGGGGATTGATGAAGATGAGATGATGATTGATGATTGATGATTGATGAAGAAGATGAAGAACGGAGGAGAATGACAAAAATGCCCTTCTAATTTTGGCCACCTCATAAGCTGACTGGATTATTGCCTTCACACCTGTCTTTTTAACAGTATAGTTCGGATACAAAACATCCAATTTTTATAGTTGTGGTACCTTTTTGAAATTGACCCCATAGAAAAACATTTACATGAAAGGGAAAAAAATAAAAAAAGTACTTACTCCTTAATTGCAGCATCGCCTCTTTTACGAACATCGTCAACTATTGGGTTGACCTAACCAAGAATAGCCACTATAATTGATGAGCTATTTCATTTAAGAATTTAAATACCAAATAGTCATGTTCTCAAAGAAATGCCAGGATTTCGGAACAAAAGAAAGTCTCACCGTGCTAAAAATTGAAGAAAAATCGACTCGAGGACGAGCTTTAAGGCATTCAACCTCAGGCGGAGATAGTTCAGATAACCTGTAAGACTTCATTGAGCAAGTTATCCCCTTACGAGCAATCCCTACCAACAGTCAACTTTAGAATATCAAGAAATAAGTACTAATAAGAAATAGTATTAAATCTCTGGTTCAAGAAACAGATTCCATTAAATTTCAGGGTCAGGAAACAGATTCCAAAGCTTAATCAGCTTGTATATGCGTGTATCATTTTCCACATAATTTGCATACGCATATGTGTACCTTTTAATTATATACATGTCTTTATTTTCCATATGCACACATGCATGGATCAATTGACATAAAGGTAAAACAAATTAGCTTGTAGACCGCAGAGTAACTTTCTAAAGGATTCGTGTTTTTGATGCAATTAATAAGTATTCTCTAATCATGCACCCATTTCTACCAAACTTCAAGTCAATCCGATACTAAAAAGCACTATACTAACTTTAATTTTGGCATACAATGTAAAAATGAATATAAATTTAAACTAAATGGTCAGCACATAAACAAAAACGATCAAGAATGCCCAAAGTATAAGAAAATTACTAGCTTTGATATAATTACAATACAGAAGAAATGCTTACAGCTACTGAAATGACTTGAGATAAATGCTTAAAGTTTATCATCTGGTTGAATAAAATTCACTATTTCAAATAAGCATTGTATTTTGATATCAAAGTCACAGAAAGCAACCAAATGGGGAAGTCATACCTCGTCGAAGAAGAAGATTGTAAGCTTTCTGAGCAGCGATTAATGGATGAGATTGTCGTTCGATAAAACAGTGGCTGCTGCTGCGATTAAAACACAGAATCTGACTGCCCATCACCGCCTTCAATCAGACCAACTAAATCGATATTAAATATATAGCATAAAAAAAATTATTGTATATTGTTTGGCTGATGAGAAACGGTAGATAAAATTAAAAGAAAATTGTCCTTTCTGAACTTTTGCAGACACGAAAATTTTAGATTACCTGCAATTGGTAAGCAGTGTCACGGCGATGAGTGACCGTAAGCCAATAGGGTATTTGGTGAGAGTGAGAGAGTCACTGGAGTCGAGAGAAAATGAAGATTGAAAAGCTTGAACTTTTATAGAGCGAAATGGGTGAGAGTGAGAGAGTTACTGAAGTCGAGAGAAAATGAAGATTGAAAAGCTTGAACTTTTATAGAGCTTTCGCGTTCGTTCAAGTAACAAGAGACCACTGAGACAGCCTAATAGTGATGTAGGTGAGCTTTTGGCAACGAAGAGAGAATGCTGAGGAATTTGGGGGAGTTCCTCGTAAAAGCAAAAAGGCAACAGTTTTGCTCCTCAAATTTGTCGATGGGGCTGGGGTTTTATCGGCTTGCGACTTGGTGGCTGGTTTCTGGGTTGGGTGGGTGCAGAGGTCGCATCTGAGGAGTTACTGCCTGGATATGGGGGCTATGGTGTTGCTTGGAACGGGGAGGAGGAGAGGAGGGAAAGGGGAGGGTTATCGGAAAGACGACGGCGTTGCCTTTAACGTTGGTGCCTGGCAGTGTGCATGTCATTGGCTAGTACAGTAGTATTAGGTTATTTAATTTCCAAAGCAACCTAGCGAATGGTCGAAACAGATTCGGCTACGTTCCACCGTACGGGTATATGAACATATTAGACACCAGTCCCACCACAAGACTAATATAACAGAGTTGCCCAAGGACTAGATGGAATGCACTACTTGATATGTGTTACTTAAAAATTCCCAATTTTAATTTTTTATATTGCATTTCTTTGTCAATTGTCATATAGCTTTCATCTTTTATACTTTGAACTTTTGAATTTTGTCCTTTAAACATAAAAATAATGAATGCATTAATCCATTTCCTTGATTTATAACTAGAGTAACTGAAGGAGCAACAAGTTATTGGTTCCTTCTTTCTCAATCCAATGACCAAAAAAGAAATGTACACTTTGTATCAAAAACCCCTTTACACTATATCACTTGGCCTAAAACAAACACTCAAGTTTCTCTGAGACATTGACATTTGATCTCTGTCTGCAGCAGGTTCTGAATCAAAAGCTCATCGACTATCCCCACATTCAGTGATTTCCTGGAAAATCTGCATCCGTTTTCTCATGCCGCAGTTCGAGTTTCCATTTGCATCTGGAGATGGTGACGTATAATCCGGCTTCTCCTGCTTATCAAACCTCAAAGAGCGCACAGCAGAGCTCCTTGCTGATTCAGCCTTTCCATATGCTTCGCCATTCGAAAGATCCAAGTACTCAGTTATTCCATTGAGCAGTTTTTCTTCTTCCTCAACCAAATCCGCCCAACTTTTCTTCATAGTATTCTGAGAAGAATTGACTGCAGTGGCTTCATTTTCACTTGATATAGGCTGCAAAACAGATCGAACTGATGCATCTCCTTCAGGTCTTCTTAAATCTGAGTTTTGAAAGGCAACTTCTGGCTTTCCTGTGGTTGTAGCTAGCAAATCTTCATTAAGACTTCTAACAATTCTTGCTCGGCCGTTTTCTGCTCTTGAACATTGCTCAGATGAAGGTTTTTTATTGGAATTGCCATCATCACATCGCCATATTTCTCTCTTCTGTTGTCCATCATTAAAACACCATGAACTTCTTCTTGGTTGTGTAAATGGAACTTCTGGATTCCATATAGCAGGAGCTGGAGAAAAATATGATTTTGCATTCGGACTTGTTGCTGTTCCAACTATGCCATACCGATTTTCCTTCATTCTGTTGGAAAAGCTGGGCCTGCTTTCACATGAGCTTTGGAAATAACAATCTCTCTTCCACTTATCAACAGATAATGTCTCTTGTTCAGGTCCATCTGCCTGCTTTCTGGAGAACAGTTTCCTAGAAACATGACGCTGACCGCCGTTTTCTTTGTAGCAGTTCTGATCCTGTGAGATTGGCCTTAAAACTGACGATGCCTCTAATTCAGTCAGCATTTCAAAAGAACGCTCGAAGGACTTGGCATAAGATTCATCCATTGGTTTATTTCCAGCTGAAGCTCTTACAACTTGAAGCAGAGATTTTGCTTCTGGAATTCTGTTCATGTGCATCAAGCAGATTGCTAAATTGCACTGCTTGTTCTTATCCGGCTCCAATGACAGAGCTTTCCTGAGATAAAATGTTTCAATAAAACAAATCATATACATATTTTTAATATATGGTTTCATATTTAAGTGTATAAAGAAGGATGTAAGGTAACTTACATGTAATATTCCTCGGCAGTTTTGTAATTGCCTTGCTGCAAGTAAGCCCAGGCCAAGTTTCCTAGTATTCTGCATTGATAGAGAATCCAAGTCGTTTTTGTTATGTAGAACTTTGTGGTCAAAATAGTAAAAAGAATTAGAACTGTTTAACTCACCTTGCTCTCTCTTGTACAACAGTAATTTGAACCTTCTTCCCCTGAGACCTTGCAGTCTTTGTCTTCCTTCCACCAAAAGCCATACCTTCATCAATGTGTTTCAATTTGGATTGAAGCATTCCAATCTCTTCTTCAATCCTTCCCGCCCTCTGCATAACCGGTAAATGTACCACATATTTAGCAATGCATAAACATACATGCACCGAAACAAAGATACACAATTGCAATAGCCGTATTGCAGCGGCTTGAGATACCTCAAAATATTTTGTCCTTATTCAGATATACATTGCAGAAATAGATGTAGAAGCCAGCATTCAGAACTAAATGCATATAAGCTGTTTTCAGTCTCGTATATATGAGCTACTGATGCAGAACCAAAGGAGATAAATAGAAGATTGATATTAAAAGGCCAAAGGCTAGGAATTTCTGATTTTCAATTAACAATGCAATTTGGCCTAGGAAGCCAACACATGGCCTAATTTAAGTCCAGTACAAACATCAACTACGTCAACTCAAACCAGATTTCTAACCAACGGCATTTAAAATAAACTCCCTTAATCAAATCCCCAACCATAAACCTCAAACAAAGGTGATAGTGAAATATAAGTAACTTGGTGCAGAAATGGAGTACTTTTACCTTGTACAGTTCAACTAAGACATTGTTAAGAGATTCCTGAGCATCAAAGGGGCAGAGATGACGAAACGATTTGATGGCTTCAATTGCCTCCTCAGCTCGATTCAATTGTTTCATTACAATTGCCATGTCTTTCAAGGCACTATCAACTCTATCCCCAGCATTTATAGCCGCCCAGAAGAGGGATATGGCCCTGCTTGGATCCTTGTCAATCAACTGTATTTAAAGATAAAAAAAACGTAAGGACCACATATAACAATGAAAAAAGAAGGAACCTTGAGCATGCATTCTTATAAGAACAGAAAATTCTAAATGGGTCCTTTCTATATATAAAAACTAGTGGATTTTTGTTAGAACCCTAAGGTATGAACATTCTAAGTAAACTTACAGATTCTTTGAGTAATGGGTTTACCCATTTGAGCGGTCATTTTACAGGCTACCATATAAGTAAAACAACCAAACAATTCAGATATTGTAAGAATATACCAAGATCATTAACCAATATAAGGTGCAAAATTGGTCTATCAATTCATTCATTCCACTAAAATATAAGTTTCGGAACAAACCAAAGCGTAAAACGTCAAATTATTTACCAAGAAATGAGAGCAGCGGGTAATTTTGAAAATAAAGAACGAAAAAGAAAATTGAACGCCAATTTAATAAATCAAAAATTCAGAGTACCAATAAAAATTCAAACTTGTTTACCTGAACTTGCTTGGCTCGGACGTATGGAGAATCTCCAGCAGGCACTTTGTACAATGAATGGAAAGAATCTTCGTCATCTGAAGGCGACGTTCTCTTCCTCTCTGACATCGGCATCATCGGAGGGTTTGGCGGTGGTGATTTCCATGTGGGAGGCGGAGTCCAGAACCCTTGTGTAACGACGCTCTTTTCTCTGGTCCACATTGCCTATTTTACGAGAAAATCTATAAAATTACTCAGGAGAAAAATCGATTTTTCGGGAAAATCTTTTGACCCTTTTCTTGAATCGCCAAGAAAGCGATTTTAGGGACTGGGGAAAATGTTCGGACTCGTTTCTCGATCGAGCGAGAAAGCGTTTTGGGGAGACAAGGAAATCTAGTTAGTTTGTCCTCTGCCGGAAAATGTTTATGGGTTTTCTGAGAATTGGTGAGAAAATCACAGAGATGGTGAAAAGAAAAAGTAGAAAGTTAAGCGAAGGTGAGTGAGAAAGTGGTAGCAGAAAGAGAAGTTTATAATTACTAGCCGTTGGGATTACGGACGCATTCACACGTTTGTTTGGCAACGCATTCACACGTTTGTTTGGCAACGCATTCACACATTGGTTTGGCACGTGCCAAGCTCGGCCTTTCTGCATTCTTTTTCGGTTTTCGAATAGCGCTCATGTTTCGGTCTAAACCCACTGAACGTTTTTTGTGTTTAGAATCCAGTCGTAGAAAAGGTATCATCTCCACTCCATCCCTATTCCCACCCAATTTGGGTAAAGTTTGACTGTATTTTATCCCCAGTCGGACTAGGAATGTCAGGACCCGACCCTCCTCTGTCAGGTCCCGATTCATCTAGCACGATATTGTCCGTTTTGGACCTTCTTGCCCTTGCCCTCACGGTATTGTTTTCGGAAGCTCACGGTGCAACTTCCCAGGGGGTCACCCATCATGGAATTGCACCAGTCTCAACTCGCTTAATTTTGGGGTTCCAATCCCCCCAAATTCACTGAGCTCCCAAAAGGCCTCATGCTAGATAGGTGTGTGCTTACACCTTTAAGGCACACCACCATCCTCTCTCAGACCAGTCCCCCTCGCAGGAATGTGGGATTGTTCACCGTTCCCTCCAGGACACAGGTCTTACAAGGAATCCAAATTAAAAAATATTTCCTTGTATTTAAACACTCAAGCTCCAAGCTTAAAGCACAAACTCAAAGCACAAAGTGAAAGAAAGAGTGAATTTTTTGTTTTGTGTTTTTTGTTTGGGTGCGGCAGTGACTTTGTGAAGTGAGAGAGTAGAAAGAGATGATGCCGTCGGCAGTCGCCTCTGGAACATTGACTCAGAGCAAGCAATGGAAGGTAGAGACGGATGTCTTTCGTATCTACCAACTCTTCCACAGCCTTCCCGGTAACGCTCAATCGCTCATATAAGACAATCAATTCAGCCTCAATATCAATTATATACTTACTCTTTCCAATCTCCATCTAGAATGCCACTGCCAATACTTTTTCTAGCTGGGGTTATAGTTAGGATTAGGTTAAATGTTTTACTGTTACTATTGTTGATCACATAGACAATTTCAATGATTTTTTCTTATAAAGGTTGGAACTTGAGCGTGATAATCACATAGAGTACCTAACTACAAGTCTCAAACAAAAACTCCCTACCTCACTTTCCGATTTCGATCCTCAGTAAGTAAAATTACATCTCCTTTTCACAAACATATAGCCACCTAGGCAAAATTGGATTCAAGTTTGTATTTTTATTTGTTTTGTTAGACGTCCCTGGATTTGCTATTGGATTCTGCACTCATTAGCTTTGCTAGGGGAGTCTGTTGACGCCCAACTGAAAACTAACACTACTGATTTCCTTAGCCACCGTTGTCAGGTATAGATATGAACATGACCACTTAAAATTTGTATTCCTTGGCCAGTCATTCACATTGCTTAATGCTGAAATCATGATGATAGACAATCACATTACGGGTTTGAATCCTAATAGTTTTGTCTTCCCTTGCTGCAAAACCTTACTGGTGGATATGGTGGTGGACCTGGACAGGTAACTATTTGTGCCTGGTCTTAAGATTTTCGGTCACTTGTATCCTCCTCTGTTAAATATCATGCAGAAATATTTTTCTTTTTTACAATACTTAGCTTGTTCATGCATTGTTTTGATCAGATGCCACATCTTGCAACAACTTATGCTGCAGTCAATGCACTCGTAATTCTGGGTGGTCATTGTTGGGGAAAATAGTAGAATGGAAATAATAACTCAACCCACAAAAATGATAAATATGCAAGGAAATAAAAGAGCAAAGAATAGAGAACACTGGATATAACGTGGTTCGGCAATATGCCTACGTCCACGGGGCAACAACAATATGAACCTCCACTAATGAAATTAGGGGTATAAAGAGATGCACAATTTCAAGAACATTACTTGAAGGAAACTCTCTCTCTTACACTTGTTTTGCTACCAACACTACAACACTCAACTCTCTCTCTTACACTTGTTTCTAGCATCAAGGTTTCCTGCCAAGTCTGCATCCGTGAAACCTTCTAACACCGGTTTCGATCCACTAAAGCACAAGCACAACTTTGAAGTGCCTCTCAAATATCTAAGTATCCACTTGACTGATTCCCAATGCTCTCTGCCAGGGTTAGAGAGATACCTACTAACAACACCAACTGCATGTGCTATATTTGGTCGAGTACAAACCATAGCATACATAAGACTACCAACAGCTGATGAGTAGGGAATACCTGCCATCTTGTCCATATCCCCTTGTGTATTTGGGCATAACCTTCTGCTTAACTTGAATTGATTACCTAGAGGTGAGTTCACTGGCTTAGCTTCTTTCATGTTGAACCTCTCAAGCACTCGTTCAACGTAGCTTTTCTGTGACAACCATAGCTTCTTCGCCTTCATGTCACGAGTGATCTCCATGCCCAAAATATGTTTAGCTAGACCTAAGTCTTTCATATCAAATGATTTTGACAAATCTGACTTCAACTTGTGAATCATAGCAACATCGTGCCCCACAATCAACATATCATCAACATAGAGCAATAAAATGATGAAGTTACCTCTGGTGAACTGCTGGATATACACACATGAATCGACATCTCTTCTCTTGTACCCATGACCCAATATGAATGAGTCAAACTTCTTGTACCATTGCCTCGATGCCTGCTTTAGCCCGTACAAACTTTTCTTCAACTTACAAACCATGTGTCCTATTCTCTCAACTTCAAAATCTTCTAGTTGCTCCATGTAAATTTCATCTTCTAAATCACCATGTAGAAATGTTATCTTGACATCCAACTGCTCCACCTCAAGATCCATACTAGCTGCCACGCTCAGAATAACTCGGATAGAAGTCATCTTAACCACTGGTGAGAATATCTCGTCGAAATTGACTCCTTCCTTCTGCAGAAAACCCTTGACAACCAAACGAGTCTTGAACTTTGTCAATTGCTCATTCTCGTTCCTCTTCAACTTGAACACCCACTTATTTTTTAGTGCTTTTCTGCCTTTAGGAAGCTCCACCAACTCATAGGTGTCATTCTTCAATAAAGACTCCATCTCGGACTTCATTGCCAACATCAATTTGTCATTGTCTGCATGAGTCTTTGCCTCCTCAAAATTTTCAGGCTCTCCATCGCCAGTCAACATAATGTATCTGGAATGGGGTCATCCCCATCACTGGTCGTGAAAATATACTGTGAAGAAGGATACTTAGTATTCGACTTTGACACTCTATTTGATTTACGAACTGGTACTTGAGAAATCTCTGGTTGCTCCTCCTGGCTTGGCTCCCCCTGAATTTGATTGTCCTGATCATCGTCTTCAAGTTCAGACACTATCTCAGCACCTCGTGCTTCAGCCATATCAGGAACGTCTTCATGTATAACCTCTTGAGCTCTGCCACTGGTTTCTTGTTGCAGCGGTGATGAATCATAGGTGAGTTGGCCTGCATTTTTAACTGTCTCCTTATCAAGATCTGCCACGGTCTAATCTTCAAAGAAGCGTACATTTCTGCTTCTGAATAGCTTGTTGGTCTTTGGATCCCACATGCGGTAGCCCATTTCTTCGTTGCCGTAACCGAGAAAGATGCACGGTGTAACTTTGTCATCTATCTTCAATCTTTTCTCGTCGGATACACGTGCAAATGTTTTGCACCTAAACACTTTCAAGTGTGAATATGAAACGCTTCTACCGGTCCATATGCATTCGGGAGTCTCAAAGTTCAATGGTACACTTGGTGATCAGTTGATAAGGTAACAAGCGACTGACACAGCTTCGTCCAAAAACTGTTTGATAGATTGGCTTCAGCATGCACCTGACTTTCTCCAGAATGGTGAGGTTCATCCTTTCAGCTACACCATTATGATGTGGGGTGCCAGGAATTGTCTTTTCATGCCTAATGGCATGCTTCGAACAGTAATCTCTAAACTCGTTCGAAGTGTACTCTCCGCCATTGTCACTACGGATACATTTGAGGGTTCTCCCAGTCTCTCTCTCCACCATGACATGAAACTGCTTGAAAGTTTGGAATACCTGGCCTTTTGATTTCAACAAATATACCCAAACCTTTCGTGAAGCATCATCAATAAAGGTGACAAAATATCTATTACCACCTAGTAATTCAACTTCCATAGGGCCACAAACATCATAATGTACTAGGTCTAATATTTTTTCTTTTCTTGTGAAAGTACCAGAAAAACTGACTTGATTTTGTTTGCCATATAAGCAATAATCACAAGAGTCGAGTGTGGTAACTTTGGCAAAGGCAATGAGAGACTTCTTTGCCAAAACTTGCAATCCCTTCTCACTCATGTGGCCTAATTTCTTGTGTCATAGATTTGGAGGAGAATCGTCTGCGACATTCAACTCTCCTTTGCAAACCTTCCCATATGTCTTGTAAAGGGTGCAGCACAACTTCCCTCTAACGATGACTAGCGATCCCTTGGTAAGCCTCCACTTTTGATCTCCCCCATGATGATGGAACTCTTGTTGATCAAGCACGCCGGTTGACATTAGATTGAGACGTAAACCAGGAACATGTCTCACATATTTCAATAACAGCTTGTTGCCCAAATCAGTCTCGAACAAAACATCACATATTCCTGATATCTTGGAATAGCTATCATTGCCCATCTTCACTTCCTCAAAGTCTCCGGCTTTGTATGTGGTGAAGAACTCTAAGTGCGTCGTGGCATGGAAAGATGCTCCAGAATCAACTACCCAAGAAATGCTTTTATCTTCATCAGCATGTAGGTAATCACTGTCAAGAGACAACAACTCACATGCTTGATTGGACACAGTAACGGTAGCTGCAGTATTGGTTGTGTCCTCCTTCTTTTGGTAGGTTGAACAATCTTTCTCATCCTTCTTGTTATTCTTTAGTTTGTTGCAATTCTTCATCATGTGGCCATAGAGATTGCAATTATGACACCTTCCATTGAATCGTGTCCTCGAACGGCTTGAACTTCTTCCACGATTTAGACTAGGACCTTTACTCTTGCTCTTTCCTCTATTCTCCGCCACAAAGACTTCGCTATTATTGAAACTTGAGGACTTCCTCATAGTCTCTTCATTTAACATGTTGTCTTTAACATTATCCATAGATAACACACCTTTGGGAGCAGAGTTACTTACAGTAATAACAAAGGTTTCCCAGCTGTCGGGTAAAGATCTAAGAAGCAACAACGCTTGAAGTTCATCTGCGATCTTCATGTCCATCGTGGCCAATTGATTGACAGTGCTTTGGAAATTGTTGAGGTGCTCAGTCACCTTTACGCCCTCCTTATACTTCATGTTGACAAGCTCCTTAATGAGAAACGCTTTCTTCGAGGCGGTCTTTTGCTCGAACAATGACTTCAACTTCAACCAAAGAGCATGGGCGTTAGTCTCGTTGGACACATGGTGGAACACACTATCATCCACCCATTCATGAATGTGACCAATAGCCTTGCGATTCAACTTCTTCCATTCAGCATCTCCCATATTCTCAAGCTTGCCTTCCTCTCCTTCTATGGGCTCATGCAGATCCTTGCAATAGAGAATGTCCTCCATTCTCGGCTTCCATGTAATCCAATTGGAGTGGTTGAGTCGAACCATGGTACTCCTTGAGCCTTCCATTCTAACTCTCAACGAACCTGGAGCTCTGATACCACTGTTGGGGAAAATAGTAGAATGAAAATAATAACGCAACCCACAAAAATGATAAATATGCAAGGAAATAAAAGAGCAAAGAATAGAGAACACCATATATAACGTGGTTCGGCAATATGCCTACGTCCACGGGGCAACAACAACAAGAACATCCACTATGAAATTAGGGGTACAAAGAGATGCACAACTTCAAGAACACTACTTGAAGGAAACTCTCTCTCTTACACTTGTTTTGCTACCAACACTACAACACTCAACACTCTCAACTTGGAGTGGGCATTCTTCACTCTCTACTTGGAGGAAGATGTTTCTTTTAGATGAAATTGATGAAATGAGCAAATGACCTCTGCTTATATAGGCCAAGGAGAAATCATCTAGATGCTTTCATTAATGTTGCATCCACCCACCTACTTCATTTATGGATCTCACTTACCTACAACCACTTACTTCATTTTGGATCCCACTTACCTACAACCGCCTACTTCATTTTGGATCCCACTTACCTACAACCACTTACTTCATTAATGCTCCAAACAACATTTTGTAGATATATTTGTAGTTTGGGCCTAAATATTTTACAATGATCGAGCTCTTTCTTCAATTAATAGGTGGTTGGAAAATTTATGCAATCAAACTCGCATATTTTACAGCAGTGAAATACGATCCGACCCTTTGGGAAGGATTTGACAAAATCTGTTTCTGTTTCTTTCTTTTCAGAAGTGAATTGTACATGTTTCTGCGGCAAATGAAACACCCAAGTGGAGGCTTCAGGTTTTAAATCAATTGATTTGTGTGAACTTTTAGTTTCAAATTAAGTAAACTGACTTTAATTGCATTGCTTATACTTTTGTATTTAGAATATTAATTTAATATCACTCAATAATATTCCTCAGGATGCATGATCGTGGAGAAATTGATATTCTGGCTTCCTACTGTGCCATTTCTGTTAGTCACTATCCATACACACACATGTAGCGTTTTAATGCATATGAGAACTATCAATGCTACATTGTGAAATGTTCTGACTTGGGTAAAAAGAGCAGAACATTGTCTCAAGTGGCTGTTCATCCGTTGTTAGGCTATTAGATCACAACACATTGAACGCATTTGCAATGTGAACTTTTGATCTAAAGCTGTGAACTTTTCCTAGTACCATCCTTATAGCTATACTGTGACTCTGGTATTATCTGGTTATAAATTTTTATTACTTGAAGTTCTGTTCTTAACTCACGATAAATTTTCAACATTACAATGTTACATTGTAAGCAACATTGCATTACATTCTTCTATTCTGACGTTTATGATATTCACTGTAACATTCTATTTTGGAAATTAGTTTTGATTTGATCGGAAGATTTCCATGAACATGTTTTGTAATTTTTGAAAGTCGGTTTCTATTGTACTAGGACTGGTTGGTATTTCGACAAGGGAAAGAGTACGGATTTAACGGGAGGACTAATAAATTGGTTGATGGTTGCTACTCTTTCTGGCAGGTGATTCTCTTTCCTTTCATTTGTTTTCTTAGGAAATTTTTTGAATCAACATTTGTGAACAGGGAGGTGTTTTCGCATTACTACAAAGATTATCTTCAACTATTGGCGAACAACTCGTGCTTCCGCAAACTTGTAAAACATTTAATTTATCTGACCCAAGCAATAGTTCTGAAGGTACTTCATCTCAAGTTGATGAGACTTGTCCTTCTTCGCAGGGAGGTAGGATTTTTCAGATGTTTGGCCATGCAATTTGGAACATAATGGATTTGTCTTTTAATATCCATTTCCATGCTTTGTTTTTTACTTTATAAATGTATATCTATGTAAACTTACAAATTTTTCTTTATTCTTGCTTGTGCAGTAAATTTCAATGATATTGGCCATAGTTTTGTCAAGAAGAGTGTAGGAATGGAACCACTTTCCCATGGACTTGGATTGCAGCTGTACATACTTCTATGCTCACGGGTATGGTCTTCGTCTTCTAACATAAAGTTATATAACTCCTGCAATTGGAGCAACTTTTGGTCCATGCAGAGAGACCGACGCCATCATGTCAAGTACTATCCTCTTAATTTTGTACCCTAATTCTTGGTATTTTGGTCAATATAGGAGGAGGGTGGACTGAAAGACAAACCTGGGAAACCTCGAGACTGGTATCACACATGTTATTGTCTAAGTGGTCTCTCCGTTTGTCAAAACATGTTGTCTGATGACCCTCTATTGCCCAAACCAGTATTGGGTCCCTATTCCAATTTGTTGGATCTAGCCCTCACCATTTGACCCAAAAACTCATGGGCTTATAGAAGCCCGATAGGTCCGATGGACAAAAGCTCGACCCGACCCGTTATGGGCCGTGGGTTGGCCCGGCCCGAGAATTAGCGGGCTGAATTTGGGCCTATGGTGTTAAAACCCGATAGGCCCGACCCCGATAAAACCCGGTAAGCTCAGTCTGACCCGCCCATATAAACCCGGTTCATAAGTCCGAATATATAAAATTCTTATTATTTAAAAATTAATACCTAACCCATTTTTAATATTAATATTTCAGCCTAAACCCAAATCTCAACCTCAAGTCCACCTAATTTATTTTAGAAAACTCAATGACCAATACTCAATACAAACCCTAATCAGCTAACCCTATGTCCACCTACTTAAATAAATTCCACTCAACCCTAACCCTTTCCACGTTCTGATTCTCCTCACTAATTGCATTATCTCTCTCCTAACTCTCAAAGTTCAAAACTCATATCTCAATATCTTACAAACCCACACTCACTCAACACAATCTCTCTTATCTCGCAACCTCATTCTTCCCTTTACGCTTACTTTCACTTCCCATTCTTCTCTCTAGTTGGGTATTTTTGAGTAGTTTTTTTGGGATTTTTAAGGTAAGGTTTTAACGAGACCACGTTTTTGCACCCTTGTGTATTTTTTTTTTCATTATTAATATTTTTTTCATATTCATATATTTTTTTGTAACTTTAAAATTTGATAAATAGTTTATTGTAAAAGCCCACGTAAGCCCGGTCCAAGTGGGCTTAGTAGGCCCGACCCGAAAAGCCCGATAAAAGTTCGGCCCGATAAAGCCCAAGGGCTTTTATATATGTAAGTAAGCCCGCCCGATCCGGCCCGTAAATTAAAAAATTATTTAATAAGTCCGACCTGACCCGGTCCAAGCCCAAAAAATTTGGGTCGAACTTGTCGGACTCGGCCCAATGACGAGGGCTAATTGGAACCAATTCATCCCGTCTTCAATGTTGTCTTGGAGCGGTATGTCGAAGCACGGGAGTTTTTTTCCAGAGATTGAGTGAGAAAATCCTTCAAAGGTTGGTTTTCTGGAGTGGCCCATATATGGACGTCTGTCATGTATGAATATGTGATCAATATTTATAGGTAGGCTGTATCAAAATAGTGTGTTAAAGTTCCAATAAATTATAGGTATTTTAAATAATTTATACCAGCTTGTTTGTCCACGCATACTCAAGTATTACCTTATATAACAAGTTGGTCTGTTTGTCCAAGTAAATGATGGTTTTGATATTCGTTTGTGAGATTGCATTTTCATAACCCACTTTTTTCTGGTAGTGTATCACCCTTGTATTAAAAAAAAATTCTTGTTCAATCATCATTTATAGGTATTTAAACTCAATCTGTTCTTAACTGCACCAAGAGCAGAGTAAAAATTGTGGAGAAAATTAGTGCAGAAATCGCCTGGATTTGATTTTCCACTCAAAAAGCGCTAAGATTAAGCCTCTATTTTATATATTAAGCAACTTTAAACAAAACACACGTGAACTTGAAATTTTAATTAACAATAGATGATGCAAGTGAAATATTATTGGAGTATCTGGCTGGGGGGACTGGGGAGATCAGAGTATGAAGTTTCCAACAGTTCCTGCTTTCCTGCCTTAGCTTGTCCCCTAAACCTGCATATATGAATGCACCAGCAGCTACAGATTAGTCCTAATCAGTAACATGATGGGTCATCATAAATGATATCAACTTACTGAATACAAAATTGAAAACAGAAAAGAAAAATGCAAGTTGAAGTCAAAGAAACTTGATTAATCACTTACCATGTGCAGATAGAGAAGTGAGATCAAATTCTCAGTTATTACTTGAAAGAAATTAGAAATATTCGCAATCGGGGCTACCAAACACTTGTTCATCTTTGTAAAAGGAAATAATCTGATCATTATGGTGTCAGTACTAATTTGAGGCCAACATGTTATTCTTGGAATCTCCAGCTGGGGTTGCCTTTACAGCAAAGGAAGCATATGCATTTACAGCATCATCTCCAGCTGTGTAACCTTAGCTTTCTTCACGCTATCAGCAAATCTGTTAGCTTTTGTATATATATCATAGTGTAATTGATTGATATGATAGATGAGATTAAAATATTTTCATGGTATCAGAGCAAACCAAATACAGTAACTCTGTTTTTCTCTAATCTAAACCCAAAACACCTTCCGCAACCCACAACCAAAACACACCACCTAACCATGAATGATTCAAAAACATCAGAACCAAAAGACAGTATGAATGATTCACTCACCTTGCACCACTCGGACTCACCTGGCCTCGTCCTCGTCTCCAAACTTCTTGAAGGACACAACTACGGTCAATGGAGCCGATCGATGCGTATTGCCTTGAGTGCAAAGAACAAAATGGGATTCATTGATGGAACCATCAACACCCTAGCAAGCACCGACCCAACATACTCCATGTGGCAACGCTGCAACGATATGGTACTCTCTTGGATTCTGCACTCAGTACACCCAGAGATCGCTGGAAGTATCCTTTATTGCACCACGGCGTCCGCCGTATGGAGTGATCTCCATGATCGGTTTTCCCAGGGAAACGACTCAAGGATTTTCCAAATCCGACAAGAAATTGTCGAACTTCGTCAAGGCACGCTCTCAATTTCCGAGTATTACACAAAACTCAAGGCACTATGGGATGAATTTGCTTCTTATCATGAACCCATTCCCTGCACCTGTGCTGGAGCAGAAAAACACGCAGCCCGAGCCAAGAAAGAAAAAGTGATGCAGTTTTTAATGGGCTTGAACGATTCATACTCCACAGTCCGTGGATCAATCCTTATGATGACTCTCATCCCAGATACTCGCCGAGTTCACGGTCTTATCCTTCAGCACTAGCGGCAGCTCGATGTGGCCAGCCGTCGCGAACCTTCCTCCATTGCCCATGCAATGCAAAACAGCAAGTACGCGACCATCAAATCGAGCGGCAGCGCTCCAAAATCTGGGCAGCCCACAGGATATGACAGGACCCATCCCGATTATTCCTCGATAATCGTGAATGATCCTGCTCCCGTCTGACTATGATTTTAAAATACCAAAAGTAGTCCAAATATATATATAAGTACATAATATAACATAACCAACAACCCACATAGTCAGACCAGGGATAGGTATATCTTTAGGACCCTTGACTATCTCAGTCGTCAACCGGTTTACAGAGCATAAGAAATATTTACAAACAAGGATTAAAGTCCTACGCGGTCAGAACTCGAGTATGCAGCGGTTTGCTTATTCTTCTGCCTCAATACGAGCCTCGGTACCTGTGCACGGGCCTGGAGGGTACAAAAAGGGTAAAGGTGTGAGTGGACAAAAATAAAGGTTTAGAAATACATTTATTAAAATCGTCTTACCCTCCAGTTTTCACAAACATGCATGCATATCACATATAAAACAGGAGTTATATATAAATCAAAGGGAAAAGAAAACAGTTAATATAATTCAAAATTAATCATGATACCACCATCCTCAACATCCAATCTCAATATCCAATAACCCGTCACGATATCAATGCAACGCTTGCAAACTCGGGTGTCTCAAGTCCGAGTACCTCCCTAGGATCAACGACGTCTGGGGTGATATCATCTCCAGGATCAACGACGTCTGGAGGATATCAATATAAACTCACACTCCTGAGATTGAGCCTCCCCTCGGAGCTACTCATCTCCAGGCAGTGGATCGTGACTACTCGAGGATCTACGACGTCTGGAGGAGACCATCAAATCACCGAGGATGATACCACTAATCAAGAATCTCATTTCAAAACTATCTAAATCTCAAAATCAAATTAATAGTTCCACAGGGTCTCTGCCCGAAATATAGCATTTTCACAGCACAAGTAAATTCCATAATTTCATGTCTAACAGATCATTTATAATTCAATTTCTTCAATTAAATCATGTAATTTAATTTCAAAGTAAAAAATCATCTCAAATCTCAGATCATTACCCAAAATCAAAATTTTATAATTTTCTCGAAATTCGTGCCAAAAAATAATATAATAATAATATAATATTCCCAAAATCCGAAAATTATCATATCACATCATTAATCATGGGAAATCAATTTAAATCATATTATAAGCATTTAAAAGCAGTTAAAACATATATGCATGCATTTAGGGTAGAAAACAAAAGCTCACTCACACACCGTCCAGATTGCTCGGATTCGAGTTGTTCGTTCTCGTCCGGTGTCCCGAGAATATTTTGGCCTGTCAAACATGTAATATAGGGTTACTAATAATCTTAGGTACGAAGTTCCGAATCGTCGGAATAAAATAATATTATTTAAACGTAACCTATAAGCTTCGGATACTTAAAACTATCCTCAATTTATCTCCGATTGACCCGAAACTAACGCCAATAGGTCCGTATCATCGAGAACATTAAAAAGTATGTTGGACCCACCTTCAGATTCCCGGTCACGCGCCATCACGCGCCGCCGCAAGCGGCTGCGCGTGACAGCCACGCGCCGTGAACAGTGACTGTACAGTGTTTCTCTCTCGCCCGTTTCTCTGGTATTCGGGTTGTAGACCCGCGATCAGACCCGACTCGTTTTCCCTTGATTCTAACTCAATTCATCTCGTTCTTTCACTCATTAATACATATTCAATCTAACTGATAGTTCTGTGCCTTCAATTGAACCAATTAAACCATAAAACATCTCGACTCACGACGAACACTTATCGGATCCTTATCCGGGTTTGACCTCAAATCGACCTGTTTGCTTCAATTATTCACACCAGAAGCATCATAGAATTATAAGAAACACGAAATCAAGATCAATTTCATGAAATTGTACCTCTAAGTAACTCGACTCAAGCTCGATTTTTCCAAACAGTTGCAGCGTCTGATCGTCACAGTTTCACCTTCAATTCTCGTTCCAATTGATTGGGTTCGAGTCGTTGAGTTCCCAGGAAGCTAAATCTCACCTTAATTTCACACCAAACTGTCTCTAAAATGAAAATCGAAATCAAGGTTTTTGGATGATTTTCGGGTATGTGCAGTACGGGTTGCCTCTGGGTTTTGTTCGGTTTCTTCTTAGTTTTTCTCTCCAATTTGTCTCTAATTCCTTACTCAATTATACTTAACTCTGCTGCAATCGATCAAGGTGAAGATGTTCTCTGTTTTTGGTGTTTGAAGGTTTTGGTTGTGTACGATTACTGTTCAATTAACAAGCTTCCATTAACTAATTAATCTACTCCTTAAGTGCCACTAATCAGCCCTAAGAAGTGACATTTGTCACTTGATGCATTACCTGAGTCATATAATTGGCATGAATCAGCAATCAAGTGGAGTTATAATAATCCTTCCACCGTCCAAGTGTAATCCATCTAAATTTACCATTTTACCCTTCTTAAGCACAATTACCATTTTACCCCTACACTTCACAACCCCGTAACTTCTTCATCCGAACTCCGTTTTCGACGTGCCACCTATCTACGGATTCAGCGTTCCGAGACCTACACAATGGCACAAGAAAAATATACAAACAGTATACCAAACAAAAAGTCAACTTTTAGCCATATCCTTCTAGGGGTAAAAACGTCATTTTTGCGTTATTTTAATATTTTACAATTTTTGGATTTTTCGGGGCGTTACAACCTTCCCCCCCTTGGGAAATTTCGTCCCCAAAATTTCACAGAAATAAGTACGGATACTGATCCCGCATCTGAGCTTCGGGTTCCCAAGTAGCTTCTTCTACCTTCTGATTTCTCCAAAGCACTTTCACTAGGGGAATTGTCTTTCGGCGAAGTACCTTATCTTTTCGATCCAAGATCTGCACAGGTTGTTCCTCAAAACTTAGATCTTCCCTGAGCTCAATAGGTTGCTCTTCTAGTACATGGGACTCGTCATACACATACTTTCGCAACATTGACACGTGAAAGACATTATGAACTCTGGAAAGCTCTGAGGGTAATGCTAATTTGTAAGCCACTCGGCCAATCCGCTCGATAATCTCATAAGGTCCGATGAAACGGGGGCTTAATTTCCCACGTCTGCCAAATCGTACTATGCCCTTCCAAGGTGATAACTTCAGGAAAACCCAATCGCCAACGGCAAATTCAAGATCTCTCGTCCGTTGGTCCATGTAGCTCTTTTGCCTGTCCTGGGCCGCCTTGAGTCTCTCCCGGATAAGTTTGACCTTCTCCGTCGTTAGATCAATCAATTCAGACTTAAACAATTTTCTTTCGCCCACTTCTGTCCAACACAAAGGAGTTCTGCATTGTCGCCCATATAAAGCTTCATAAGGTGCCATCCCAATGCTCGCCTGATAGCTATTGTTGTAGGCGAATTCCATCAGTGGTAAATGTGACTCCCAAGTTCCCTGAAATTGCAGAACACATGCCCTCATCATATCTTCCAGGATCTGGATAGTTCGTTCTGACTGTCCGTCTGTCTGAGGGTGAAATGCCGTACTGAAATGCAATCTCGTCCCGAAAGCTTCTTGTAAACTTTGCCAAAATCTAGAGGTAAATCGTGGATCTCGATCTGAAATAATAGAAGCAGGTGTACCATGTAACCGGATAATCTCATTAATGAATAAATTGGCATACTGGGACATCTGAAAATCTTCCTTGACAGGTAAGAAATGCGCTGATTTAGTAAGTTTGTCCACAATCACCCAAACTCCATCGTGGCCTCTGGGCGTCCTCGGAAGTTTAAATACAAAGTCCATGGTTATATGGTCCCATTTCCATTCTGGGATAGGAAGCGGTTGTAGTGTTCCATAAGGTCTTTGTCTTTTGGCTTTTACTTGTTGGCATATCAAACATTTGCTTACATACTCAGCAATTTCTCGTTTCATTCCAGGCCACCAGTAATGTTCTCGGAGCGTACGGTACATCTTAGTTCCTCCTGGGTGCATAGCGTATGCTGAACTATGAGCTTCATCCAGAATTTCCTTCTTTAACACAACATCAGCAGGAACACACAATCTGCCTTCCTTTGTCAAGGCTCCATCCTCATTCACTGCATAATCCTGTCGTTCCCCGGATTCCACTTCAATCCGGAGAATACATAAGATAGGGTCTTGGAACTGAGCTTCCATTATCTGATCAAGTAGAATTGGTCGAACCTGGAAACTTGCTACCAAACCACCTTGGTTATCCAGTTTCAACATAGCACCAGTCTGACGAAGCTCAACCAATAAGGGTAAATGTACCATCTGCAAATGAGCTATAGAATGTGCTGACTTCCTACTCAACGCATCCGCCACTATGTTTGCTTTCCCTGGATGGTATTCTATCGTGCAGTCATAATCTTTAAGCAATTCCAGCCATCTTCTTTACCGCACATTTAATTCTTTTTGTGTGAAAAAGTACTTTAAACTCTTGTGATCCGTAAACAGTCTACAAGTGGCACCATATAAATAGTGTCGCCAAATCTTGAGTGCATGCACCACCGCAGCCAGCTCGAGATCGTGGGTAGGGTAATTGTGTTCATGTGGTTTTAATTGTCGAGAGGTATAAGCAATTACCTTACCATGCTGCATCAACACGCACCCCAATCCATGCAAGGATGCATCCGTATATACATCAAATTCACCACTATCGTCCGGAAGAACCAACACCGGAGCGGATGCCAATCGTTTCTTCAATTCTTGAAAACTCCGCTCACAAGCTTCATTCCAAATGAACTTAACTCCCTTTCTGGTTAATTGGGTCAGTGGAGCAGCAATAGTAGCAAAACCTTCGACAAAACGTCTGTAGTAACCGGCCAATCCCAAAAAGCTTCTCACTTCTGTTATTGTCTTCGGTTGTTCCCATTTTGCGACTGCCTCAATCTTCTGGGGATCAACACAAATACCTTCTCCAGAAATCACATGCCCCAGAAATCCCACACTGGTTAGCCAAAATTGGCACTTACTCAACTTTGCATACAACTTGTTCTCCCTCAGTGTCTCAAGCACAAATCTCAGGTGTTTCTCATGCAGCTTTTTACTCTTGGAATACACCAAAATATCATCAATAAATACAATGACAAACTGATCCAGATATTTCCGGAATACTCGGTTCATTAGATCCATAAATGCCGCCAGTGCATTGGTCAACCCAAACGGCATTACTAGAAACTCATAATGACCATACCGAGTTCGGAATGCTGTTTTTGGAATATCTTCTTCCCGAATCCTCAACTGATGATAACCAGAACGGAGATCGATCTTCGAGAAATACTTGGCCCCCCTTAATTGATCAAACAAATCATCAATTCTGGGCAGAGGATACTTATTCTTGATTGTGACCTTGTTGAGCTGTCTGTAATCCATGCACAATCTCAAACTGCCTTCTTTCTTCTTTACAAACAACACGGGGGCTCCCCACGGTGATACGCTCGGTCGGATGAACCCCATGTCAATTAGATCTTGCAGTTGCACCTTCAGTTCCTTCAATTCAGCTGGGGCCATACGATAAGGAGTCAATGAAATGGGTCGTGTACCAGGGATCAAATCAATCGTGAACTCCACCTCCCTATGTGGTGGTAACCCTGGAAAATCCGTAGGAAATACATCCGGAAACTCACATACTATGGGAATATCCTCGACCTTAACTGGTGAATCCCGTACATCAATCACCTGTGCTAAATAGCCCTGACAACCCTTCCTCAACAATTTCTCTGCTATGAGAGCGGATATGATTTTGGCGGGTAACGCTCTCCGATCTCCCTGAAATACCACCTCCGGTAACCCTGGGCTCCGGAGTAGTACCTTCTTCTCAAAACATTCGATCGAGGCATGATGGGTTGTCAGCCAATCCATCCCAAGGATAACATCAAAATCACACAAATCTAACAATATTAAGTCAGCTACTAGGTGCACACCCCCTATCAATATAGGATAATCTCGTATCACTTGGTTGACTACATAAACCTCACCGGTCGGCGTACCGACTCCCATATCACAACCGAGTGCAGAAATCTCTCTATCAGCTAAGGTTGCATAAGTGCAAGAAACAAAAGAATGCGTAGCTCCCGGGTCTATTAAGGTACGTGCATCATGACCAAAAATAGGAAGCATACCTGTCACCACTCCTGGAGTTGCTCGGGCCTCCTGTTGGGTTACTGCAAACACTCGAGCCTGTGGTCCTGAAGTCTGACCACGTCCCCGTGATCCACCACGTCCACGACCAACTCCGTTTCCTCCAGTTGCGTCAGAAGTCGGGGCTGTATTCAAATTCTGCTCTGTTGTCCCCCGACCTGTACCACTATTACCTGACCGGTATGGGCAGTTCCTTATAATGTGTCCAGGCTCTCCACAAGAAAAACAAGTCACTGAACTCGGCCGACTAGATCTCTCACTCTGTCTCGCAGTAGATCCCACAGATGTTCCACTGGACTGGGTTGTTGCCTGGGGTCGAACACCATATCTCTGCGTACCTCCTCCACTGCTATAACTCGGTCGAGTACCACCAGAAGATCCAGAACTAAAACCACCCCTTTTTGGCCATCTTTGGTCCGGGACTCCCTGATATGATCGCTCTCGGCGCCGGCCGAAACCCGAAAACTGCTGTCGTACTGGTAATGTTGCCTCAACTCTAGCAGCAGCATCAGATAATTCCCTCAAAGTAGCAAACGATCCCACGGTTACAGCACCACGGATCTCATTCCGTAACCCCTGTTCGAACCTTCTGCACTTATCTTCTTCATTAGCCACATACAGAGGAGCGAAATTAGCTAGGTTCAGGAACTTCTGTTCATAATCAGCCACAAACATATTTCCTTGTTGCAGCTGAAGAAACTCCACTTCCTTAGCATTACGAAAGGAACGAGGATAGAATTGATCTAGAAAACGATGCTTGAAATCCTCCCAAGTCAGAGTACTAGCATCTAATCCCCTCAACTGTAAGCCGCGCCACCATCTATATGCCTGACTACTCAACATAAATGTAGCTAGGGGAACCATATCTCCGGGTGGACATCGCATAATCTCAAAAATCCTCTCCAACTGGGTAATCCAATCATAGGCTTCGTCTGGGTTGGTCTGGCCCGTAAAGCTAGTGGCCCCTAATCGTTGAGCTCTTTCAACATCAGGACCCTCTATCTCTTCACCAGGCTGTGCACGAGGCTCGCGTTGTGGAGGCATGGTAGTTGTAAACAGAAACATATTAGTATAACAACCCATGCACACCGTGTGCCGAACTCAGACCGCAAACCTATGCTCTGATACCAATTTGACAGGACCCATCCCGATTATTCCTCGATAATCGTGAATGATCCTGCTCCCGTCTGACTATGATTTTAAAATACCAAAAGTAGTCCAAATATATATATAAGTACATAATATAACATAACCAACAACCCACATAGTCAGACCAGGGATAGGTATATCTTTAGGACCCTTGACTATCTCAGTCGTCAACTGGTTTACAGAGCATAAGAAATATTTACAAACAAGGATTAAAGTCCTACGCGGTCAGAACTCGAGTATGCAGCGGTTTGCTTATTCTTCTGCCTCAATACGAGCCTCGGTACCTGTGCACGGGCCTGGAGGGTACAAAAACGGTAAAGGTGTGAGTGGACAAAAATAAAGGTTTAGAAATACATTTATTAAAATCGTCTTACCCTCCAGTTTTCACAAACATGCATGCATATCACATATAAAACAGGAGTTATATATAAATCAAAGGGAAAAGAAAACAGTTAATATAATTCAAAATCAATCATGATACCACCATCCTCAACATCCAATCTCAATATCCAATAACCCGTCACGATATCAATGCAACGCGTGCAAACTCGGGTGTCTCAAGTTCGAGTACCTCCCTAGGATCAACGACGTCTGGGGTGATATCATCTCCAGGATCAACGACGTCTGGAGGATATCAATATAAACTCACACTCCTGAGATTGAGCCTCCCCTCGGAGCTACTCATCTCCAGGCAGTGGATCGTGACTACTCGAGGATCTACGACGTCTGGAGGAGACCATCAAATCACCGAGGATGATACCACTAATCAAGAATCTCATTTCAAAACTATCTAAATCTCAAAATCAAATTAATAGTTCCACAGGGTCTCTGCCCGAAATATAGCATTTTCACAGCACAAGTAAATTCCATAATTTCATGTCTAACAGATCATTTATAATTCAATTTCTTCAATTAAATCATGTAATTTAATTTCAATGTCAAAAATCATCTCAAATCTCAGATCATTACCCAAAATCACAATTTTATAATTTTCTCGAAATTCGTGCCCAAAAATAATATAATATTCCCAAAATCCGAAAATTATCATATCACATCATTAATCATGGGAAATCAATTTAAATCATATTATAAGCATTTAAAAGCAGTTAAAACATATATGCATGCATTTAGGGTAGAAAACAAAAGCCCACTCACACACCGTCCAGATTGCTCGGATTCGAGTTGTTCGTTCTCGTCCGGTGTCCCGAGAATATTTTGGCCTGTCAAACATGTAATATAGGGTTACTAATAATCTTAGGTACGAAGTTCCGAATCGTCGGAATAAAATAATATTATTTAAACGTAACCTATAAGCTTCGGATACTTAAAACTATCCTCAATTTATCTCCGATTGACCCGAAACTAACGCCAATAGGTCCGTATCATCGAGAACATTAAAAAGTATGTTGGACCCACCTTCAGATTCCCGGTCACGCGCCATCACGCGCCGCCGCAAGCGGCTGCGCGTGACAGCCACGCGCCGTGAACAGTGATTGTACAGTGTTTCTCTCTCGCCCGTTTTTCTGGTATTCGGGTTGTAGACCCGCGATCAGACCCGACTCGTTTTCCCTTGATTCTAACTCAATTCATCTCGTTCTTTCACTCATTAATACATATTCAATCTAACTGATAGTTCTGTGCCTTCAATTGAACCAATTAAACCATAAAACATCTCGACTCACGACGAACACTTATCGGATCCTTATCCGGGTTTGACCTCAAATCGACCTGTTTGCTTCAATTATTCACACCAGAAGCATCATAGAATTATAAGAAACACGAAATCAAGATCAATTTCATGAAATTGTACCTCTAAGTAACTCGACTCAAGCTCGATTTTTCCAAACAGTTGCAGCGTCTGATCGTCACAGTTTCACCTTCAATTCTCGTTCCAATTGATTGGGTTCGAGTCGTTGAGTTCCCAGGAAGCTAAATCTCACCTTAATTTCACACCAAACTGTCTCTAAAATGAAAATCGAAATCAAGGTTTTTGGATGATTTTCGGGTATGTGCAGTACGGGTTGCCTCTGGGTTTTGTTCGGTTTCTTCTTAGTTTTTCTCTCCAATTTGTCTCTAATTCCTTACTCAATTATACTTAACTCTGCTGCAATCGATCAAGGTGAAGATGTTCTCTGTTTTTGGTGTTTGAAGGTTTTGGTTGTGTACGATTACTGTTCAATTAACAAGCTTCCATTAACTAATTAATCTACTCCTTAAGTGCCACTAATCAGCCCTAAGAAGTGACATTTGTCACTTGATGCATTACCTGAGTCATATAATTGGCATGAATCAGCAATCAAGTGGAGTTATAATAATCCTTCCACCGTCCAAGTGTAATCCATCTAAATTTACCATTTTACCCTTCTTAAGCACAATTACCATTTTACCCCTACACTTCACAACCCCGTAACTTCTTCATCCGAACTCCGTTTTCGACGTGCCACCTATCTACGGATTCAGCGTTCCGAGACCTACACAATGGCACAAGAAAAATATACAAACAGTATACCAAACAAAAAGTCAACTTTTAGCCATATCCTTCTAGGGGTAAAAACGTCATTTTTGCATTATTTTAATATTTTACAATTTTTGGATTTTTTGGGGCGTTACAGGATATACCAGCGACGACGACAGACATCTCTCGTCCTCTTCATCACGCCGCACTCTCAAATGCTCCTATTGTGAGGGTGAAACACATACGGTGGATCGTTGCTTCTACCTCATTGGGTTTCCTGTGGGTCATAAGTGGCATGGCAAGGAGGTGAAGCCCAAGAACAAAAGGACCACAGCCCACAACGCTGACCTAGTTTCCTCACCAGTCCCTGATGCTGAGTCCACTACCACCAAAGCCAACCCATCTTTTACACCTGAGGAATATCAACAATTGCTTGCTTTATTACGCAGCAACCATGGTAATCCCTCATCTTATGTCAATGCAGCAGGTACTGTTCCCGCTTCACAACATATTTTGAAAACTACCCATTGGATTGTTGATAGTGGTGCCACAGATCACATATCCTCTTTTGCACCGACACACCATAAACGTAACAATTCCAATGCATATGTCGGGTTACCTAATGGAGAACATGCCATCATTAAAAACACTGGCACCATCACTGTATCAGATCATATGACCCTCCATGGGGTCCTTCATGTGCCCCAATTTCGAGTTAATTTATTATCTGTAAGCAAGTTGACTCAAGGGTTGAATTGCACTGTGACTTTTTATCCTGATTGTTGTATTGTGCAGGACGTGGACACGAAGAAGATGATTGGTCGGGGCAAGCTTATTAATGGCCTCTACTACCTTCAAGCAACCACCAATCCCCACCTTGCTCACCACATCCGTCACACCTCCGAAATTTGGCATCAACGGTTGGGTCATCCATCCTCTGCACCTCTCCAACATTTATCCAAAATTCATTCTGATATTGTTTTTGATAACAAGCATGTTTGTGATATTTGCCCTTTAGCAAAACAGACTCGTTTATCTTTTCCTTCCATTCATTTGAATAAAACTCGCGCACCATTTGATTTAATCCATTGTGACATTTGGGGAACCCACAAAATTCATACACACATGGGGGCTCGCTATTTTTTTTAACTATTTTAGATGATTTTTCTCGTTACACTTGGTACATCTTCTGGTTTTTAAATCCGATGTCCAATCTACTTTGCGTTCCTTCTTTTCTTGGGTCAAAACGCAGTTCAACTTACCCATCAAATCTCTTCGAGCTGACAATGGTGCTAAGTACCTTTCCCTTCAATCCTTTTTTCTTGAAGAAGGTACCCATTTCCAACATTCTTGGCCCTACATGCCTCAACAAAATGTTGTGGTGGAACGTAAACATCGTCACCTCTTAAATGTGGGTCGTGCTCTTCGTTCCAAGAAAATATTCCATTATGATTTTGGGGGGAAAGTATTCAAACTGCTTGCTATCTTATTAATCGCTTACCCACACCCCTTCTTCATCACAAAAGCCCCTACGCTCTTTTGCACCATCAATCTCCCGATTATTCCCATTTGCGCGTTTTCGGTTGCCTTTGCTATGCCACTAACCTACTCCCTACACACAAATTTGATTCCCGTGCCCGAAAATGCATTTTTTTCGGCTATCCCCTCGGCCAAAAAGGATACCGACTACTTGACCTCTCTACCCATAAATTTTTTTCATCTCGTGATGTCGTTTTTCACGAGACCCATTTCCCCTTCTCCCTTATTCCTCCTCACGACCAAGAAGACACCCTGGTCCTACCCCAAGCCGACTCTGATTCCCCATCCTTCCTTCCCAGTCTCACTTCTTCTGACCCAGCTCACCCCTCTCCCTCCCAACATAATGTCCCACCTGCACCTTCTTCTCCTCACAGACCCACTACCCCGCTTGATTCCCATGCCCCATCTTCAGCATCTCTCCCCTACGGGCCCACTTCCCCATCCCCTCCCAATGACACCCCTACCCCATCTACTCCGCCAGCAGACCCCACCCCATTCTCTTTAATTGATTCTGCCCCTATTTCCCCGTCCCACCCCCTTCCTCCTCACCCACCTCGCCAATTATTTCTCCAGATTTTCCTTCCCCCACACCTCCTACCTCGCCAACTCCCCTCCTTGACCTTTTTCCACCTTCTCATCCCCTACCTGTTCATCGCTCTACACGACCCACCAACCCACCTTCCCGTTTTCGTGACTTCGCCAATCATGCTGCCTTACTTGACCCGGTTGTCGTCCCTTCTCCCACGCCTGGCACCCGCCACCCACTTCACAGGTATGTCACTTTGCACAATCATTCTCCTACTCACCAGAATTTTGCTCATACTATAGCTCAGGTTGTTGAACCCACTTCATATGATGATGCCAAACACAATCCCAACTGGGTCGCGGCCATGGCCTCTGAAATTCAGGCTCTTGACGAAAATCGCACGTGGTCTCTCGTGCCTCTCCCCTCTGGCCATCGCCCTATTGGCTGTAAATGGGTCTTCAAAGTCAAATATCACTCTGATGGCACTCTTGAGTGTTACAAAGCTCGCCTAGTTGCCCGCGGCTTCACCCAGCGCAAAGGAGTCGACTACAAAGAGACTTTTGCTCCTGTCGCCAAGCTCACCACTGTCCGTGTTCTCCTCTCCATTGCTACTATTCACAATTGGCCCCTGCATCAGATGGATGTCACTAATGCTTTTCTTCATGGACTGTAACGACCCGTCCGGGGAGTCGGGATTAGTGAAGTGATTAGTAACGGCTTAGTGAGCCTAATCGGTGTTTAGTTGGTTACTTTTGGACTTTGGGCGTAGAATGACGATTTTGCCCCTAGTTTGGGCAAATTATTGACTTTTAGTTCGGCCGGTCAATTGGGCATTGACCGATGACCGTGACGTAGTTTGGGGCGTCACGAGTCCGTAGACAGGTGGCACGCCCGATTCTGACATCCGAGGAGGAAGTTATGATGTTCGGAAGGTCGAAGGCACGTTCATAATTTGGTTAAAATAGGGGAAAAAGTTGACTTTTTGTACGACAGGGTTTTTGTACATAGACCGAGGACCGTTAGGTAGATCTCGTCGTCCTGAGTTCAACGACAGATGGCATGTTTTCATCGGACGTAGGATGAGTGAGATATGAGTCTAGAACGGCGAAGGGCAAAATGGTAATTTTGACTTACAAGGGGCATTTTGGTCTTTTGGTGCTTTGGGATTTGTGCAAAGCAGATTGGGACAAGTGTACAGGTGCAATTGGATATTTTGAGTCAGGGAGCATAGGATTGTGACATGTGGCAGTGGGCTAGAGGCTTCTACAAGTTTGGACGGTGCATTTAAAATTGGACTGTGTGTGTGAATCGTATTTGTGTGCGAGTCGTATTTGTGTGCATTTGAGAGAAACAGAGACTGAGATTTAGGGAGGAATTGATCGAGTGCAGTGTGTGTTTGCGTGTTCTGGTGATCGAGTTAGGGAATAGAGACGACGGGAGAGCTAATGAGTGGTTCTGGGTGGAACTGTGTAATCGTGTGTGTATGAGGTGAGCAGAACCCGATAAACAGGGAGGACAGAACCAGAGAACCACCGTGCACGGTTATGCATTTCCCGTGACTAAACCGTCAAATTGGACCCGTGGTGGTGTTGTGAGGACTGAGGAGAGTCGAACAGACCCAGCAGAGCTCACGGTGGTGGTCGGCGTACAGGTAATTTCTTTAATTTCCTTCGCTTGCTCTGTTTTGTCGTTGGATTTGAAAGATTAAGTCGTGGCTTTTGAGAACGAGTCGAGGTGTCTGGTAGGTCCTAATCGACTCCTTAGGTTCTTAGGAACCTTTTTGTGACGAAGCCGTGATGGGGGATTGCACGGGTGGCTGGATTGAGAAACAGGGGTTACAGTTGGTTTCTGTTTCAAGTTGGGGAGGTGAGTTGTAGGTCGTGTTGTCGTGTTTGGTTGAGGGGAATAGGTTGCTGGGTTGAGGACGAAGAGAATAGTGGAAAGAGGGACAAAAATGATGGACGGACGGCGGAGAACCGGCCACGCCGGTCCGGAACAGTGCACAGTTTCGAGGTTGAAGATGAATAGTGTTTCTGTTCAGGCGCGTGAGGCCCACACGCAGCCACTTTGGGCGGCGCGTGGGGTGTTTTCTGGGGAAACTTCCAACTAGGTTTTTGGTCTAGATGTTATAACGAATCTTTTGAGATAGGTTTCAGGTTAACCGGACGTCAATTCGAGTTAGTTCTGCAGGATCGAAGGTTTAGGGTCTCGGTTCATTACATTTAGAACCCGGGGAAGTTCGTGGGGAATTAGGAGAACCTTGGTGGACATGTTAGTGACGTATTTTGGTGACTTGTGACATGATCGGGAATCCCCGAGGAGGACGAGGAGCGTACAGGACGTTCGGGACGCGAGTGACGTACCCGGTAACTGTGAGTGGACCCCTTCTCTATAATTGAGCATGCATAACTATTTTTCTATAATTGTTTTATGGTTTTACATGTGATTTCATGATTATCGAATATGTTATAACTGTTTTATATAATTGCACGTTTTACGAGAAAACTACGGTTTTCATCATGTTTTACGAGAAAGGCTTGATTTCTGATTATGATGCCATGATTTTGGGATTTCAAACGATAAAGGGTTTTCAATGATTATAAATGGATTTTGGAACATGATTTCGATGAGCAAGGTTTACGGTTTTAGAATCGGATTTCGGAAAGCGGAATTTGGTTTTAAAGTTGAAAAGTGGAATTCCGGATTTGGGTTCGGAATGACGGTTCTGGATGCCGAAAGGGCATCAGACCAGTGATTTCGGATTCGGGTTTGGATACGAATTTAGAATTGGTTTTCAAATGGTTTTGGATTGGATTTGCTGGATCTGATTATTGGGTTTAAAGACCTGGATATTATGATTGACGGGGGATGGGCCCGGATTGGGTTTAAAGACCCGGATTGAGTTTAAAGACCCGGATTGAGTTTAAAGACTCGGATATATTGATATTTCCCCCGTAGGCCTGTTGAGTTTAAAGACTCGGGAGTTTAAAGACTAGGATTATATTGAGGCCTGGATTGAGTTTAAAGACTCGGATAGGTCCAACAGGTTTGATCGGATAATTATATCTTGTTTTTATGATGTGATTTTGAGAATGATCATTATTGTCAGGACCCACCCCGGTTTCACCCCGAAAACCGGAGTAAATCCTGCTCCCGTCTGACACCCCGACACACAACTAAAGTAAACTCACGAAAAATCACCAAATACAAGCCAGACGCAGGAGAAAATTTAAACATCCCGAAGTCAAAGTGTTACAGAGCATAGTACCAAAATACAAAGGAAAGAAAATCGAAAAAAAACAAGGTACACGCACGACGGAAAATGTAAAGCACTCCAGGGTCACTCTCAAGTATTTTATGCCTCCGACGCTGCCTCAACGTTAACCCCCGTGCTAACTCCACGACCTGAAGAGCAATTTAAAACAGAAGGTGTGAGTGAACCATAAATAATAAAATACTTTCTGAAAACCATTTCATAATAAAACCAGGGTTTTAGCCCTCCGTTTTGAAATCACACATGCATAACCCATTTACTGAAATCAGTTATAAATCACATAAAGATTGTCATAAAAACATTTGCAGAAACATCATAAAAACAATTATAGAAATCATGTCATAAGCATCATAAAAACCACGTCATAAAACATAAGTTTCAACCAATCATTATCCGATCAAACCTGCTGGACCTATCCGAGTCTTTAAATTCTCGAGTCTTTAAACTCAATCCAGGCCTCAATACTATCCGAGTCTTTAAACTCCCGAGTCTTTAAACTCAACAGGCCTACGGGGGAAATATCAATAAATCCGAGTCTTTAAACTCAATCCGGATCTTTAAACCCAATCCGGGCCCGTCCCCCGTCAATCACAATATCCGGGTCTATAAACCCAATATCCAGATCCAGCAAATCCAATCCAAAACCATTTGAAAACCATTTCTAAATCCATATCCAAACCCGAATCCGAAATCACCGGTCTGATGCCCTTCCGGCATCCAAAACCGTCATTCGGAACCCAAATCTGGAAATCCACTTTTCAACTTTAAAACCAAATTCTGCTTTCCGAAATCCGATTCTAAAACTGAAAACCTCGATCATTGCAATCACATTCCAAAATCCCTTTATAATCATTGAAAATCACTTATCGTTTGAAAACCCCAAATCATGGCATGAAAATCAGAATCCAAACTTTTCTCGTAAAATGTGCCAAATACGTAAGTTCCTTGAAAACCGTGTCATTTCATAAAACATATATAAAGCATTCAATAATCATGAAATCATAATGAAAACCATAAAACAAGTAATTAAAAGCAGTTATGCATGCTCGAGTTTAGAGAAGGGGTCCACTCACAGTCACCGGCACGTCACTCGCGCCCCGTACGTCCTGTACGTTCCTTAGCTTCCTCGGGAAGTCCCGATCCTGTCACAAGTCACCAAAGAACGTCACTAATACTTCTACCAAGACTCTCCTAATTTTCCCCAAAAATCCCCAAGTCCTAAACATAACGAACCGGAACCCTAAACTTCCAACCTCGTAGAACTACTTCGAATCGACGTCCGATTAACCCGAAACTAATTCCATTAGACTCGTTATAACTCCTGGACCAAAAACTATGTTGACCGTTTTCCCAAGAACCGCTGTACGCGCCCCCACGCGCCGCCCAAAGTGGCTGCGCGTGGGCCTCACGCGTCTGCACACGATCACTGTTCATCATCGTCTACCTTGGGCGAACCGGTTTGAACCGACGCACCCGGTTCTCCGCCGTTCCTGCACCGTTTTCTTCCCTCTCTTCACCAGCCTCTTCGTCCAGTCCTAAGCAACCTATTCCCCTTACTCTCACACCTCAACACAGCCCCTACATCATCGTCCCTAACTCGAAACAAAACCCGAACAGTCCCCTGTTTCACCTCCCGGCCAACCAAATACTCCCCCGTCACGGCAACCACCGTAGACGAATCCTAGGACCTCACTGAAGCTCACCCAGCTCACCAAATCCCTCGACTCAGTCCCAGACTTCACAACTATCGATTTGAAACAAAACGGAAAAACAGAGCAGTTGGAAGGGAACGCGAAATTACCTGTGCTCAGGCCACCACCGTGAGCTCAGCCGTGAACACACGACTCCTCTCGTCCTCCTCCGTCCTCTGGACACCTCCACCAGCCTCAATTGGTCATCTTCACGACAACACCACCACCTAAATCCCTCTCTGTTCTCTGGTTTTCCCGTGAGCTCACACCTCACACACACACACAAACACTTCACCTCCCAACCTTCTCACTGTCTCTCTCTCGATCTCTGGTCACTCCTCACCCACCAGGACACACAAACGCCCACGGCCAACGTCCAATTCTCTCAATCTCACCCTCTGCTTCTCATTTGTTTGAACACACACACACACGGCACAACCGTTTAATTGGAACCGTGAAAAATCCTAGAACCCACTAGAGCTCTCCCACGTGTCACCATGCCCTCAACCCTCTCACAAAATATCCCCATCTCACTATACACTTGGCCTTATCAGATTGACCCAAATCCCAAGACACAGAAAGAACAAAATGCCCCTCCTTTAACACAAAATTACGATAATACCCTTACTGTTTTAGACCCGTAACTTACGCATCCTAGGTCTGATGAACACGTGCCGCCTATCGTTGAACTCCAGACGACGAGATCTACCTAATGGTCCTAGGTCAACGTGTCAAAACCCGATCGTACGAAAAGTCAACTTTTTCCCCTATTTTAGCCAAATTACGGTAATGCCCTAAACCTTCCGAACATCATAACTTCCTCATCGGATGTTGGAATCGGGCGTGCCACCTGCCTACGGATTCGTGACGTCCCAAACTACGTCACGGTCACCGATCAATACCCAATTGACCGCCCGAGCTAAAAGTCAACAAGTTACCCAAACCTAGGGGCAAACTCGTCATTCTACCCTAACGAACCTTTCAAAACCAACTAACCACCGCTTAAGCTCACTAATCCCGTCTTAATCACTGGCTTAACCCTAATTTCTGGGACGGGTCGTACAATTATACTGTTTTATACTGTTTTATAATACTGTTTCATGTTGGATGTAATGAGATTTATAACTGTTTCTAGAACTTGGGTTGTGCATGCATGTTTTCAAAACGGAGGGCTAAAACCCTGGTTTGTTTATGAAATGGTTTTCGAAACTTTCATTCTTTCTGGTCCACTCACACTTTCTGTTTTTAATTGCCCTCCAGGTCGTGGAGCTAGCACGGGGGTTGACGTTGAGGCAGCGTCAGAGGCATAGAGTACTCGAGAGTTTGCCTGGAGTGGTTTCAGTTTTCCATTGTGCGTGTACTCTGTGGATCGGTTTTGTTTTACTTTGTTTTTGGTACTATGCTCTGTATAACGGTTGACTTTGGATGTTTTAAATTCTCCTGCGTGTGACAGTGTAATTTGTGGTTTTTGTGAGGTCATTTCGGTCTTTCGTTTTGGATTGTCAGACAGGAGCAGGATTTACCTCGGTTTTCGGGGTGGAACCGGGGTGGGTCCTGACATGGGGACCTCCTTGAGGAAGTTTACATGCTCCCTCCACCTGGGTTCTGTGGACAGGGGGAATCCTTGGTTTGTCGCCTTCACAAGTCCATTTATGGACTTAAACAAGCCTCTAGAAGCTGGTTTCACAAGTACCATTCTGTCATCCAAAACATTGGCTTCATACAATCGAGAGCAGACTATTCTTTATTCACTCAAGTCAAAGGTACCACTCTTACTGTCATCTTACTCTATGTTGATGATATGATCATTACGGGCAACAATAATGCTGCTATTGGCGAACTTAAGCAATTTTTGGGCAAATTTTTTCGGATTAAAGACCTTGGCTCTCTCAAATATTTTCTTGGAGTTGAAATTGCACGGTCCAAAACAGGGATTTCTTTTTGTCAGCGCAAATATACACTGGATATCTTGGAAGATGCAGGTTTACTTGGTGCCAAACCTGCGAAAATCCGCATGGATCCTGATGCGACACTACTGCCAACCAAAAGTGATCCATTGAAAGACCCCACTAGGTATCGTAGGCTTATTGGTCGATTAATCTACCTCACCATCACCAGGCCCGAAATTACCTATGCAGTGAATACACTTAGCCAGTTTATGCACGAACCTCGGCGACACCATCTGGACATAGCAACTCGCCTTCTTCATTATCTTAAGGGAGCTCCTGGTCAAGGCTTAATATTTCCCTCTCATGGCTCATTGCGCTTGAGAGCATATTGCGATGCTGATTGGGCTAGGTGCCCGCACACCCGGGGGTCTGTCACTGGCTATTGCATATTTCTAGGTGCATCCCTCGTTTCATGGAAAAGCAAGAAACAAGTCACGGTTTCTCGATCCTCCGCTGAGGCAGAATATCGTTCCATGGCAGCCACCACATGTGAGTTGACATGGCTGCGGTATTTACTTCATGATTTAAAAGTGGCGCATCCACAACCAGCCGTCATATTTTGTGATAACCAAGCTGCACTTTATATTGCAGCCAACCCCGTTTACCACGAGAGGACAAAACATATTGAGTTGGATTGTCATACCGTTCGTGAACGCATTCAGAACGGTGAAATCCAAACTGGACATGTTCAAACCAAGAATCAAGTTGCAGATATTTTTACCAAACCATTGCAGTCACCTGTTTTTCTTTCTCACCTTGGCAAGTTGAGCATCATCGACATTTATGCTCCACCTTGAGGGGGAGTGTAAAACGAAATAATCTGATCATTATGGTGTCAGTACTAATCTGAGGCCAACATGTTATTCTTGGAATCTCCAGCTGGGGTTGCCTTTACAGCAAAGGAAGCATATGCCTTTACATCATCATCTCCAGCTGTGTAGCCTTAGCTTTCTTCACGCTATCAGCAAAGCTGTTAGCTTTTGTATATATATCATAGTATCATTGATTGATGTGATAAATGAGATTAAAATATTTTCGATCTTCTTGTTCGTAGGGTCTCAAGTAGTTGGGAGATGATCTGGGATTCTCAATTGAGTCGGTTCTGTTGTAACATGAGTTACAAGTTTGGATTTGGTCTTTGATTGATTTGTATGCAGATGAGTTGACAGAGTCAGGAAACGTGAAAATTATGGCTTCGTGGCAGTTGTCTGTTGTTTGGACAGCTTTCAGGACATCATCTGCAATCAAAACTCTCACTCGAAATGCATTGGATGAGGGGGAGCAGCTAGCAGTAGTCGAAGATGCCACGTTAAATGGAAATATTTAGTAATGCAGTTGAGGATCTGGCTGATGATAGTGGGAAATTAAGGGGTGGGGTTGGAACGGGGTATTTATAGTCCTCAAAAAAGCCCTCATAAAGTTTCTCAATTTTCCGACGTGAGAATTTTTTTTGACGTCCTCACATTCATTAAGCTAGCTGCTTTCAATTCAATTTGTGTTCTCTGTTAAGGAAGCTGGATTTTGATAAAGTTTGTTTCCTTAAAACTGATAAACTAAAGTGAGTCCTGAGCGGTCACATGCATCCCAATAGACTAGGAGAGGGCTAGTAAAGTTGAGAGACTTCCTTTTGAGCTTTCAATAAGTTTCAGCAAGCTCAAGGTCCCCACTTCGACACAGATGGAAAACCCCATAGCTGATAGCTACCTCCAATATTTGTTTTGAAGAGTCACATTCTTATTCATAGTATCAAAAAATACCATGAGCTAGCTGGTGAAACATATTAATTCACCCCCATCGAATTCCAAATGGATCCAATTAATTAATTTCCAAGGAAATTTTAATACAAAATTCTGAAAATCCAACTCACAATTTGCACAATCACAAGAATAACTGGGGACGGGCTTAGTAACAACTAAAATTTAGCCTGGAGATCACTAATTATGGATTTGTCCACCTGGAAAGACTTGGCTAGAATATCCTCTGAAATTGAAGGGTTGGATCCAAACACACCATTGGTAATGGTGTTGACTCCTGGCTTTTGGCTGCTCAAAGAAGACAGCGAAACGGCATTTCCAGAGCCCACATTTTTTTGATAGTGAACAAGTCCGGCAGGGAACACAAACACATCACCCTTGTTTAAAACCTTTGAGATGAGCTTGTTCTCGGGGTTTAAGGTCACAAACCCAACATCGAGGCTGCCTTCTAAGACGGTTAAAATCTTAGTGGCGCGGGGATGAGTGTGGGGAGGGATAACACCCCATGGAGCATTGTCGAATCAATTATCGAACCCGCCGCGAAAAGTCCTCACAATTCCTGCAAACAACAAACAATCAGCTATCGTTGCCTCGATCGATTTACCCGGGGGGTTGTTCGACCAAGAACACTCCGATACCTAAGTTAGCTTTGAGAGAGGAAAAGGATATACTTTGAAGCGAAGAATCGACGTACCCCGGAAATGAAATATGTTCCGCTATTTATAGGAAAATCTTGGAAACCTCGGAGCATTCTGATTGGTCGGTTGAATTTGTAATTAATAAATAATATATTAATTAAATATATTATTTAATAATTATAATAATAACTCATTATGATAATAATGATAATTATTGTGTTTTAATATTAATATTAATTGTCCGTTACTAAGAATAATGACAATTAACTCTAGGGGAGAATATTAATATTACGGAGATTTTAACCCGATTAAATAACGTATTTAGCTGGTAAATAGATTATTTAATGTGTGGGTGTTTTCAAATGTCTAGCGTTATTGCCAGGGGCAATTTAGTCATTTTGGGAATTATGGGCCACGTGGCAGCTCCACAATTTCCGGATGATTTTTAGGTTCCACAAATGCCCCCACATTGCTTCGGAATTCAGGGAATCCGAAGGAATGTACATACGTGATTGTTCATGCGCGATTTTTTGTTGTTTCCGTATTTAACGGTATTTTTATCGTTGTACATTTTCTTGTCCAAGGAGAAACGGTGGGCTTTATCATTGAGTATACTTGTTTTGTTCCAAAATTCTCTCCATAAAGACTAAGTTTTTTGTTAATTACCTTCTTTAACACTGGGACATAATTCTCCAATTTATGGCAATTATTCATATTTATGAAATGGGATTAATTCCATTTGTACGGTGAATGTTGGTTTTCCTATTTAAGGATTTGTGTTCGAATTGGAAAAACCAAAAAGCAAATCCGGTCCCCAGTTTCCCTGCCAATTTGAGTGAAAGAAAAAGAAAATGGATCACCAATTTGAGGGTGTATAGTGGCTGGTCCTCATTTTCAGGAAATCTTGTAGGTAACGCCTTTTCACTTGCATTTTTATATTATTTATTCGTTTTGAAATTGGGTATGAATGGCTTAGTTTAGGAGTCATGGATGTGCCCTGAATTGACTGCTTGACATAGAAAGGAAAAAAAAAAAAACTGACGGTGTGGTCCAAGCAAGGGACATCACAGTCTCATGTGCGTCATGGCTGATTAGTGGGCACTGGTAGGCGAACCTGCGTTTAGTGCAGCTTTTGCTAGTACCCAATGTACGCCCTCCATGCGTCAGCCAATGGTTCGCGGAGCAAGGGATTTTTTAGGCCTTCTGTGCAACTGGCGCCATGCGTTGGGCGCTATTAGTGGGCATTGGTAGGCAAACCTGCATCTAATGTGGCTTTGCTAGTGCCACGAAATTGCCTTACACGCGTCAAGTGTCTATTGGAGAGCAGCAGGAGCACAGCAGGAGAGCAGCAGGTGAGAGGTGACGCATGTGGTTCTGTGAAGGAAAGCAGGCCCACATTTTGGGTTGGCTATGCAGCAGATGCCATGTGGAGGCTGCTAAATGGTGGAGCAGGGGACGGGTCCCACGCTTGTCGGGTGGTCTGTGCAGAGTGCAGCAAGCGCCATGTGGCGATTGGAGGAGCAGCAGCGAGCCCGCGTCCGTCGGATGATGCGCCCAGAATGCGTCGCGTGGCGCGACGTGATTCGTCTGTCACGAGTTTCTGGTGACCGCCAGGACATCCTATCGACTCTTACCAATATTAATGGCTTTTGTCCGATTTGGTTTCTTTTTGCTGCAGTTGGGCGGGTCCCATGCATTTTTATATTTTATAAATGCTTATTTATTTATTTATTTATTGTTTATTTGTTTGTACATATATTCTTATATACTTTGACTTAGGCATTAATAAGTTTTAACGTTATTAACATATATATATATATACACATATTAATGCGTTTAAATATGTATTTAATATATTAAAATATTAAAATATGTATTTAATATATTAATATACTAAAATGTGTATTTAATATATTAATGCTATTAATATGTATTTGATTATAACGTATGTATTTTGGATTTCCATATGTGTATATATTCTAGTTCCTATATGTTTGGAATATATATTTTAGGAACTAAATAATTTTTTGTTCCTTCAACGTAGGTGAACACTTTTCCTCGTTCCGGGAGTTCAGGACGTCCGTTGGATACGATTCAAGCGGTGATTATTTTATTTGTTCGAGGCGGTCATTTCAAGATGCATCAAGGTGCACTTCTCGAGAGACCTAGCAGGCTTGCACTGTGGGAGCGTGGTGGTTCTCGTAGCCAAAGCCCATTCCGAGGGAAAGATGTGGAGTTCGAGAAGCCTGAAGACTTCATGGAGTGGAAGGCTCGCAATCAGATTGCCTTTCCGGACGACGTCTTCGTGGAGCTTGGCGACAGATGTTCTTCCATGAAGGCTCTTAAGCATGGAAGAGGAAAAAACCCTGTCGGCAGTCGATGGACTAAATTCCACCCTTTGATCATTGGGTGGGGTTTTAGGTTCCCGTTCTCGAATTTCTTCTCCAAGATTATTGGCCGGATGGGATGCAGCCCTGCTCAACTAGACGTCGATGCCTATCGACACTTCATGTGCTTCGAGAAGCTGAACAAATTCTTTGGCCTGGGGCTTACTGAAGATGAATTCTGGCATTGCTATTCCGTGTCGCACAACGGAATTACCTGCGGTCGGCTTTCTCGAGTCGTACCCAAGATGGAGCTATTTTTGAGGACGAAGTTTGATGACAACTCGTACAGATTCAACTGCATCGAAATTGGTGGCGCATGGGACAAACACGCCTCCCCGGACCTGAGGATTGCCTCGCACTTCCGCATGTTTGATGAGCTGTACAGCGGGTTTGAAGGCCATCCTGATCTCAAAAAGATTGACATGGCCCTAAAAATTCCTCCAGAGTTTCGAGACATGAGCTGGCTACTCTCTCCTCTCAGAGACATGAATGGCAGGAGGCCTTCGGACACCCTAATTAAAGAGTGGTTGAACGCTCCACTGCGCTTGAAAAAAAACCCGTTACCCAGAAGAAGAACAACAAGCCAGGGCCCAGTGACTCTTTGGAGAGAAAGCATGATCCTCAAGGTCCTTCCAAGCCCAACTGTTCCAGTCCTGCAGAGTCATCTAGCAAGCGCAAAACCTCAGACGGGTCTTGCGAAGATGCAGCCATACAACTTAAGAAGCTGAAGGCGATTCCCACTTCCCCTGAAGTAATTGAAGCGTTGAGAGATGAAGGCCCAGTCCGATTAGTGGAAGAGACACGGTCGTCATCCAAGACTCCTGATGTGATGGGTGCCTCCTCCCTAGCAAAGGAAACTGAAAAGACGGTTCCACAGGGAGCTTACGACAAGGTAGTCCGAGACCTTAGGATTGAAAAAGCTGGGGCCCGCAAGTTGGTTGACATGCTTCGTGGAAATGCCAGTCTCGAAGATGAAAACAAGCGAATGAAGAACGAATGCAAACGCCTTCGAGAAGCCCGAGATCACTCTAGACGGAACAATGAAGCCTTGGTCGGGAGAATCCATACATTGGAGGGTAAAGTGGGCGAGCTGGAGACAAGCCATGCAGAAAGGATGTTGATAGAAAATGAACGAGATGTTGCCCGAGACGAGGTCACTTTGCTGCGCAGAAATTTACAGGACTCAGATGAGAGAATCAAACTTTTGGAAGCGGAAATCCAGAGTCTGAAGATTGAAAGGCTTCCGAGGCACGACCACTTACTGCCACCACATGCCCCCACAACTTTGAGCCAAAAAGAAAATGAGGCGCAAAAGTTGGATATTGCAAGCTGCAGTGGGATCACCACCAAAGAGCGGGAACCAGAGCTGAAGAAAGAGTACGAGCCTATACCGGAACCTGACCCAGAGCCTGAGACTGTGACCAGAAAGGAAGTTGTCCTTGAGACTGCTGAATCATTGTTTAACGACACTTCCCTACTTTCAGAAGAAGAATGGGAAGAGTTTAGAAAAACAATGGGTTATGAAGATCTGCATCCGTAGCTTTTCATGTCATTTCCCTTTCGTTTGTAATTTTCATTCAATAGTGAATAACCGGTGTGAGCAATCGACATGTGATTTGCCCAAACACCCGCCAAATGAATAAATAACAAAAGCATTTATGCTGGATTGTTTGGAACAATTTTTTGAATGCAAGTGTTAACTTTCTTTTATCCACCTTTCAATACGTTGAAGGGAATACTTTCAAATGCTTGTCAATGTGTCAGAATGGACTTATTCATATGCCCCCACTGCAACTGTGTGTGCACAACGGCGAGTTCCAAATAACTTGTGGCGTTAGATAATTAAGTTGTTGGTATGTTGCCTTCAAGGAAGGGCTTGTGCTTCTTAAGAGAAGGCTTGAAGTGCTTCCATGAGGAAGGTTTAAGGTGCTTCCAAGAGGAAGGCTTAGGGTGCTTCGAAAAGGAAGTCTTTGGGCGCTCCCTGATGGAAGGCTTTGGATGCTTCCCGAAGGAAGGCTTGAGCGCTTCTTGGAAGAAGGCTTTAGTGCTTCTCGGAAGAAGGCTTTGGATGCTTCCCGGAGGAAGGCTTGAGTGCTTCCCGTCGGAAGGCTTTAGTGCTTCTCAGAAGAAGGCTTTGGATGCTTCCCGGAGGAAGGCTTGAGTGCTTCCTGGTGGAAGGCTTCAAGAACCTTGTTGTAAGTTCAATAACAAATATGTGAACTAGGAATGACTTGATAGCTTTATTGATAAGTCTAAATACATCATTCTTAAAAATAAAGTCTAGATTTGTCACAAAACAAAGACTAGCTTAGCTTTTGAGCTCTAGTTTGCATTACACATAATATTTCCGGAGGTGATGAGCGTTCATAGAACCACTCACCAACTTTCCATCCATTGTCTCTAAGGTGTAGCTTCCCTTTCCGCCTACTTGGTAGACTCGGTAGGGTCCTTCCCATGGGGACTTGAGTTTTTGAGACCTTGGACGATTGGGCGTTGCAAACTTTTTCTTGAGAACAAGGTCACCTGGGAGAAAGTGCCTGAGTCGGGCCTTCTTATTGTAGGAACTCCTCACTTGCTGCTGGTAGCTGGAGATACGCTTCACCACTTGCTCTCTTAATTCCTCGCTGAGATCAAGTGAAGTTCGTAGAGCAATGGAGTTGACTGCTGGATCATCCAGCTCGGTAAAGGGCGCTGGAACAACAAAATGTGGAGGAATGACTGCGTCGGTTCCGTATGCTAGGGTGAACGGAGATTCTCCTGTCGCACGACGCGGAGTGGTTCGGTAAGCCCAAAGCGTGCCATCCAACTCCTCCTCCCACAAGCCTTTCTTATCATCAAGTCGCTTCTTAATACAGTCAAGGATCATCTTGTTTGAAGCTTCTGTCTGGCCATTACCCTGGGGGTAATACGCAGTTGAAGTGAAATGCTTGATCTTCCATGACTCAAAGAACTCATTGATTATGGCACCGGTGAACTGAGTTCCATTGTCTGTTAGGATGACTTTGGCAAGTCCAAATCGGCAGATGATCTGGCTCCAGATGAATTTTTGAACATCGGCCTGAGTTATGGTGGCCAGGGCCTTTGCCTCCACCTATTTGGTGAAGTAGTCAGAGACAACAATCAAATACTTCTTGCTAGGAGGAGTGCTTGGGAGCGGTCCAACGATGTCAATTCCCCATTGCATGAATGGCCAAGGGCTCGTCTGTGCATGCAGCTCTTCCGGTGGCGCCAATTGGTTAGGCTTGAACCTTTGACATTTGTCGCATTTCTGAGCATACTGCAGAGCTTCCTGGCGTAAAGTAGGCCAGTAAAATCCCGCACTAAGCGTCTTTTGGGCAAGCGATCTTCCACCGGAATGATTTCCACAATGTCCTTCATGAATCTCAGCCAAGACTTTCAATGTTTCAGGATGCTTCAAGCATAACAAGTTTGGCCCTGTGAAGCTCTTTCGAAAGAGTCGGCCCTTGTCGACATAGTACCGTGCGACCTTCATCTGGACTTTGCGGGCTTCTAATCGTTCATTAGGCAATGTTCCATGCTCTAGATAGTTTATAAAAGGATCTTGCCAACTTGGTGATGAATCAATTTGTCTTACTTCAATCTCCTTCACATCAATACTTCTCTGCTCGAGATACTCAATCGGGATTGAACGCTTGAAACGAAAGTCAAGTGATGATGCTAGATTGGCCAACGCATCTGCTTGTGTATTTTCGGCTCGTGGAAGTTGATGAAAAGTGAAAACCGAGAAAAAGAAGCATTTCCTGGACCTTGTTATTATATCTGAGCATCCGTGCATCACGCGCAGCATATTCACCGATCGATTGGTTAGTGATCAGCTGCGAATCTGAATGAATAGCAAGTTTTTTCACTCCCAACTCCTTAGCAAGTGTGAGCCCACAAATTAAAGCTTCATACTCCGCTTCATTGTTAGAGGCTTTGAATCCAAACTGTACTACCTGTTCCATTATCGAGCCTTCAGGAGTGATAAGGACAATCCCCGCTTCTGCCCCCTTCTGGTTCTAGGAACCATCAACAAAGAGCTTCCATAGATGATTGGAAGTTGAGGGTTGCAGAGAAGAGGAACTGTCGCCATGAGCTCGTGACAAGGAAGCGTCGACGGCCCTGGGTGCATCGCCGAACTTATTATCATTTCTTCCTTCCAGTGATGCTGGTGTGAACTCCACAACAAAATCCGCTAAGGCTTGGCCTTTGATAGCTGTTCGTGGACGATAGAGCAAATCATGCTGACTCAACTCTATGGCCCATTTCATTACCCGTGTCGATGCATCAGGCGCATGAAGTAATGAACGGAGTGGATATTCTGTCATGACGATTACTCGATGAGCTTGAAAGTAAGGCCTCAACTTCTTTGTGGTAACCAGTAATGCGAGAATCAGCTTTTCAAATTTTGGATATCGTGTCTCAGCATCAAGAAGGGCTTTGGACGTGTAGAACACATGCAGTTGAATCCCATTCTCCTCTCGGATAAGTGCAGAGCTTACAGCAACATTAGAGACCCCAAATACAGGAACAGGTCCTCGTTATCTTTGGGTTTTGATAGCAGCGGTGGAGACGTCAAGTAGGCCTTGAGATCTTGAAATGCTTTCTCACAACCTTCATCCCATTTATCTCTGGATGCCTTTTTTACTGCTTGGAAGAAAGGTCGACACCGGTAAGTTGATTTGGACAGGAACCTGTTCAATGCTGCTGCTCGTCCAGTGAGACTTTGAATCTCCTTTAGACTTGATGGGGACTTCATCTCGAGAATTGCCTTGAATCTCCTTTAAACCTGAGTCACAAGGTATCCCAAGAACTTCCCTGCTGACACCCCGAAAGTACACTTCAGAGGGTTGAGCTTCATTTTGTACTTCTTCAGCAAGTTGAAGGTCTCTCGCAGGTTGGTAATATGATCCCCTCTTTTTTCGCCTTTGACCATGATGTCATCCACATAGACCTCTATGGTTTTGCCGATGAGATCTTTGAACATCCGATTGACGAGTCGCTGGTACGTTGCACCCGCATTCTTGAGGCCAAATGGCATGACCTTGTAGCAGTATACACCTCGGTCGAAGACGAAGGCAGTTTTGTCTTTATCTTTTTCATACATGAAAATCTGATTATAGCTCGAGTATGCATCCAGGAAACTTAGGAGCTCATTTCCTGCAGTTGAGTCCACCAAGAGATCGATTCTGGGCAGAGGATAGTTATCTTTTGGGCACGCAAGATTGAGATCGGTGTAATCAACACAAACTCTCCACCGTCCAACTTCCTTTTTCTTGACAAGCACGACGTTTGCTAGCCATTCAGAGTGCGGAACTTCTTCAATGGATCCAGCAACGAGCAATTTGTCAACCTCTTCTTGGATGATAGAAATTTTCTCGGGGGAAAAATTGCGTCTTTTCTGCTTTACCGGCTTGTGGTGGGGATTGACGTGCATCTTGTGACAAGCAATAATAGGATCAATCCCTGTCATGTCAGACGGAGACCAAGCAAAAACATCTTTCTCCTCACGCAGGAAAGCTATGAGTTCTTCTTTTTCCGTGTCACTCAGCCGAGCACCTATGCGGGCCTCTCGCTCAGGATATTGAGGGTCAAGTTGGATGAGAGTGATGTCATCCTCCGGCTGCCATCCTTCTGGAGTTAGTGGTTCCTCATGAACGTTTGGATCTTGACCCGTGATTAGTTGCTATTTGGGAGACGAAGAAGAAAGCTTGCCCCCAGTGGATGATCTTGTTTGGGGAACAAACTCTGCCTCCTTGACCTCCTTTAGCCCTTCAGTAAGGCACCGTCGAGTCATCGCCTGATCGCCTTTAATCTCCCCGATTCCTCCACCGGGAATAGGGAACCAAATTTTCTGGTAAAGGCTTGACGTGGTTGCGAGGATCTTGTGAAGCCATGGCCTTCCCAAAATTCCATTGTATGGAGAGTATTCATCCATGATGTAGAAAGTCTGGGACGTGACTACAGGATCAGAATGTACATCCAGCTGGAGAGTGCCTACGGTCATGCTGGTCGACCCATTGAAACCTCGGAGCGGGACATCCCTTTTTGTTGTGAGGCTTTCTAACCCCATCTTGCGCACTGCATCCAAGCTGAGGATATTTGCTGCACTCCCTTCATCAACATGAATCCGATCAACTTGAGCATGAGCGATTTGGATGGACACGACTAATGCATCGTCATGCGGCCAGTCAAGTCCTACCTTGTCCTTCAAAGAGAAACCAACGACAAGGTCGTTGGCCACCCCGGGGGTGGAAACATGGGAGACTTGAGAGACGGCTAGTGCATCCCGGAACTTTCTTTTTCTTTTGCTTGGAGGTGGTTCCTAACAACTCCGATTCTACTATGATGGTATTGATGCGAATCATCTTTGCTGCAGGTTCCTTTAGTCCTTTGTCAATGGGTTGATCCACAACCTTCCCTTTGACGTACTCAGTGCAATGTCCTTCCTTGATGAGATTCCGGAGATATCTCTCGAAAGATATGCATTTGCCGATGTTATGCCCATAGCATTCGTGGAAGGCACACCACTTCGTCTTATCAGCCTTCTCTTGATCGCCTTTGACTGGCTCCGGCTTCTTGAACCATGGCTTGTCCTTAATTTCATTTGGATCTGATGGACCGGCAAAGATAGCTGCAAGTTAGGCTTCCCCATAGCTTGTGTTTGGGAGGGTTGTCCCGCCTTGCGTTTGTTGGACTTTCCAGCTGCAAACTTGCCATGGGGCTCATCTTTAATGGAGGCTTTTTCACCAGTCCCAGCATGGTCCTGGGTATGAGTGGCGTTCTTCTCGTCCTCCCAGCTTGCATGTCGCTCTGCTAGCGAAAGCATTTTGGTGAGACTTCGCGCATTACTCATGACGATGTCCTCGTAAAGCTGGCTGTCCCGGGAAAGTCCTTGTTTAAATGCCATTGCCGCAACAAGGTCGCTACAGCCGACAATCCGAGACTTCTCTTCGCAAAATCTTCGTATGTATTGACGCAGAGTTTCTTTTGCTCTCTTTCGGACAGAGAAAAGATGGTCATCCTTCACCTCAATTGTCCGAAGTTGCGCGTACTCCTTCACAAATGCTAGAGCCAACTCTTCAAAGGATGCAATAGACCTCCGGGGGAGATGATTGAACCAAGTCATGGCTTGGCCTTGAAGAGAAGCTTGAAAAACTTTGCACATGAGCGCATCGTTATGCCTGTGGGGGACCATGACTCCCCGGTAATAATCTATGTGTTTTACCGGGTCAGAGGCTCCTTTGAACGGAGTGAAGTTTGGCGTCGCAAACCTTTGGGGGAATGGCTCTTCCTCAATATCCCTTACGAAGGGAGTTGAGAGCTGTATCTGGCGACGTAGATCGTCCTCTAGATCGCCATCTCGTTGAGCACGAAGGTGTCTGTCCAGCATTTTTTTAACATCATCAGCCCGCAACGCACCTTGCTGAGGGGGTGAGTCATTCCGTGCTAATCGCCGAAAACCTCCTTGAGCTTCTCCCATTGATCTCTGGGATCGTGCAGGAGAGTAGACTTCATCTTCCCTCCTACTGCCATGGGCAGATCGTTTTGGGTCTTTGCGTAGAGCCTGAGGTTGCCCCCTACTCCCATGTGAGCGCTGTGAGCGCTCCATTTGTGAAGTAGCCCCAATCCTACTTCCTAGCCGCTCATGTACTGATGGCCTTAGGAGTTGTGGGCTTTTTGCTCGACGAGCGTGACTTCTTTTGCCAGAGTCACTTAGTGAAGTGTCTCGTGACATCGTTCGGCAGCAGACTGTTTCTTTCTCAGGACGCCTTGGAGCATTCTCTTGTCTCCCACGTGATGCGGAATGTCTGTCTGGCTCTTGGACTGGTCTTTCCACCAGAAGTCGCTGCAAGAGTTCCGACTGGAGTTGAACTTGGCTGCTCAACCTTTCAACTTGCTGCGCCAAGTTGTCCTGGAGAGGTTGATAGTGACTTCTCCCTGAGATGTCGTGACGCCCATCCAGAAATTCCCTTAGGTCCATGTTTACCGTGGGCTGATCATGCCGTGATGCACTTCACATCATCCGCTCGCCTGCTTGTTGCAAAGCCGAAGTTCCTTCCCCTAGTGCTGGCACTTGGTTAGCTGGAGAGGGGAATGCTCCAAAGCTGAAGGTTGGCCTCCCTCTGAGCGTTTCCATGGGCGCTTCTATAGACACACGCCTGGGTCGAATTGGCCGCTCCTCCGGAGTCTCTATGCGAGCCTCATTCCTGGTCTGAGCAGTTGAGGCGGAAACACCTTCTCCAGCTGAGCGAGCGGATCGACGAACCCTAGCCATGTCGAAACAAAGAATCTTGAGCTAAAAAGCTTGTTGATGGATGATTTGAACAACGTTCAAAATCTTCGAACAATGTCGATGAACGACGAACGAAGAAAGATGAACGATGAACAAATTCCTGAAGAACGATGAACACCCTTGAAGAACGATGAACAACCGCGAGAGCTTCTTCTGAGTATTCCTCAATCGCTCTCAATGAAAGCACCAATTGTTGAATTAATTATCGAACCCGCCGCGAAAAGTCCTTACAATTCCTGCAAACAGCAAACAATCAGCTATCGTTGCCTCGATCGATTTACCCGGGGGGTTGTTCGACCAAGAACACTCTGATGCCTAAGTTAGCTTTGAGAGAGGAAAAGGATATACTTCGAAGCGAAGAATCGACGTACCCCGGAAATGAAATATGTTCCGCTATTTATAGGAAAATCTTGGAAACCTCGGAGCATTCTGATTGGTCGGTTGAATTTGTAATTAATAAATAATATATTAATTAAATATATTATTTAATAATTATAATAATAACTCATTATGATAATAATGATAATTATTGTGTTTTAATATTAATATTAATTGTCCGTTACTAAGAATAATGACAATTAACTCTCGGGGAGAATATTAATATTACGGAGATTTTAACCCGATTAAATAACGTATTTAGCTGGTAAATAGATTATTTAATGTGTGGGTGTTTTCAAATGTCTAGCGTTATTGCCAGGGGCAATTTGGTCATTTTGGGAATTATGGGCCACGTGGCAGCTCCACAATTTCCGGATGATTTTTGGGTTCCACAAGCATAGTCTATGCGAGCTAAGGAGATGCCAAGGGTGTTGAGTCCTGGAATTTGGGCCACATTGACCGGGGTCACTTTTCCTCCAACAGGGTTTGTGGTGTTGCCTGTGATGTTAAGTCCACTGAAGGAGAAATGCTCTGCTGTTGCTACCTTGGAGACCAAGCAAGGTAATCCATTTACTTTTGTAACTGTCATGCCCAAATACAATTGGAAACCCACACATGAAGTTAATTGAAGCTTACATCTGTCTTTGATGTAAATTAAATCCTACGTTTTTAGCATGAATAAACCCGAAATTTCGACACCAACCTGATGTAGTATAAGCAACGCAGAAATCTTGCAATGGACTAGGCTCAAAAGCAATTGCCAGAGCACATGCCATGGCTAGGAAAGTAGCCAACAGCAATACATGGTTTGCCATTTGAACTTATCACCCTTTTCTACTGCTATTGAAAGTTGGAAAGGACAGAGAGAATTAGTGTGAAGCAATTGATGCACAAACTTTGGCTCTTTACAGAGATATCTGTAGCTGATAGTTTGTGAGTCAGGATGAAGAAGAAGAAAAAGAGCCACGCCGGCCGGCTGGACAAGGCTCGAAGGTTCACTCGAGTTAATTCCCAAACCGGTTCAAAGATTGATTCTTTTATTAATTTTCTATCCTTGTGATGCTTATGCTAAATATATGATGCCAAAGCATCCTGCTAAATTATGCGAAAGCGCGTTATGACGATAAACAAAAAATGGTTTAAAAATCAATAGTGAAAATGAAAGTAGGATTCAAAAGGAGCTTACAGAAATTCTAAAACTAAACTAAAGAGAGGCAGCTGTTTCTGTTTGTTTACACATTCTGCTCCGGCGGAGGCTGATATGGTCAGATTATGAGTTAAAAATGCCTTATAAATTTGTCCATTTTGAAAATTCCATCCATCTTGTCCCCAAGACTAAGTCAGTGTGAAAAGGACTATTAAAAGCAATGAGATTTATCTTAATCCGTCCGAAGATTACTAATCTCATAACCTCAATTTTATAAGCATGATGGAGTGCCTTGAGGCTATAGGGAAATTAAATGATATTAGATTATTTTGGAATGTATAAGGATGAGCTTGAATAAATGAAAATGACATTCATGTGTCTTGGTAGACACACTAAGAGCACGATGCTCATTCTTTCAAGAAATGCAGTAGCGGCTTAGGCTCTGAGTTTTCTCTAGTCGTCTTATAAACTAGCTATATGGATGTATATATATATACACACATACTTGAATATGCAAGTTTCTTCTCCCTTCTATTTTGCTTGAGGCAAAGAGGAGAAGGTTTGAGAAACTTTAATGGCATGGCTTTTGCTCTGTCTATTCGAATTTCAGGACCATAACCTAGAGCTTAGGTAGAAATAAACTCAGTAGGTTGAATTTTGAGACACATAGGAGTATAGGACATTGAGGGGGTCAGACAGCTGAACATTCTTGAGATGAATTGCTCTCTTCCAGTATCGTAGTATGAAGATTGAAGATGACGAGAATCTGGTTGAGATCATGGTGAATTTTTCGTGTTTGGCTGGCAAGAACTCTGTCAGCTAGATTTCTGGAATACTGGATGCTGCAGACGTAATGCAGTTAATAATTATCTTTCACAAGGGGCACCCAGATATGAAGCAAAATAGACATCAAAGAATTTCATAAATAAAACTTTCAATTTCATGTAGCTTTTAGCACACACGTCTACAAATTTTGCTCACTAAATGCAATCATACAATTATAGATCGAAATTTTACATGGAAAACATCTAAAATTTAGCCTGAAGATCGCTGATCACGGATATGTCGACCTGGAAAGACTTGGCAAGAATATCCTCTGAAATTGCAGGGTTGGATCCAAAGACAGCATTAGCGATGGTGTTGACTCCTGGGTTTTGGCTGCTCAAAGAAGACAGTGAGATGGCATTTCCATAACCCACATTTTTCTGGTAGTGAATGAGTCCAACAGGGAACACAAACACATCACCTTTCTTAAGGACCGTCGAGATGAGCTTATTTTCAGGGTTCGAGGTCACAAACCCAACATCAAGGCTGCCTTCTAAGACGGTTAAAATCTCTGTGGCCCGGGGATGAGTGTGAGGAGGAATAACACCCCCTGGTGCATAATCGATGCGAGCCAAGGAGATTCCAAGGGTGTTGAGTCTTGGAATTTGAACCACATTGACTGGGGTAACTTTTCCTCCAACAGGGTTCGAGGTGTTGCCTGGGATGTGAAGTCCACTAAAGTAGAAATGCTTCGCTGTTGCTACCTTGGAGTCCAAGCAAAGTAGCCCATTTACTCTTGTCTAAACAAACACAATTGGAAAGCCATAAGCATTAATCAAGGTAGTCATTATTGGACTATTTGCGTAAAATCAAACCGAAAATTTAACACCAACCTAAGCTAGAAGTGTCTGCGATGCAGAAATCTTGCAATGGACTAGGCTCGAAAGCAATGACCTGCAGAGCACATGCCATGGCTAGGAAAGCAGTCAAAATCAAAGCTTGGCTTGCCATATTAGTTTTTCACCTCAATTGCAGCTATGAGATTATTACAAATGAAAAATTTAAAGGATTGAGAGGGATGTGAAGCAATTGAGTGGGAACTCGCTTATTTATAGAGAAGGTAGAAGTAGAAGTGGATAATGGCCCTCTGAACGAAGAACAGGCATGAAAGAAAATGCAGCCGGCAGGCCTTGCATTATGTTAATTATCCATTAATTAATTAGTAAACAATTAGTACGGACATATATAATTCATTGATTTAAATTTTCAAGTTTGCAAATATGATTGTATACATGTAACATGTTTAATCATATAAAGCCAAAGAATGTTGCTAAAAGCTGGGGGTTTAGTTTGATTTACGTGTCTTCTAAGAACCACGTAAAAGATGCACAAATAGCATAGACAATCTGAAACTAAAACAATAAACAATCAAAGGGCACCTCTTTCCTTCTGTTTGCGAACGCTGCTTCAGCTGGGCGGGGCTGATATCGTCAAATTAGCAGTAGACATTGACCATGTCAGTGAGACGTACAATATTGTTCATGATGCTGCATATCATTAATTTATAACAAAGTAATAGATACCATTCCCTTCACAACTTCGTCTTAATTAATGTTCTAAATTTTCGAATTGAGAGATCATCATATCCCGGAGCAGGGATCCCTTCCCTCCAAAACCTGGTTTGAAGTAGGTAGATTTATCGTTTCCAGTCCTAACTTAAAAGAAAACTTCCATGGGAACTGGAAATGCTGCACGTACTGAGTGTCTCAGTTTGACGGAGCAGCTCTAGTCCTATTGCTGCTACTCCATTCACATATATCTTTGTAAGCTTGTTTCAAACCGGTTTCCTCTGGAAACAGCATCTAATCCTTTTTAAGTGATCATATAAACTTGCAATACACACATACTTGTTACGTTTCTTTTCGTTATCCTTTGGTTTTTGAGAAAAAGAGGAGGATGAATTATGGTATTTGGTTCCTTGGATAATGGACTATATGCCGTATGCATAAATATCATCGGCGCATTTGATGAATAGGATTAGATCGGATTAGATAATTGTAAGTATTTTGAAAAAAATAGATGTATTTTTCATTCTAACGTGATTAGAACGAAAAAATATAGAAGACTACGTATCCAATTTCATCCACTCAAAATGGTATAATTAGAAAAGGTAGGTTTTCTTATCTAATCTTCCTACTATAAAACTGCTCCATTCCTGTTATATATATATATATAGGCCAACCGTCGAATTTTAAGAGTTATCTAATCTCACTATCCAAATGTGGCGAATTCACTTTGAATTCAATCCTGTAGTCCTCTATAGTGCGTTCGCTATAGCATTCGAACTCTGAATTCATTTTTCTTGTTGAATTCACTCCACAAAAATAATAGTTTCTTAACAAGTAGTTCTAACTCATTTAGAGCTGTTCGTCTTTGGCTGACAAGAGCTCTGCCAGTAATCGGTAGATAGCCTAGATTTCTGAATTGCAGCTGGATATTGCAGAGGAAATGCAGACATCTACCACAAGGAGCACTCAGATATGAAACAAAATTGACATCAAATTAAGAAATTCGTAAATAAACCATTTAATTTCTGTAGCTTTTTCAGCGCGTACTAGCTTCTACACATTTTACTCAATAGATACAATCATACGAGTGTAAATCGAAACCCTTCAGTCCTGGTTTGAAGTAGGTAGATTTATCGTTTCTCTTAGCTTTTTGAATCAGGTCCACTAACGTTTTCCTTCTCTGTTTGCAGGGGAGCCAATGGAACAGTACTCAAGGAGCTGGTACAAAGAAGTTGCTTGAGGTAATGATCCGTTTCTTTTGTTCTAAACTGTTTGGGATTAGTTTTAGGTGTAGAATGTAAATAGGATGAAGATTGATGGATTGTGATGATGTTTGTGAGGAAGAAGGTTGGATTGCAATATGATGCACACCAACTGTTTGTGAAAATGCTTATGAGCTGTTTTTCTCTTGTTTTCTGCACACTACTTGCTTCTCTGGTTTTTCCTCAACAAAAACATACATCCCACACACTAGCTGTGCATTACAATGATTTAACAGTTACAAACATGATGTCACTATGATGACATTCATCCAATAGGAATTTAGACCAGTTTAGGACCAATTAGAAGATGACACTTGTTCATCTTGCTCCTCAAGTGAGTGAATCAGCTGTAAAGCAGATTCCCACACACCCTGGTGTGCCACCTCACTCAAATGGTGTAATAATCTGCTGTAAAGCAGATTCCCACACTCCCTTGTGTGCCACCCCACTCAAGTGATGTAATTAGCTGCATCCTCACACTTAGTGCAATCAGTTGATTGCTTAGGAACTAACACTCCCCTCTAAGCAATTCACTGATTTCACTCCAAGCTTGTTCCTTAGACATGAAAACCTTTCCTTAGGTAAAACCTTTGTAAACACATCTGGAAGTTGATCTTCAGACTTGCAGTAGATCAAATCAATATCTCCTGTAGACAGTTGTAGGTTCTGTCACCTCTTCCCCAAAATCTTCTAGGACAAACCTCAGCCATTTAGCTTGTGGAGTTGCCTCAGATGCACTTACATATTCTGCTTCAGCCGTGCTTAATGCCACATTGTGCTGTTTGACAGAAGCCCAGGAGAAAATGCCACTCCCAAATGAGAATGCATACCCCGAAGTGCTTCTCATATCCTCAGCACTTCCACTCCAATCAGAGTCACAAAAACCAATCAAAGTAGTTGATTTCCCCTTCAGATATTCAATTCCATAAGTAATGGTACCTGCGATGTACCTAAGAACTCTTCTTGCAGTTCCTAAATGCTTCTTAGATGGATTATGCATGAACCTTGATAGGAGACTTGCAGCAAACATGATATCAGGTCTGGTTGCTGTTAAATATAGGAGACTTCCCACCATTTGTCTGTAGATCCCTTCATCTGCAGCCTCAGAACCATCCTCCCTGCACAATTTATCATTTGCAGCAAGAGGAGTACTAATAGGCTTGCAAACCTTCAAGCCAAATTTATTCAACAGGGTCTGAGCATACTTCTTATGATGTATGAAAATGCAGTCCCTGGTTTGAACGACTCCCATTCCCAAAAAATGATGTAGGAGACCTAAATCTGTCATTTCATACTTGCTCATCATCTCTCCTTTGAATTCTTCCTTCAAAGTCTCACAATTTCCTGTGTAGATGATGTCATCTACATATAGTGACACTATGAGTGTTTTGCCTTCTTTGGTAGACTTGGTGTACAAGGTAGCCTCACTAGGACTTCTTTCATACCCATGCTTGAGCAGATGAGTGTCAATCTCCCCATACCAGGCCCTTGGTGCCTGTTTTAATCCATAGAGTGCCTTATGCAACCTGTAAACCAAGTTTCCATCAGTTTCTGTGACAAATCCTTCAGGTTGTTCCACAAATACCTCTTCCTTTAGTACTCCATTTAGAAAAGCCGATTTGACATCCAACTGATGTAAGGTCCAGCATTTCTGTGCAGCCAAAGCAATGAGAGTCCTGATTGTATCCAACCTTGCCACTGGTGAAAAGGTTTCATTAAAATCAATTCCTGGCTTTTGTGAGTACCCTTTAGCCACTAGTCTAGCCTTGTGCTTCTGAATGGAACCGTCTAAGTTCAACTTGGTTTTGTAAATCCACTTTACACCAATCACAGGTTTGTCACTAGGTCTCTCAACCAGCTCCTAGGTTGAGTTCTTCTCAATCATCTCCAGTTCACTTTCCATCGCTTGTCTCCACACTTGATCCTTAGAAGCTTCCTGATAAGTTTCAGGTTCTACAATGGACACATGACATCTAGCATAGATGTCAGTCAAGTTTCTCAGCTTTACTGGAGTGTTGCTTGAGGTTGCAGGTTCTAAAGCATCTAATTCCAGTGCTTGTACACCATCAGTTCCTTCAACTAGCTCCTCAGCAGCTTTTGTTCTTTCTTCTTGTTCCATCACTCCAGGAACTGACACTCTAACTTCCTCACCTTCTCCTCAATTCCAGTAGGCTCTTTCATTGAAAATCACACTTCTTGACACCATGATTTTCTTTGTCTTCAGATTAAATGTAACGACCCGTCCCGAGTATCGGGATTTAATATTATTTAATTATTTAGAATGACTAATCTGGGATTAGTTGAGTGATTTCGGACGAATTGTGCAAAATGACCGTTTTGCCCCTGGGCGTGGGCAAAACGTTGACTTTTAATTCGGACAGTCAAATGGACTTTGACCGATGACCGTGACGTAGTTTGGGACGTCACGAGTTCATAGACAGGTGGCACGTTCGATTCCGATGTTCGTGGTGAAAGTTATGATGTACGGAAGTTCAAGGGCATTTTCGTAATTTGAATGAAATAAGGGGAAATGTTGACTTTTTGATCGGGAGGTCCGATGGCCGAGGACCGAGGACTGTTAGGAAGGTCTCGATGCCCTGAATCCGTAGACAGGCGGCACGCATCAATCGGAGTCCGAATGACCAAGTTACGGGTCTGGATGCGTGAGGGGCTTTTTGGTAATTTTCTGCAGAAGGGCAGAATAGTAATTTCACCGTGCACTGTGGATCAAACAGCCGTGAAAATGGGATGTTTGTGCGATCTATCCCATGGATTGTTTAACAATTAATGGACTCATTATGGGGTAGCCTTGAGGTGTTGTTGCACATGGGAGGAGCTGGCCACTGATTGCACACACATGGGCACTGATTTTCTAATGGTTTCAGGGCAGTGCATGAAGCTTTACACACAGGACTGTGTGGTGCTGTGGGGCACTTTTAATCACTGAATTGGATTAAAGGGAATGTGAGTGAGTTGTGAGGATCACTCTGAGCTTGTATGGCTGTCGAATTGGAGAGAAAACCGTGAGAAACCATTTCGGGTTTCTTGGAGGGAAAATCCAGAATTTGATTTCTGAGCATTGTTGGACCAAACCAAGGATGGGTTTAGCTTTCTGGGAGTGTCTGGAGCTCAGCCATATCATTTTCGAAGGCAACCAGCCACGGTTGAGCTGGGACGGTGGCCACTGTTTTCAGGGAAACGCAGTGTTGAGGACGACGACTTCCAGGTGAGCTTTTGTTTAATTGGTTGTGCTTTTGGGTTCGTTTGGATCCTAGTATACTTCCTGTGAAGTTAATTTGATAATGGTTTGGAAAACTCAACGTTTGGGTGATCGACCCGTTTGGGTGATCACGGGTCGTGGGCCTGATTTTGGGACTGTTTTAGTGAATCAGGGACATGGAACTTTGATTAGATAGTTGAGGAATGTGATGGAATCAAAAACGGAAGGAATCGAGGTCGAATTGATGGTTATCTAATCGGGTTGGAATCACGGGTATTAGACCCGTTTACCAGAGAAACGGGAAAGGACGATGACTGTAGCAGTCACTGTAGTAGACACGTGGCTTTCATGCGCAGCCACTCACGGCGGTTTGTGACGGCGCGTGGGCACGAATCTCGAGGTGAGGTCAACATGACTTTTGTCCTATACAATGTAACGAACATTTTAGGATTGGTTTCGTGTCGATCAGACCCAGTTTCGATATTGTTTGGGATGTCCGAAGGTTTTAAATCCAGTTTAAAAATACTTAAAAATTCGAGAAAATTGCGGGACTTTAATAGGATGTTAATGAAGGGATTAGTAACCCTCTATTGTGATTTGGACAGGATTGGGAGTCCCGGTGATAGTGGTGTGGCCCGGGAAGGCCTATGGCACGCGTATCGAGGCGCTCGGTTAAACGGTCTGTGAGTGGACATTGGTTTTATAAATTCGGTGCATGCATAACTGTTTCATGATTGTTATAATTGTGATTTTATGGTTTACTTTGGATATCAGTGAATTTATATGATTTCACACATTTCGAGGCGATTTACGTGTTTGCACGTAAATCGAAGTTTTCTGGATTTGCACTGATTTCCATAATTGTGGTTCGGATGTGATTTCATGAAACGGTTACGAATTTGATAAAGTGAATTCGGGCCAGCAGCCCAATTGATTTAAGAAATCGGGCTGGGGGCCCAGTTGACTTAAGAAATCGGGCCAGGGGCCCAGTTGACTTATGAAATCGGGCTAGGGGCCCAGTTGATTTATATATGTGATTTCGGGTCGGGGACCCTAAAATGGAATTGAATAAATGATTTCGGATTTGATAATCAACTATTTGGACTTATGACGGTTTTATGGAAATTCGGGGCAGGGCCCTTGGGATATTTTGGAAATGAATAATAAAATGTGTTCCATAAAACCATCTCGATACGAGGATATATATTGGTCTCCTCCAAGTGTCGGGGACACTGGAGAAGTCACGGTGCATTGTCTGCGAGGGGTCATTGTACGGAGCAGCCGGACCGTATAGTGATCCAGGAGCAGGATTGCTATCATTAGACGTCAAGAACGTCAGACATCGGGGATGTCAGAGATATGGACCCGGTGAGACCCCGGGCAGCACGCGTTGCTTAATACCGTGAGATATGACGTCGGGGACGTCAAGCATCAGGGACGTCAAGCGTCAGGGACGCTAGGCATCGGGGATGCCGGAGATGGAAAAATAACAAATGAATATTACTGGATTTATGAAATAACTCTTGGATTAACTTTTGGGATTTGAAACTATGCTTGGGTTTCCGGGCTAAGGCCCTAATGGTTATTTCTAAATAAATTTGTGATTATTGGCTTTTGGTGCATGCATATGTTTTTACTGAGGGGCATAAATGTCCTATATATGTTTTAAACAGACTTGTTTATTTTCGTCCACTCACAGCTTTTGGTTTTTAATGCCCTTCAGGTTGATTCCGGAAGCGACTGCAGCAGAGACTGGAGCTTCGCACACCTCCTCCATCGATCCTTGCGTACTCTGGAAGCCCGTTTGGGCAGTGGCAATAGGTTATCCCTTTTCTGACACCTCGTGTCAGACGAGAGCATGACACATTCCATGGTAATCCCGGGGGGATTGGGATGGGTCGTGTCAAGTGGTATCAGAGCCAGGTTTTTCTCTTTTGTGCGCGAAGGTCGAGGGTGTGATGTCTCTTTGGGCTGCTGTTCCGTTGCCAAGCTGATAGATAGTTTTGGGTTTGAGTAGTGGATAATGTGTGTTTGGCCCGATACGCCGTGCGTTAACGTGATTCATCCCAAGTGGGGTTGTTTGTGATTAACTGGTAATGTGGGACCGTCGGTTTGGTCATGTGATGATGGATTGTTGTGCTACTGGGCACAGCTGGGTTCAGGGAACCCAATTTGAATAATGATATGGATATGCGAAACTCAGTTGAGTAATGGCCTAAAATGTGGACCCTGTTGGTGATCGCTAGGGTAAGAGATGTTGGTGCATCGGAGTTAGCCGATGACCTTCGTGGTGGAACCCACAATGGAACCCACGTTGAGTTGATGATTGGATAGGAATTGACGTCTATACGATGTCAGGACCGCGGGGTCGGTCAGGTTGTGGGTTTTACTGCGGAAGGCAGTGGGCTCGGTGGAACCCTTGGGTGTGATTTTGGAACCCTAATTTATAATTGATGGACAGGAAAGTGAACTTTAAATGGGAACGTGTGCTACGACGAGCGGCTGAGGTCGTGGATGACCATGTGGATGACTCAAGTTAGTCTAGTCAGGATTATGGGATTCGATCCACGGATGCGGTTACGAGATATGATGTGGATTTTCGTGTGGGATCAAATGGTAGTGTGATGTGCAGATACGGATCTTGACAAACGATGACTGTTGGTCGACAGTTGTGTCGAGATGACTGGTTATCGAGGGTATTTAGTGTGGTTTTAACACTTGAGGATCAGGGGACGTTCAGGGAACATTCATTATCCTGATGTGCGGATGGTCAAATTGGAGGTACCCATAGTCGTGGAGTACGAGTGGTGATACGGGATCGTCGTTCGGTGTGAACGGAGATCCAGGGTATCAACTTTGCACACAGTGTGCTAACGTGGATGTTCGTGTGCTAGTGTGGACGTTCGTGTGCTAGTGTGGGTGTATGGAAGCCTGTGTGTTGAGGCAAGTGTCAGTGATACTAGCACTGGTGTTGGTGCCGGTGTCGGTGAATGAGGTTGTGATGAGCCACGACTTGGGATGTGACTCTGTCCTGTCGGACATATGATTGGTATCTGCGACTCAGTGGTGATTGAGTCATGGACTGGATGGGATCCAGATGAGGTTGTGACGTGTTGGGATAAGTTCCAACAGTTATGAGATAACAGGTGATGAATGGATAAAAAGGTATGCTTGAGACTTGAGGAGTCTCGGGACGATGTTCCCTACGTCATGAGAATCAGTGGATTTGGGGAGTTGTTGTCAACTCCAAGATTGGTACAGTTGTGTGTTGTTGATATTCCCAGAAAGTACAAGGAAATTATTGGAATTGGGAATGTCGAGGAAAACCCCTTGTGGTATTGATGTGGAATTTTGTGATAGTGAATCACGTGGAACATGAGGATTGAACCTGTAAGGTTGGGATGTGAGACGAAGGCAGTAAGGTATGCACATCCAGGAAGAGTTGAGAAATTCCCGTTCGGAACCGGGGTGTGTGCATAAATGATTATTAACGGACGTGAGGTCCGAGTAATGGATTGATTTTGGACACGTGGTTGTCCAAGTAAGGTGAGGATGTGGGCAGTCCAGTGGTTGGACTTGACATCTCATTGGGAGCATGTCTGTTTCCAACATGGTTGGAACTCCCGTTTCGGGGAGAGTTGTGATTGGGGGACGAGAGGAGTGCTCGTTTCCGCATCGGTGATTGGTATTCTGAAGTCATTGGGGTTGACTTCTTATTTTCTACCCTGGCGGACATTGATTATTGCTACCGGTACGTTGAGCGTGTATTGGTAAACGGACCCATGATTGGCTTTGGGTCATTGGACACAAAGAGTTGTGTATGATTCTGGAATTGGTGGTGAAAATCGAGGTCGTCATTTCCACCAAGGGAAATCTGACGAAGGATTCAATGAGGGTGCAGGACCCTACGATCAGTTTTCTGATGGATTGTTAGCCATGTGAGCATGTGTGGATCCTAGGTGGATCTGAATTGTCATGTCGTGGACTTTGGGCATGGTGACGATCTAGGATCGTGGTGTTACTTGTTGGATGACGTAGTGATGGATCTGGATCGTGATCTTGATGATCCAGATAGGTGGAGAGTTTTTCACTCTTACCTTGGTATGTGATTTGTAAATAACGGGACTGAACTTCTTCTCGAATGAGTCCCATGTGGGTTGTTACTCGAGTGAGTAGGCTTTCGAAGTGGTCGGATTTTGTCAACCTTTGACGTGTGGATATCGGGATTGGCTTCCCTATGGAGTCAATCGAGTGTTTTGAGCAGGTAACCGATAGGTTCGGTTTTGGTACGTCTCGGTGGACGTAAACGAGATTTTGGGTTTTGGAATCGAATTTCTGGGTGACGATTCAGGATTCGATTTCGAAGCTCGAAAGTGGATTACCGGATTTGGGTGCGGAATGATTATTCCAATGCTAGCTTACGGAATAATGATTTTGGATTCGGATTTGGAAATGGAGATTGGGTCGGAGTTTTGATCTGTCTGGTACAGTATCTGACAGATGGACTCTAGAGTAATTAAAACGTGTTTGGCCACAACCTAGGTGGTTGTAGGCGGATTGATGGATAGATGTACATACAGGGTACGTTGTACGAGGATCGATAGTGGATAGGCTGAGTGGTGCCTGGTGACGGTACATGGGATGTACCAGTGGTGTGTTGGTAATCGGCTTGGTTCCGATATCATTTGTTTGGTTGTGTGTGTGAACTGGACATTGAGTACTATGCGCTGGGCAGAGTTATTCTTGTTGGGTTCAGCGATTTTATGAGCAGGCGCTATTAGCCACAGATGGCTAGTGAACCCCAGTGTGGAGATGTGTGATCACTATTTTGGCTTGTATTCAATGTGTGTCAGTTACACCACTTGATGGAGTAAGTTGACGGTATACGTACACTCAGGATGAGTGAGTTGGTGGTCAGTGAAACTACGAGTAGCCTTGCGTGATGTTATTACGCCGTGTTTTTCCAGCGTCATGGTTCGCTGACGGAGTCGGCGGTTATGGACATTGAGATTAGTATATGTCGCATGATTGGGCTTGCCTTGCAAATTGAGATCATGTGGTTTATCTTACGCTACTTTGAGCGAGTGGCGGTATGGGGTGTTGTCACTGATTAGCTGATGGTTGGAGCTTTACTCGGGCGGTAAAGCTTGGTGGTGACAGTGTGGCTGATGGTGTCAGCATGGACTGACAGGTGTGTTTTGGTGACTCCCAGGGGGGGAGCAGACATCGTATAGGTTGATGATTGAATGAAACCGACAAGCTGAAGGAGTCAGCTAAACGGTAAATTGACAAGAATCAGGTGATCAATTTCACTCGCGGTATCGAGTATGGTCGGTACGATGAGAGACCGTGATGGGACGTCTGAGTTCAGACGAGCTTTGTGTTGGTTAGTGGGTGTACAAGTGTACACAGATGTGAGACCAAATTGATTTTCCACAAGGTGGTTGTGGAATAAGGATATTGGTAATTTCGAGGACGAAATTATTTAAGGAGGGAAGGTTGTAACGACCCGTCCCGAGTATCGGGATTTAATATTATTTAATTATGATTTAGAATGACTAATCTGGGATTAGTTGAGTGATTTCGGATTTGATAATCAACTATTTGGACTTATGACGGTTTTATGGAAATTCGGGGCAGGGCCCTTAGGATATTTTGGAAATGAATAATAAAATGTGTTCCATAAAACAATCTCGATACGAGGATATATATTGGTCTCCTCCAAGTGTCGGGGGCACTGGAGAAGTCACGGTGCATTGTTTGCGAGGGGTCATTGTACGGAGCAGCCGGACCGTATAGTGATCCAGGAGCAGGATTGCTATAATTAGACGTCAAGAACGTCAGACATCGGGGATGGCAGAGATATGGACCCGGTGAGACCCCGGGCAGCACGCGTTGCTTAATACCGTGAGATATGACGTCGGGGACGTCAAGCGTCAGGGACGCTAGGCATCGAGGATGCCGGAGATGGAAAAATAATAAATGAATATTACTGGATTTATGAAATAACTCTTGGATTAACTTTTGGGATTTGAAACTATGCTTGGGTTTCCGGGCTAAGGCCCTAATGGTTATTTCTAAATAAATTTGTGATTATTGGCTTTTGGTGCATACATATGTTTTTACTGAGGGGCATAAATGTCTTATAAATGTTTTAAACAGACTTGTTTATTTTCGTCCACTCACAGCTTTTGTTTTTAATGCCCTTCAGGTTGATTCCGGAAGGGACTGCAGCAGAGACTGGGACATCGCACACCTCCTCCATCGATCCTTGCGCACTCTGGAAGCCCGTTTGGGCAGTGGCAACAGGTTATCCCTTGTCCGACACCTCTTGTTAGACGAGAGCATGACACATTCCATGGTAATCCCGGGGGGATTGGGATGGGTCGTGTCATTAAACAACCTATAGCCTTTCTCACAAGTTCCATAGCCCACAAACACACACTTCACTGAGGACTCATCCCACTTCTGTCTTAGTTGTGTGGGAACATGGGCATAGCAGATGGATCCAAAAACCTTTAGGTGTTTTACTCCAGGTTTTCTTCCACTATAGACTTCAAACGGTGTCTTCTTTTCCAGGGCCTTTGTAGGACACCTGTTGAGCAGGTATACTGCTGTGTGTACAGCCTCACCCCAAAAATGGTAAGGCATGGCCTTGTCATGAAGCATAGACTTTGCCATCTCTACCACAGTTCTGTTCTTCCTTTCAGCCACCCCATTCTGTTGTGGTGAGTAAGCCACTGTGAGTTGTCTTGTGATTCCCTCAGTTTCACAGAAGTTGTGAAACTCTTGTGAAGTAAACTCACCTCCCCTATCACTCCTTAGAGTTTTCAGTTTATATCCACTTTGCAATTCACACATGGATTTGAATTTCTTGAACACATTAAATGCACCAGACTTGTGCTTTAGGAAATAAACCCAACACATCCTAGAATGGTCATCTATGAAGGTAATAAAGTACTTGTTACCTCCCATAGTTTCTGTTTGCATTGGTCCACACAGATCAGTGTGGATCAACTTCAAAGGTACAGTTGCCCTCCATGCTTTGTCTTGATCAAAACTCTCCACATACTGTTTTCCTGATATGCATCCCTCACATACTTCCTGCTTTCCCATTTCTAGGATAGGTAGCCCCTGCACCATGCTTTGTGTTTGCAGTTTATGCAAACTGTGATAATTCAGATGGCCAAAACGTTGGTGCCATAAGTCTGAACTTTCCTTAACTGTTTCCTTCTGAGCTACAGTCTGAATGCAATACAAAGATAATGGAAAACACATGTTTCCCAGCATTGGAACTGAAGCAACACAGTGCAGCATTTCATCATCCTCATAGATTTCTGCACTGTTATTCCCAAATCTAAGATAGTATCCATGCTCCACCATCTGTCCAACACTTAACAAATTTGCATCAAGTCCAGGTACAAGCATTACTTCATTTATGACTCTGTCACCATCCTGAGTTTTGATGACCAAAGAGCCCTGTCCTGTGGCTTGGACCAAATCACCAGTCCCCATTTTCACCTTAGCAGTAATAGTCTTATCCACATTAATCAGTAATGCCTCTTGTGAGGTCATGTGATTGCTACATGCACTATCCACATACCATACCCCACTCCCATCAGCAATTGTTGCTGAATTACAGGCATAGAACATGGTCCCTTCCTTATTTTCTTCCTCCTGTTTGGCCATATTGACAACTTGTCTCACAATGCAATTCTTGGCAATGTGCCCCAGTTTATTACATTTGAAACACTTAGGTTTGTTCTTAAGCCAACATTCACCATAATGAAGTTTTCCACAAATTTTGTAGGAGTCTTTAGGAGTAGAGGAATTACCAAAAACTGGTTTAGGATTCTCAGCACCCTGATTGTTTTTGACAGTGTTGTAGGTCTTGCCTTTCCACCCCTTATTTCCTTTGAAATTCTGTTTGCCTCTTCCATAATACTTGTGTGACCTGTCTTGTGCTCCTTGATTCACACTCAATGTAGAGAATGCCTTCTCTGTGTGAGTCTCTGAATGCATTTCCAGCCTCTGGTCATATGCTCGAATGGATGCTAGCAATGTTTTCACATTGACAGTGTCCAAATCCTTAGTTTCTTCAAGGATTGACACAATGGGATCGTAGACTTTAGTGAGACTGATTAGGACCTTCTGCACCATTCTCCTTTCTGTCACTTCTTCACCATATGATCTCATTTGATCAACAATGGTGTACAGTCTAGATGTATAAACTGAGAGAGACTCATCATCTCTCATTCTCACATATTCAAAATCCTTCCTGAGAGCTTGAAGTTTTACTGCCCTCACCTTCTCATCTCCTCTGTATTCCCTTTTCAGCAGATCCCATGTTGACTTTTCACTTTGTTCATTGGAGATTCTTGAGAAAATGGAGTCCACCACAGCAGTTTGGATCATTCCAAGAGCACGAGCATCCTTTATATAATCTGCTCGAGTTGGTCTTTCAGCTTCTAGAGGCCTTGCAACTCCAGGATCTGCAGATTCAGATGCAGATGCAGCAGCAGCAGGTATGTCTTCATTCAATCCCTTCTCCACATACTCCCATGGATCATTAGCTCTCAGAATTGTGCGCATTTTGATGCTCCAAAAATCATAATTAGAGCCATCAAAGATTGGAACCCGTAGATCCCCACCAGCAGCAGCCATGACTAGCTTGTTAGCTAAGTTTACAATGTAATGTAAACTTCACACTACTTAACGCCCCAGTAAATCAGATCGATTCACTGCTCTGATACCATCTTAGCTTTTTGAATCAGGTCCACTAACGTTTTCCTTCTCTGTTTGCAGGGGAGCCAATGGAACAGTACTCAAGGAGCTGGTACAAAGAAGTTGCTTGAGGTAATGATCCGTTTCTTTTGTTCTGAACTGTTTGGGATTAGTTTTAGGTGTAGAATGTAAATAGGATGAAGATTGATGGATTGTGATGATGTTTGTGAGGAAGAAGGTTGGATTGCAATATGATGCACACCAACTGTTTGTGAAAATGCTTATGAGCTGTTTTTCTCTTGTTTTCTGCACACTACTTGCTTCTCTGGTTTTTCCTCAACAAAAACATACATCCCACATACTAGCCGTGCATTACAATGATTTAACAGTTACAAACATGATGTCACTATGATGACATTCATCCAATAGGAATTTAGACCAGTTTAGGATCAATTAGAAGATGACACTTGTTCATCTTGCTCCTCAAGTGAGTGAATCAGCTGTAAAGCAGATTCCCACACACCCTGGTGTGCCACCCCACTCAAATGGTGTAATAATCTGCTGTAAAGCAGATTCCCACACTCCCTTGTGTGCCACCCCACTCAAGTGATGTAATTAGCTGCATCCTCACACTTAGTGCAATCAGTTGATTGCTTAGGAACTAACAGTTTCCAGGTCACAAACCCAACATCCAGGCAACCTTCTAATACTGCTATAACCTCAGTGGCGCGGGGATTAGTGTGCGGAGTGCATTACCCTTTGCTGCAAAGTCGAGACGTGATAAGGAGATACCAAGGGTGTTGAGTCCCGGAATTTGAGCCACAGTCACTGATGTCACACTTAGTCCAGAAGGGTTTGAGGTGTTGCCTGGGATGTCAAGTCCACTCAACGAGAAATGCTCAGCTGTTTCTAGCTTGGGGTCCAAGCAAGGCAGCCCATTTACTCGATCTTGTCACTGACATGCAGAAATACAATTAAGAAACCTACACAAATTAGCTTAAACCGGAGATTTTGACACAAGTACGTACCTTTGTTAGATGCGTCTGCAACGCAGAAATCTTGCAATATTGGAGAAGGGTCAAAGGCAATGACCTGCAGAGCACATGTCATGGCTAGGAAAGCAGTCAACATCAGTGCTTGGTTTGCCATCTAGATTTTTCACCTCAATTGCTTGGTTTGCCATCTTGGGCGGTTTGGTTCTTGATTATTGAAATCAACAATTCCAATTCTTGATCAATTCGACAGACATCTTGTTCTAGGCCTAGATTCTTTTTTCACTTTTATACAAAGCAAATTGTGTGATAATATCTCTCGACGTTTCAAATCTAATATTTTCACATATCTAAACATTTATGTGTTATTCAGATATTCCTATTATATGTGATGTGTATGATACTTGTTCTGATTAGTTGCTTTGTTGAGTTAATTTCTGACTTTAGATTGCTGCTTAATTACTCACCTACTCTTGCCTTTTTTTTTGGGGGCAATCTCACCTACTCTTGCCTATGTCTCCCTAATCCATATATATATATATATATATATATATATATATATATATTACTCTTGCCTCTGTCTCACCCATCCATCTGGGAAAGTGTAGATTGAAGCAAAGGGTGATAATGACCAGGAAAGCTATCTTACTTTTTTGTTCAATTAATTAATGAATTAAATTGAATTGATAAATTGGATCCATCCATCTTGTATTAATTGTTCTAATAGTAAGTTTCTAGTTCTAATTACTTTGATATTGATTACTCAATTTTGAATAACATTTTTTAATACTATTTTCTTCTTATCCGAAGAATTAAAGCGTCGCCATGATTCAGAGAATATGGTTGTCAAACAACATTTGCAGTAACAAGCGCGCTTGGAGGAAGTTGGGTGAGGATTTGTGGCTGTTGTTGGCGGTTGGAGGAAGTTGGAGGTAGTTTTCAGGTGGTCATGGTCATTGGGGCGTTTTTTAACTTGTTTAATTTATTCAATTTTTTATAGTTTTATTTTTTATTTTTCGAGAATTATCTATATTATTATAATTATTATTTATTATATATTATTTTCACAATTATCTACTTATTCAAATTTTAATTTTATTTTGTAATTATTTTGGTTTTATGTTAGTTTTTTTTTCTTGCAGAAAATGCATCTTTATTAATCAATACGAATAAAAACAACAACGTCCTTCAAAAAAGGTTAAACAATCAAGTTGGATCAAATTCTGGCTAAACATGGTAGCTACTCTTACTTTTAACATGATTAGCTACAACTCGTGTCATCATGTTACACATTTTAGGAATAAACTGAAACGTAACTGAAAGAAAGGACACACAAAGTATATGAATATCATAAAGTATATTTCTGAGATTACCATCCTTACTCTTCTGACATAACAGTTTAATAAATTATAATGAGCCAGATTCCACAATGATTTTGTCACACCCAACCGTCACACACACCTCAAAACCTACCTGAACCGCCCAAGCCTTAGCCTGAATGGCAAACGAGCAAGCAAGCATAGCAGCATCACCCGCCCCTTCGAAGGATCAACTCCTTAACAAAAGAGTGGAGATTTGGGTTAAGGGATCTTACTTTGAAAGGCCAGCAGTGTGGGAGCTATACATGGGTCCGAGCTAATGTGAATCTGGGAGCCATCCTCTACATGCCACCCAAGGAACAACTTCAGAATATGGAGCCCTTGCTAGATACGCTTCCAACTCCATTCTAAAATATTAAAAGAGTCCCTCAAATAAAAATCATCCAGCTAAGATTAATTCTCAAGAAAAATAGTGTTTTTTTGTTCACGTATGCTAAAATTTAGACGACAATAGCATATTTTATTTTGATTTGTTAATATTATTTTACTCTTAAGACTTCTTAATTTTATTCAAATTTTAACTATTTTGTTGCTTCTATTTTTTTTCCCGAGAAAATTGGAATTGGAAAAATAGTGGCTAATTAGCTATAATTTCAGTAGCTATTTAAGAGAAAAAATAAAAAGAAAACGTTAATTAATTAGGTCTAATGCAATTAATTTTGATTAACTTTTTTTAGGTTGAATTTCGAAAAAGATGGGACTCTGATGAGGGGCTCAGATCATCTTCAACAAGGAGCACTCAGATACGAAGCAGAATTGACATAGAAGAATTTCATAAATAAGCCATTCAATTTCATATATCCTTTTTAGTACATACTAGCACAAATCATACTCAATAGATGCAATCGTACAAATATAAATCGAAATTTGGAAAACATCTAAAATTTAGCCTGCAGATTGCTAATTACCGATTTTTCCACCTGGAAAGACTTGGCTAGAATATCCTCTGAAATTGCAAGGTTGGATCCAAAGACGGTATTAGCAATGGTGTACGTTGACTCCTGGGTTTTGGCTGCTCAAAGAAGACAGTGAGATAGCATTTCCATAACCCACATTTTTCTGATAGTGAATGAGTGGAACACAAACACATCACCCTTTTAGAGGACCTTTGAGATGAGCTTGTTGTCAGGACACCACAAGAAATGATAGCTTTCATGGCAAAACGTTTAGCGGCAAAGCACCAATTTGTCGCGAGAGAGACACTATCGTGAAAAAATTCGTAATTAACCAGGAAAGGTTCAACTGGTGATTTCAATTTTCACGCTAAAGTTTAGGCGACAAACAAGAGGTCTAAGGCGGCAAATTATTTCCTCGCGAAGTTTTTTCCCAAAAAATAATTTCAGGTTTAATTATATGCTCACACTTTATTCCGGAAAAAATAGAGCGGGATAAGTTTCAGCCGAAAATTTCGAATCTGTCCTGGTAAAATTAGAGTTTTCCGGCACATGTATTAAACAAATGGTGAAACGACGTCGTTTTTGGGTTTTATTGGGGACAAATTTCGACCTGCACTTAAACATCTCTGTCTCGCTATGCAACGCGTGCCTCTATCTTCGATCAGTACTCCAGAGAGAAGCTTCCCCAAGCCCACCCTCTCAATTCCAATCTCGCTCCAGATCAAGTTTCCAAAGCCCAGCATCCTCCATCTTACATTTTGTACTCCAGAGAGAAGTCTGAATCGAGGCCCGGCTCATGTTGTTCCAACAACCGGGGGGAGCACCCCAGTATACGATCGGCTAAGCCTTTCGACGGGGAGTAAACGGGGTGGAGTTCCGTCCTTTAAGCCAGGGAAGCAATCTTTGAGCGGTGTCACATCCCTCTTCCATTCCGAGTAAATGGGTCGAGACTAAGCCTTTCGACAGCCAAAGCCTGGAACCACTGGTCTCCGCAAGAAGGTTCATCTCTCCTCCTTTCAATTTTTCCGATCAAATTTTCTCAGCTAAGTTTCTATTGAATTCCTACATTCCCGCACTCTGTTTTTGGAATCATATTTTGGCTCATGATTCGGTCAATTCTTGCCTTGTTTGTCTATTTGTTTTGGTAGTTCCAGATTGTTAGATGAAATGAAAAATAAGACGAAAATGCATTTCTAGGCTGGGATGAACTGGGATGAACTTGGATGAGAAGCATGTTGATGTAAACTGGGATGAACTTGAATTCGGAGTGGTTCCAACCGATTAAATGTATATTATTTGAAGCTATGGCATATAAGGGGCTAATGTTAGTTGTTATTCTTTACTTAGCAGCGTGATTTAATTATGCTTTACTTTAGGCATTATGTATCTGAATTTGTATGTTGATAGTTGATTGGTTTATTTCTCAAGTTTTGGGGAAAAAATTGATGGCTTTAATGTTATTTCTTTTACAGGATTGAAGAATAAATTATCAGGTTTTGCAGAATTTCTAAGGTAGGTTTTTTTAATCTATTTAGAAAAGTTTCTATGAAATTGATTCAGTGGATTAATTTATTGGTTTGATTCCAAGTATTTGCATGTTGGTTTTATATTGATCAATATTACCCAGTCTTCTGAATTAACTAAATGAGCAAACAGAGTGACAAGTATTCGATATTTTCATTATTATTACAACTGTGAATTTGTCTATTTATGACACGACCCATCCCAATCCCCTCGGGATTACCATGGAATGTGTCATGCTCCCGTCTGACACGAGGTGTCGGACAAGGGATAACCTGTTGCCATTGCCCAACCGGGCTTCCAGAGTGCGTAAGGATCGATGGAGGAGGTGTATGATGTCCCAGTCTCTGCTGCAGTCGCATCCGGAATCAACCTGAAGGGCATTAAAAACAAAAGCTGTGAGTGGACGAAAATAAACAAATCTGTTTAAAACATTTATAAGACATTTATGCCCCTCAGTAAAACCATATGCATGCGCCAAAAACCAATGATCACACATTTATTTAGAAATAACCATTAGGGCCTTAGCCCGGAAACCAAAGCATAGTTTCAATTTCCAAAAGTCAATCCAAGAGTTATTTCATAAATCCAGTAATATGAACCATAAGGCATATAATATAAACCATAACCATAATTTTAGCCACTGCACTATACATTCCAATCCGACATCCCTGACGTCAATAAGGTCACAATCACAAGGCTACGCGTGCCACTCGGGTCTCAATTTCCGAGTTCAATCCCCGAACCCTGTTCGGGTACAACATCCCCGATGCTTAGCGTCATAGACGCTGGACGTACTAGACGTCCGTGACCTCTCCGGGGTACCTCATCCGGAGGAGACAATATAATATGGAAGGATCTATACAGTGCAGTACCAAATACGTTTTATTGATATCCACATGCAAAACATATATGTATTCATAGGTAAAATCCGAACCGATCGTTACGTTTCATCAAACGGGTCTCATGCCCAAATACCGTGAAACGTGCCATAACCGAAATATCATCAAAACCATTTATTGATTCCAGCATGTGAACATATATAAAATGTAAACCAGAAAACATTTATTCAATTCCATTTTAGGGTCCCCGACCCGCAATCGTATATAGAAATCAACTGGGTCCCTGGCCCGATTTCACAAGTTAACTAGGCCCCTGGCCCGATTTCATAGTTCAACTGGGCCCCTGGCCCGATTTTACTTTATTCAAGTTCGTAACCGTTTCATGAAATCATATTCAACCACATTTATGGAAATTGGTGAAAATCCAGAAAATCTCGGTTTACGTGCAAATACGTAATTCACCTCGAAATACGTGAAATCATTTTAAATTCACCGATATCCAAAGTAATCATTTAATCATAATTATAACAATCATAAAACATTTATGCATGCATCGAATTTATGAAACCAATGTCCACTCACAGACCGTTTAACCGAGTGTCTCGATACGCGTGCCATAGGCATTCCCGGGCCACACCACTATCACCGGGACTCCCAATCCTGTCCAAATCACATTAGAGGATTACTAACCCCTTCATTAACATTCTATCAAAGTCCCGTAATTTTCCCGAATTTTTAAGTATTTTTAAACTGGATTTAAAACCTTCGGACATCTCGAACAATAACGAAACGGGATCCGATCGACACGAAACCAACGCTAAAATGTTCGTTACATTGAATAGGACAAAATTCATGTTGGAAGTTTCCTAAAATTACCTCACACGCGCCCCCACGTGCCGGTTGAACTCCCTGCGCGTGAAACCCACGCGCCGGGTACTGTTCACCGTCGTTCAACCCGAACGACTGGTAAACGGGTCGCCGTGACCCGCGGGCCAACCCGATCGGTTCTCCGCCGTTCCTTGATCATTTTCGACAGGGTTTCCTCCTACAAGATCGTCTGAGTTAAACTAGGAGTTCTGTGGAAAAAAAAACAAGGAACAACGTCAAGATCCTTACCTCCCCGATCGAGAAGCTCACGGCCAACTCCACCGTCGACTGCTCTCAGCTCCGACCACCATTCTCGATGAAAACGGTCCCAATAGACTCGTCTCATCCTCTGAGTCATCATCCTGGTTACTAGATCGATCGAAAGACAGTAAAACCCATCCTTCCATTTTAGACCCGAGAACGGGCTCGCGGGTTTAGGCTCACCTCGCCGCCGTGGTCACCACCGTGGCCACAGCAACACCTGGAATGATCACAGGAACATCCATCACCCTTCAACACGATCACAACCAGTCTACATCGACATTCCCAATTTTGAGTTTTTCGGGCCTCCCCTGTTTTTCCTTCCGCCGTCATCTCCACCGGCTCCCGCCGTCTCCCATCGTGCCCAGCTCACAGCAGTCATCCCACAACCCTCCGCACGATCCCATGGATACAGATATGGTGGTGGTGTGCAGTGTGAGCCGTGTACATGCTCACGGGTTTGAGAGAAATGAGAGTGAGAGGATGTAGTCTGATACAATTAAAGAGAGAGGGGAAACAGAATCAACGGCCCAGATTAAATCTCACCAATGAGATTAAAGGTCCAGATTAAAAGATGTATTAAGTGGGAATTCTTTATATTTTTTAATTCCAATAATTTAATCCAGTCCCACCAATCCAGATCTGAGTCCATAATTAAAGGTTAGTGGTCCACGTGTCCCACTCAGAATCCCAGACCAATCAGAAAATGCCATGTGTCCCCGCCTCGTAATGCGTGCATAACGAAACCAAACTTCCGTGACCCATAACTTCGTCGTCGAATCTCCGATTTCGGCGTGCCGCCTGTCGTTGGATTCGCATCGACGAAACCTACGTAACAGTCCTTGGCCCTCGGCCATCGGACATCCTGGTCAAAAAGTCAACATTTGCCCCTATTTCATCCAAATTACGAAAACGCCCTTGAACTTCCGTACATCATAACTTTCACCACGAACGTCGGAATCGAACGTGCCACCTGTCTATGAACTCGTGACGTCCCGAACTACGTCACGGTCATCGGTCAAAGTCCATTTGACCATCCGAAATCGCCCAACTAATCCCAGATTAGTGAATCACAATTAAATATTATTAAATCCCGATATTTTGGACGGGTCGTTACAACCTTCCCTCCTTAAAGAATTTCGTCCTCGAAATTACTAACAATCTTATTCCACAACCACCTCGTGGAAAACATTTCGACCTCATATCATGTGTACACCTGTACACCCACTTACTGGGACAACACCAGTCTCGTCTGTACCCAGACATCCCATCACAGTCATACATCACAATCAACAACACTCGACCACCTCGAGTGGACATAATCACCTGATTCGCGATAAAATTGCTTAACCATTTAGCTGACTCCTTCAGCTAGACGGTTCCCTTCCATTGCCAATAAATCCTTACATTTTCTCCCGTTGGGAGTCACCAAATCTCATTTGTTAGTCCATGCTGACACCATCAGTCAAACTGTCATCACAAAACTTTACCACCCTGGTAAGGCTCCAACCATCAGCCAGTCAGTGACAACACCACGTACTACCTCACTCTCGATGCAGCGCAAGATCAACCACATGATCTCAATTCGCAGGGCAAGCCCATTCCTGCGACATAACTAAATCTCAATGTCCATATCCGCCGACACCCTCAGCGAACCAAGACGCTGGGAAATCACGGTGTGATCAAGTCACACAAGGCTACTCGTGGTTACTCAGACCACCAATTCACTCATCCTGAGTGTACGTATACCGTCAACTTACTCAAACAAGTGGTGTAACTAGAACACATTGAATACCAGCCCAGCAGTGAACACACATCTCAATACTAGGGTTCCACTAGCCAACCGTGGCTAAGAGCACCTGCTCATACAATCACTGAACCCGACAAAATCACTCTGCTCGGCGCACAGTATCCAATGTCCAGTCCACAATCACAACCAACCAAATGATATCGGAAACAAGCCGATTACCAACACGTTCAATCACACACCTCGGGTACATCCCATGTACCGCCATTAGGCACCACTCAGCCTAACCAGTATCAATCCTCGTACAACGTACCCTGTACGCCCCTCAATCCATCAATCTGCCTATAACCACCCAGGTCATAGCCAAACACGTTCCAATAATGGAGTACAATTGCCCAAACCATCACGGGACAACCCGAACTCCACCCATCATCTAGTTCCAATTCCGAATCCGAATCCGCAATTTCGTAAGGAATCCCGAACCCGAACCCAGACATCATGTTTTTAATCCATGTCCAAATCCGAATCCGAAATCATTATTCCGTAAGCTAGCATTGGAATAATCATTCCGCACCCAAATCCAGTAATCCATTTTCGAGCTTCGCAATCGAATTCTGAATCGTCACCCAAAAATTCAATTCCAAAACCCAAAATCTCGTTTACGTCCACCCAGACGTAACATAACCGATCCTATCGGTTACCTGCTCAAAATACTCGATTGACTTCATAGGGAAGCCAATCCCAATATTCACACGTCAAAGGTTGACAAAATCCGACCACTTCGGAAACCTACTCAACCGAGTAACAACCATATGGACTTCACTCCGAAAAGAAGTTCAGTCCCGTCATCTACGACTCACATACCAAGGTAAGAGTGATAAACTCTCCACCCATCTGGATCATCAAGATCACAATCCATATCCATCGCTACGTCACCCAACAAGTAACATCACGATCCTAGATCGTCACATCGACCAAAGTCGACAACATCACAAATCAGATCCACCTAGGATCCACACATGCTCACATAGCAAGCAATCCATCTGAAAGCTGATCGTAGGGTCTTACACCCTCATTGAATCATTCGCCAAATTTCCCTTGGTGGAAAGATAACCTCGCATTTCACCACCAAATCCAGAATTATACACAACTTCTTGTGTCCAATGACCCAAGGCCAAACATGGGTCCACCTACCAATACACGCTCAACGTACTGGTAACAACAATCATCATCTGCCACGGCAGGAAACAAGAAGTCAACTCCAAAGACTTTGGAATACTAATCACCGATGTGGAAACGAGCACTCCTCTCGTCTCCCAATCACAACTCTCCCCGGAACGGGAGTTCCAACCATGTTGGAAACAGACGTGCTCCCAAATGAGATGTCATGTCCAACCACTGGACTGCCCACGTCCATACCTCACTTGGACCACCACGTGTCCAAAATCGATCATCACTCGGACCTCACGTCCGCCAATATTCATGTATGCACACACCCCGATTCCGAACGGAAAATCCACAACTTTGCCTGGATGTGCATACCAAACTGCCTTCGCCTCACATCACCACCACGACAGGTTCAATCCTCAGGTTCCCAGTGATCCACAATCACAAAATCCCACAACAATACCACGAATGGTTTTCCTCGACTTTTCCAATTCAATAATTTCCTTGTACTCTCTGGGGATATAAGAAGTATACCAACATACCAATCTCGGAGTTGACAACAACTCCCCAAATCCACCAATACACCAGACATAGGGAACAGCATCCCAAGATTCCCCAAATTTTTAATCATACCTTTTGTTCCATTCATCACTTGTCATCATATATCTGTTAGGACTTATCCCAACACGACACAACCTCCGCTGGATCCCATCCAGTCCAAGACTCAACCACCTCTGAGTCGCAGATACCAATCACATGTCCATCATGACAGAGTCACACCCCAACTGGTGGCTCATCGTCATCACAATCACTGACACATGCACCAGTGCCAGTACCAATACCAGCGCACCATCATCAACACTAGTATCAACACACTGGCATCCATACTAGTATTGGCATCAAGGCACCAACATACCAACATCCATGCTAGCACACAGTGTGCAACCTTGTTACCCTGGATCTCCGTTCATTCCGAACGACGATCCCGTAACACCACTCGTACCCCACGACTATGGGTACCTCCAATTTGACCACTGGCACATCAGGATAATGGACGTTCCTTGAACATCCCCTGATCTCCAAGTGTCAAAACCACACTAAATATCCTCGATAGTCAGTTATCTCGACACAACTGTCGACCAACAGTCATCGTTGTCAAGATCCGTATCCACACATCACACTAATATTCGATCCAACACGGGATTCCATATTTCATACCCGTATCCGTAGATCGAAACCCATAAGACTCACTAGAGTCATCCACATGGTCATCCAAGACCTCAGTCGCTCGTCGCAGCACAAGTTCTCATTAAAAGTTCACTTTTCCAGTCCATCCATTATGAATTAGGGTTCCAATATCACACCCTAGGGTTCCACCGAACCCAACTGCCTTCCGCAGTAAAATCCACAACCTGACCGACCCCGCGGTCCTGACATCGTACAGACGTCCAATCCAATCCAATCGTCAACTCAACGTGGGTTCCACCACGAAGGTCATCGGCTAACTCCGATGCACCAACACCCCGAACATTAGCCAACACTACCAGGGTCCAAAACATAGACCAATACTCAACTGAGTTTCGCATTTCCATAACATTATTCAAATGGGGTTCCCTGAACCCAGCTGTGCCCAGTGGCACAACAATCCATAATCACATGACCGAACCGACGGTCCCACATTACCAGTTAATCGAATACAACCCCACATGGGTTGAATCGCATCAATGCACGGCGTATCGGGCCAAACACACCCAATTCACCATACAAACCCAAAACTATCTATCAGGTTGACAACGGAACTGCAGCCCAAAGAGACATCACACCCTCGTCCTTCGCGCACAAAAGAGCAAAACCTGCTCTGATACCACTTGACACGACCCATCCCAATCCCCTCGGGATTACCATGGAATGTGTCATGCTCCTGTCTGACACGAGGTGTCGGACAAGGGATAACCTGTTGCCATTGCCCAACCGGGCTTCCAGAGTGCGTAAGGATCGATGGAGGAGGTGTATGATGTCCCAGTCTCTGCTGCAGTCGCATCCGGAATCAACCTGAAGGGCATTAAAAACAAAAGCTGTGAGTGGACGAAAATAAACAAATCTATTTAAAACATTTATCAGACATTTATGCCTCTCAGTAAAACCATATGCATGCGCCAAAAACCAATGATCACACATTTATTTAGAAATAACCATTAGGGCCTTAGCCCGGAAACCAAAGCATAGTTTCAATTTCCAAAAGTCAATCCAAGAGTTATTTCATAAATCCAGTAATATGAACCATAAGGCATATAATATAAACCATAACCATAATTTTAGCCACTGCACTATACATTCCAATCCGACATCCCTGATGTCTGACGTCCCTGACGTCAATAAGGTCACAATCACAAGGCTACGCGTGCCACTCGGGTCTCAATTTCCGAGTTCAATCCCCGAACCCCGTTCGGGTACAGCATCCCCGATGCTTAGCGTCATAGACGCTGGACGTACTAGACGTCCGTGACCTCTCCTGGGTACCTCATCCGGAGGAGACAATATAATATGGAAGGATCTATACAGTGCAGTACCAAATACGTTTTATTGATATCCACATGCAAAACATATATGTATTCATAGGTAAAATCCGAACCGATCGTTACGTTTCATCAAACGGGTCTCATGCCCAAATACCGTGAAACGTACCATAACCGAAATATCATCAAAACCATTTATTGATTCCAGCATGTGAACATATATAAAATGTAAACCAGAAAACATTTATTCAATTCCATTTTAGGGTCCCCGACCCGCAATCGTATGTAGAAATCAACTGGGTCCCTGGCCCGATTTCACAAGTTAACTGGGCCCCTGGCCCGATTTCATAGTTCAACTGGGCCCCTGGCCCGATTTTACTTTATTCAAGTTCGTAACCGTTTCAAGAAATCATATTCAACCACATTTATGGAAATCGGTGAAAATCCAGAAAATCTCGGTTTACGTGCAAATACGTAATTCACCTCGAAATACGTGAAATCATTTTAAATTCACCGATATCCAAAGTAATCATTTAATCATAATTATAACAATCATAAAACAGTTATGCATGCATCGAATTTATGAAACCAATGTCCACTCACAGACCGTTTAACCGAGTGTCTCGATACGCGTGCCATAGGCCTTCCCGGGCCACACCACTATCACCGGGACTCCCAATCCTGTCCAAATCACATTAGAGGATTACTAACCCCTTCATTAACATTCTATCAAAGTCCCGTAATTTTCCCGAATTTTTAAGTATTTTTAAACTGGATTTAAAACCTTCGGACATCCCGAACAATAACGAAACGGGATCCGATCGACACGAAACCAACGCTAAAATGTTCGTTACATTGAATAGGACAAAATTCATGTTGGAAGTTTCCCAAAATTACCTCACACGCGCCCCCACGCGCAGGTTGAACTCCCTGCGCGTGAAACCCACGCGCCGGGTACTGTTCACCGTCGTTCAACCCGAACGACTGGTAAACGGGTCGCCGTGACCCGCGGGCCAACCTGATCGGTTCTCCGCCGTTCCTTGATCATTTTCGACAGGGTTTCCTCCTACAAGATCGTCTGAGTTAAACTAGGAGTTCTGTGGAAACAAAAACAAGGAACAACGTCAAGATCCTTACCTCCCCGATCGAGAAGCTCACGGCCAACTCCACCGTCGACTGCTCTCAGCTCCGACCACCATTCTCGATGAAAACGGTCCCAATAGACTCGTCTCATCCTCTGAGTCATCATCCTGATTACTAGATCGATCGAAAGACAGTAAAACCCATCCTGCCATTTTAGACCCGAGAACGGGCTCGCGGGTTTAGGCTCACCTCGCCGCCGTGGTCACCACCGTGGCCACAGCAACACCTGGAATGATCACAGGAACATCCATCACCCTTCAACACGATCACAACCAATCTACATCGACATTCCCAATTTTGAGTTTTTCGGGCCCCCCCCTGTTTTTCCTTCCGCCGTCATCTCCGCCGGCTCCCGCCGTCTCCCATCGTGCCCAGCTCACAGCAGTCATCCCACAACCCTCCGCACGATCCCATGGATACAGATATGGTGGTGGTGTGCAGTGTGAGCCGTGTACATGCTCACGGGTTTGAGAGAAATGAGAGTGAGAGGATGTAGTCTGATACAATTAAAGAGAGAGGGGAAACAGAATCAACGGCCCAGATTAAATCTCAATAATGAGATTAAAGGTCCAGATTAAAAGATGCATTAAGTGGGAATTCTTTATATTTTTTAATTCCAATAATTTAATCCAATCCCACCAATCCAGATCTGAGTCCATAATTAAAGGTTAGTGGTCCACGTGTCCCACTCAGAATCCCAGACCAATCAGAAAATGCCACGTGTCCCCGCCTCGTAATGCGTGCATAACGAAACCAAACTTCCGTGACCCATAACTTCGTCGTCGAATCTCCGATTTTGGCGTGCCGCCTGTCGTTGGATTCGCATCGACGAAACCTACGTAATGGTCCTTGGCCCTCGGCCATCGGACATCCTGGTCAAAAAGTCAACATTTGCCCCTATTTCGTCCAAATTACGAAAACGCCCTTGAACTTCCGTACATCATAACTTTCACCACGAACGTCGGAATCGAACGTGCCACCTGTCTATGAACTCGTGACGTCCTGAACTACGTCACGGTCATCGGTCAAAGTCCATTTGACCATCCGAAATAAAAGTCAACGTTTTGCCCACGCCCAGGGGCAAAACGGTCATTTTGCACAATTCGTCCGAAATCGCCCAACTAATCCCAGATTAGTGAATCACCATTAAATATTATTAAATCCCGATATTCGGGACGGGTCGTTACAATTTATGTTTGAATAGCTTTAAGGAGGAATATGAGACTTGACAGGGTTGATGCTTTTGCTTGGTATTTACAGGTTCATTGCCTTAATTGTTAAGAATACGCTTTCTATTGCATAAATGAAAACAATTCCTGCATAGATTTTATATATGATATGAAACTTGGTGGCTATAAAAAAGGTTTGGCTTCGAAATCATGGTTTCAGCTAAAAATAACTGTTTTCCCCAATTATAACAGCGTAAGTTTTAGAAAATACTGAACCAAAACACCTAAACATCAGAAACCCAAAAATTGTTTCCTACGAAGAACATGAAAAAGTTACTAGTAGAGGTATTATACCTTATAAGGCCTCAGATGCAATCCAAAACTCAACTGCTCCTTTATCCCCAAGAATCACTGTGATTCCCCCAGGATACTTCAGAATCTCAAACATAAATGGCTGCCCAAAAATTGTTGTCACTGAAAGATTGGATTCCTTAAGGAACAGCTCAACTAAAGATGAACTCAGTACACTTAAGGACACCGGATTTATGGGAGTGTTTATTGGATCGGAAAGAACACCAAAAACAAAATCAGTCCAGTTAATCGAAACACTAGATTTTTGCTCCTTTGTATAGTTGTCTTGGTCTCTATGAAGCTTTGCATTACATTTTTGACATACTTAATGATCTGAACATGCCACCCTCTTCTTTATCCCAGTTAAACTATTTAGAAATCTGGTGATTATTTCCTTTCATAGTAGGCATACATCCATTTCTTTCTTACGCAAGAGAAAATTACTTTTCTTGAACATCACATAACATATTATTCTCAGTCAATCTGCATCGTTCATGTGTACACTAATCACCTTGTCAATTATTAGAAACTATACGTACATACTTATAGACATGGCAAACTTCTATAGAGAGGTAGGTGGTCGGGTAGCAAATGGTATGGAAATAGTATCGATATTCAAGGGAAGTTTAACAGCTTGAAATCAATATTGGTGACAACTTTTTTTGCTGGTGCTTTGTGTTCATTAAAATTTTATTTTGGTAAGTACTATGAGGTATCCACACATTTGAAAAATGGGCCTAATTTTTGTTCGGGATGTTCATTAATATTTAAATTAGAATGAAATCCATAAGACAAAGTTAGAGTTGGGAGACGTTTGCGTATATATATATATAATTAATATTAGTGAAGGAATAGGAGATGAGCCACTCTCAACATTACCACATGGATGGTTTTGGATAGCTGCTAAGAAAGGAAGACATTGAAGGCCTCAATGACAACATATTGGTTGAAGTTAGAATATATTTGTATACAATTTGCAAGCATGAATAAGAGTAATTTAGGGTTAAAGGGGTTAGGGTGATAGGTGGGAGGGAGACCAAATTGGGGAAGTGTTTAAGAAAGGATCTTTGTCACTCTCTCACAAAGTCACAAATCACCACACCATATGAATATGTTTCCAACTTATTCCAATAACAGCCGCATATAAACTGAGACCCTCAACTTGATCCTCCATCCAACGCATTCTTTGAAACCTTGTGTGTCTTCTTCCTTAACCTACTGCTTATGAGTACTCGTGCCAACTTCAAGAATTTGTGCAGAGACACCATGATGCAAGCCAAACTTGTAACTCTCTCCAACAAGTCTAGGATTTTGTTGAATTATATTATTAGTGGGAACTGGGAAGTTTTATTAAAAATCAGTATGTGAGGGCCAAATTTGATCCCAGCTAGTTCTTTATAGAATAATAAGCATATAGAGGATCAAATATTATCAATGACTTATATTTTAACGAAGTCAAAATGTTATAGTACAATTAGACTCTTAATAACAATAAGAAATTAAGTTAAGAGTAATAACTTGTAATTTTGATAGAACCTTGTAGATTCGCAATGCTCTAAAGACAAAATTTGGTCCCTTCTTAGTGATTGAAGTGCAATGGACATCTATAGCTAGATCTCCCAAGATTCATTTATCTATAAACAAAGAAATCAGCACCGATTCTTTAGTAAATCAGCACCGATTCTTTAGTATCTGGCGAATTTGAATGTGCTTTCTCTTCCAAAATGTAGAAACTTGTTTGTACATTAAAAAATTCAGTAAGATAAAAAAGTAGTTTTTCTTGTCAAATGGAGTGAGTAATTTATATGGATCTTGGGCTTCTTTCAAACAATCAAGTGTTTAAATCAGTTTTCATCAGTTTCCTACTTGAATTCAAATTGAAAGAACACATCCTTTCAATTTAACAACATATAACTAGAGAGAAACACCGAAAAAAATAAGGCTAAAATGGATGGGTGTTGTTAGGGCTGTCCAATAGAAGACAAGTGTTCATGAACTTGTTGCATTATATGGGAATTACCTTGTTGTTGATTCCTTTTCCAGATTCATCCTTGTTGCATATAATGATATGACTTCATCGATCTTGCATAAACTTTATTTGATTGCTGATCAGCTGTTTGTACAAACACAAAGTGGAAACCAAAACCCATAAATTCTTCTGTTTAAGGTCCAGGAATAGCTGGTATTGCTGCTGCCATTTATGTTCATGTTGATTTTGTACAAGTTCCTTAAAAGTCACGGCATGTTCATATGTGGTTGATTCGGAAGTAGAAACTTGAAAACTGCAGAGGAAGCTAGAGGAATTACACATTCCACAACACAAACTGGTTTATTGCTTTGTTTTCTCACACTCTTCACCCTCAACGGCTACTTCTCGCTCACTCTCTTCTCAATCCTCATCTTTCTTGGAAGTTACTTGGTAACTGAAATCTTGCCTCTGTCTAGCTGCACTCTCTCCATCCTCCCATTTGGTAAGTTTGATTTTCAATGTCATGTTTTTTCCTTTTTAGAATTCATTTATATGGTTTTCATTCATGTTCTTAATTTCCGATTGTTATTTTTGGTTTATTTGATTTTTCTAGTATTATAGCTCACAAATTTGTATTCATATTTCGCTAAGGTCATACGATGTTTAGCTAAGAGACTTTGGATATGACTTAGAGATTGCATTGAAGCCAATTGATGAAATTTTTTTATAGGCAACATGTTTGTTGAATACATGGTAATACATTGTTTATGTTCAAGTTGGAAGGCAAATGACAGGACCCATCCCAATCCCCCCGGGATTAGTGCGGGATGACCCTGCTCCCGTCTGACACGAAGTGTCAGACAAGGGATATTTCCGACCTTTGCCCCCCCCCGGCCTATCAGAGTACGCCAGGATCCGGAGGAGACATGTGATATCTCGGTCTCTGCTACAGTCCACATCCGATGTCAACCTGAAGGGCAGTCAAACATTAAAAACTGTGAGTGGACAAAACAAAAGTTTATAAAAACATTTCATAAGACATTTGTACCCTCCACTAAAAGCATGCATGCATTCGAAAACCATTTATCCAAAACAAACCATATGTGGGACTAAGCCCAAAGCAGATACAAACCAAGGTCGAAAAGACCACAATAAAAACGACTATACGGGCCACTGCCCAAATCCATAAGGGACTCGGCCCCAAACCATAAAGAAACCAAGTACACAAGCCACTGCTCAACTCATGTGCACACCTGTGCACACCACATATCATATATATATATATATATATATATATATAAGTCACACAACCAATCCTGTCACGGTATCCAAAGCTACGCGCGTGCTACCCGGGTCTCAATCCGAGTCATCTCAAAGTCAAGGTCAATGTCCGCAGACCATTGACCCTACCCGAGGTAATAGTAACCATAGCCTTCCTGAGAGTAAGGAACCCAACTGGGGGGTGACTCCACTCAGTCAGTGCTTCGTGACTACTCCGGGGTCCACCCAGGCCAACGACCCTCCCCGGAGGAGATAATAGAAGTAAAGGAAGGTAGATGAACATATATATACATAACATAATATCCATGCCCAGTTCCCCTGAACCGTCATGATCCATAATATTCATAACCAAGGTAACATGCCGGTTCCCATAAACTGTCATGTACCGTAATAACCAACAAGGGTTCATGCTGGTTCCCATAAACCGTCATGAACCATGATACCATAACAAGGGTTCATGCCGGTTCCCATAAACCGTCATGAACCTGGGAATCCATTTAAGGTTCCCTGACCTGAAATCAAAACCGTAAAGTGACTGGGTCTCGTACCCGAACATAGAACATCAACTGGGCACCGTGCCCGGAATCTGAGGTCATATGCCCGAGACAAAACCAAATGGGTCTCATACCCGAGTTTATCCTTTTATAAATTCAAAGCCATTTCATTAAAACCAATAAAGAAATACAGACCCGTATAAGCACCGTATAAGGCCGAAACCTCGAAATACGTGCTTATACGTAACCACATACAAATGCACCCATGGAATCATCAAACAAGTAATAAAACATATAATAAACATTTATGCATGCACCAATTTAGAAAACAAGGTCCACTCACAGACCGTCCGAGCTGCCGCCTCGATTTGCATGCCATACGGCTGCCCGAGCCGATCACCGTCACCGGGACTCCCAAACCTGTCCAAATCGTAATAGAAGGTTACTAACTACTTAATTAACCTCCAACCAAAACCCCGTAATTTTCCCGTATTTTTAACTATTTTTAATCCCGAACCTAAACCTTCGGATACTCCGAAACATATCGAGACGGTGTCCGATCGACACGAAACCAGTCCCAAAATGTTCGTTACATCGAATAGAAGATTTCACATGTTGAACACATCCCCAAATTCTCCCCCCACACGCCCACATGCGCGCCTGAAATGGCTGCGCGTGGGCTTCACGCGCCGCTACAGTACCTGCTGACATCATCGCTGACGTCAGCATGACGTCATCTGACAGCTGTCAGGTCTGACATGTCAGATTCTGACAGGTTCCACGTGTCATGCTCCCATTGGTCCACGTCACTCTGCTGTCAGTGCCACGTGGCAGTCTGACATGTGCCACATGTCATCACGACACTGGTCCACGTCTGTGCCACGTGTCAGCCCCTGATTGGGCCACGTCACTGACATGTCAGTGCTGACTGTACACTGACATGTGACACGTGTCGGCTGATGAGTGGTCCACACCACCTGACAATCTGACAGGTGCCACGTCATCATGCCACGTCACCACCTTCAACCTCGCACAGCCGGTCCGGGCTGGCCGGTCCGGTCCAACCCCTGCAATTGGACCGGTGTCCAAGCTCATTCCGGCTCAGTTTTTCACCGTTTTCAATCCTAATCAATCCTAACCTTCCTATAATCGTCCTAGGAACCTAACCCAATTAATTAGAACCCCTAAAACCCACGAGAATCCACGATTCAATTTTGAACCTCACGGTTCAATTTTCCCGATTGCACCCAAGGCTGCTCAGCCCTTCACCGCCGTCCAAAACACCCTCTACACCTTCCTACAACCTCAATAAACTCATCCTAATCAACTAATAGCAACCATAATGTCTAAATCGAAAAATAGAAGAAAAATGGGTTTATCGGGCTTACCGGGTACCCGCTCGGGTTCTGGGCCCCAGCCACCGCCCACGGCGGTTCCAGCCGTCCAGCCACCTCCATCCGGTCTTCTTCCCCCTCTCTGCCCCTCAGTCTTGGTCCTAGCGTCATGGGTTTGGATTTGGGTGAGAATGGTGGATCGGTTTTGGTTTAGGAAAAACGAAGAAAATGATCGATGAAGAGGAAATGGAAGATGCATGAATGAAATTGGTGTCCATTGGATGGGTGACACTTGTCACTCATCCATTGGGCATCAGGACAAATATCTGGGCCCACTAGAGACAAACTGCACTTTTTGTCTCGTAAAACGTGTCGTCGTGAATAGTAACCTGGAACTTCCGTGAACCGTAATTTCGCCGTCGAACGTCTGAATTCGACGTGCCGCCTGTCTACGGATTCGTATCGTCCTTATCTACGTAACGGTCTTTGGCCCTCGGCCATTGGACCTCCCGGTCAAAAAGTCAACATTTGACCTCATATTCACCCAAATTACCAAAATGCCCTTGGGCTTCCGAACGTCATAACTTTCTCCTCGAACGTCGGAATTGAACGTGCCACCTGCCTATGAACTCGTGACGGCACAAACTACGTCACGGTCATCGGTCAAAGTCCATTTGACCGCTCGAATGAAAAGTCAACGTTTTGCCACCACTAGGGGCAAAACGGTCATTTCACATCGTTCGTCTGATTTCGCCCTACTAATCACCGATTAACCGCAATAATCGTGATTAGTCACTAATATAATCTAGGAATTTGGGACGGGTCGTTACAACCTTCCCTCCTTAATTAATTTCGTCCTCGAAATTCCAACCGACTCTAATCCAACCGTTCTTCCCTCCTTAATTAGTTTCGTTCTCGAAACTCCAACCATCCTGATTCCACATCCACCCCGTGGAAAGTAGAATCAACCTCAAAACACGTGTACACTAGTACACCCACTAACCAGAACAACACTTACTCGTCTGCAGCCAGACGTACCACTAACACTCACGTCGCATCGACTACAATCGACCACGTCGAATGACCATATCCATACGTTCCGAATTGACACTACTTGTCAAATCTACCAAGTCGCTGACACAACCACTAAACGATTCCCTACTCAATCACCAAACTATCCCGATATCTACTCCCACTGAGAGTCATCAGACCTCACACCGCGATCCACGCTGACACCTCCTACAAACTGTCACCACTTGACAGTCGTCAATCGAAAACTATCACTATACTCACTCGTGGTTACACTAACCACCAACTCACTCAACCTGAGTAAACAATCACCAACATCTAACTCGACCTGTGTGTAACTAGACCCATCAGAAATACCATGACCCAATGCACAGTATTCAATGTCCAGTCCACGACCCCGACTAATCCAATGGTATCGGAACCAAGCCGACTACCAACACGCTCTCCAACGTACCACCGGTATCTCCTATATACCGTCACCAGGCACGAAAAGTCTGCCTAGTATCGTACCTCGAACAACGTACAAGGTACGTACATCTACCCATCAATCAGACTACAACCACCTAGGTCATAGCCAGTCACGTTTCTACTATGGAGTCCATTTATCCAATTCCGGACTAGACAAATCGAAACTCCAACCCATCATCTATTTCCAAATCCGAATTCGAATCCGCAATTTCGTAAGAAATCCCGAATCCAAACCCAGAAATCATATCCCTAACCATTTCCCAAATTCGAATTCAAAATCATCATTCCGTAAACTAGTATTAGGAATGACCATTCCGAACCCAAATCCATAAAAGAAAATCCATAGTCAAGCTCCAGAATCAAATCCTGAATCGTCACCCAGAATCCGATTCCAAAACCCAAATACAGAAATCCTCTTTCAAGTTCCAAAATCAAATCCTGAATCGTCATCCAGAAATTTGATTCCAAAAATCGAAATATCGTTCTCGTCTACCGAGACGCACCAAAACCGAACCTATCGGTTACCTGCTCAACCGATTTCACAAAACATCTGATTGACTTCATAGGGAAGCCAATCACATCATCCACACATTTCTAAGGCTGACCATATCCGACCACGTCGGAAAACTACTCATCGGACAACTACTCAGGCGAGTAGTAAGCCATATGGGATTTACCTCGAAAAGAAGTTCAGTCCCATCATCCTCAACTCAAACATCCCAGTAAGAGTAATAAACTCTCCACCTATCTGGATTATCAAGATCCCGATCCAGATCCATAGCGATACCCAAAGTCCTAAACCAATTCCCACATCTAAACAGATCAGTCAACGACGAGACACACCGAGACTGTGGGTTCTCACTGATTACCTCGTATCAATCCTTGTCATTCCACCGAGGAAAATCAAAGATGATACAAGACTATGACATCAAAACTCATCCTATGTGAATACAACCAACACTCGCTGCACTCACCACGTCATGTAACCTGACATCGTCTGCCACCAAGCAGAAAATGAGAAATCTCATTCACCCGACTTCGATATACTCAATTCTCCGGATTGCCCAAGATAAATCACAGGTCCACCAACCAATACACGATTGGTGTACTAGTGACAACCAACAACATCTACATCATCAACATCATCTACCATAATCAATTATGGTAGAACCTGAGAAGTCACCCAAAATGACTTCGAAACACCCAATACCAATACGGAAAACCCGCATTCCACGTGTCACCTCAATTACAACCTCTCGCGATTCCGAAGTTCCATCCAGATTGGAAACAACATACTTGGACATCATCTACGTGTCCCCCTTTTTGACTATTTACGGACACATGCCCATTTACGACCGTATATACACCTCTCGACTAGAGAGTCACAACAGACACCTGCTCTGATCTGCAGTCAAATCTCTGCAAACCACCATATCTAACCAATTCGGATCAACTCTGGCCAACACTGACCAACTGGTCGCTAGTCCCCCATGACAGTACTCGATCCTCACGTCTCAACTACCGTTGGATCATATCCAGACCATCACTATCTGTGATTCACTCCCGAACCACAGATACCAATCATAAGCCCATCACGTCGGAGTCACATCCCGACTCGTAACTCATCGTCGTCGCAATCACCGGCACCAGCACTAGCACTAGTACCAGCACCATCACTATCACCTGTCAACATCAGCACACAAACATCCTCACTAGCATCAGTACTGACGCTAGCACACCGGGTGCAAAACTGACAACCCTGGATCTCCGCTCATACTGAACGACGATCCCGTACCTCTGCTCAAATAGGAGAAACTCTGCCTCCCTCGTACCCAACAACTCTGGGTATAGTCACCCTAACAACTCATACGAGAAAAGGAAACGTCCCTTGAACGTCCCCGATTCCCAACAATCGTAACTACAACCACTCTCGGTAGTAGTGCCTACCACACACTCGTGCAGACCTCACTACCAGACATCACTATCAATACTCCGCATCCAACGGAATCAACCGTTCGTACCAACTATTCCGTCTCCCACTCAGGGATTCCATCGACAAGTACCAACCCTGATAACTTGTCCAACCAAACTCTAACCAGTCGTAGCTCGACTCAACCAAATCCGATAATCGGATAGTCACAACATCCAACCAGTCGTCGGAACCTATCCTATGACATCATGAAAGACGATCCCAACTAACCATCTCACGATCCAAACTCTTAACGTAATACTACGTTTACCATTCGTAGGGTTCTACACTGTCAACCCGGATAGAACCCCGGAATCTAATGCCGAACCAAAACATTTCTCGATACAGTCCTACTAACTATCGTACCGGCACCCCACCTATCAGGATGACCACGAACTGTAGCCCATTGAGATATCACATCCTCGACCTGCGTACGGAGTATTGCGCAAAATACGCTATGGAATCCAGAGTAACATGAGCAACCATGCTCTGATACCACATTGACAGGACCCATCCTAATCCCCCCGGGATTAGTGCGGGATGACCCTGCTCCCGTCTGACACGAAGTGTCAGACAAGGGATATTTCCGACCTTTGCCCTCCCGGGCTATCAGAGTACGCCAGGATCCGGAGGAGACATGTGATATCTCGGTCTCTGCTACAGTCCACATCCGATGTCAACCTGAAGGGCAGTCAAAACATTAAAAACTGTGAGTGGACAAAACAAAAGTTTATAAAAACATTTCATAAGACATTTGTACCCTCCACTAAAAAGCATGCATGCATTCGAAAACCATTTATCCAAAACAAACCATATGTGGGACTAAGCCCAAAGAAGATACAAATCAAGGTCGAAAGGACCACAATAAAAACGACCATACGGGCCACTGCCCAAATCCATAAGGGACTCGGCCCCAAACCATAAAGAAACCAAGTACACAAGCCACTGCTCAAATCCTGTGCACACCACATATCATATATCATATATATATATATATATATTAGTCACACAACCAATCCTATCACGGTATCCAAAGCTACGGGCGTGCTACCCGGGTCTCAATCCAAGCCATCTCAAAGTCAAGGTCAATGTCCACAGACCACTGACCCTACCCGAGGTAATAGTAACCATAGCCTTCCTGAGAGTAAGGAACCCAACTGGGGGGTGACTCCACTCAGTCGGTGCTTTGTGACTACTCCGGGGTCCACCCAGGCCAACGACCCTCCCCAGAGGAGATAATAGAAATAAAGGAAGGTAGATGAACATATATATACATAACATAATATCCATGCCCGGTTCCCCTAAACCGTCATGATCCATAATATTCATAACCAAGGTAACATGCCGGTTCCCATAAACTGTCATGTACCGTAATAACCAACAAGGGTTCATGCCAGTTCCCATAAACCATCATGAACCATGATACCATAACAAGGGTTCATGTCGGTTCCCATAAACCGTCATGAACCTGGGAATCCATTTAAGGTTCCCTGACCTGAAATCAAAACCGTAAAGTGACTGGGTCTCGTACCCGAACATAGGACATCAACTGGGCACCGTGCCCGGAATCTGAGGTCATATGCCCGAGACAAAACCAAATGGGTCTCATACCCGAGTTTATCCTTTTATAAATCCAAAGCCATTTCATTAAAACCAATAAAGAAATATAGACCCGTATAAGCACCGTACAAGGCCGAAACCTCGAAATACGTGCTTATACGTAACCACATACAAATGCACCCATGGCATCATCAAACAAGTAATAAAACATATAATAAACATTTATGCATGCACCAATTTAGAAAACAAGGTCCACTCACAGACCGTCCGAGCTGCCGCCTCGATTTGCGTGCTATACGGCTCCCCGAGCCGATCACCATCACCGGGACTCACAAACCTGTCCAAATCGTAATAGAAGGTTACTAACTACTTAATTAACCTCCTACCAAAACTCCGTAATTTTCCCGTATTTTTAACTGTTTTTAATCCCGAACCTAAACCTTCCGATGCCCCGAAACATATCGAGACGGTGTCTGTTCGACACGAAACCAGTCCCAAAATGTTCGTTACATTAAATAGAAGATTTCACATGTTGAACACATCCCCAAATTCTCCCCCATGCGCCCACACGCGCCGCCTGAAGTGGCTGCGCGTGGGCTTCACGCGCCGCTACAGTACCTGCTGAGGTCATCACTTACGTCAGCATGACGTCATCTGACAGCTATCAGGTCTGACATGTCAGACTCTGACAGGTGTCACGTGTCATGCTCCCATTGGTCCACGTCACTCTGCTGTCAGTGCCACATGGCAGTCTGACATGTGTCACGTGTCATCACGGCACTCGTCCACGTCTGTGCCACGTGTCAGCCCCTGATTGGGCCACATCACTAACATGTCAGTGCTGACTGTGCACTGACATGTGACACGTGTCGACTGATGAGTGGTCCACGTCACCTGACAATCTTACAGGTGCCACGTCATCATGCCACGTCACCACCTTCAACCTCGCACAGCCGGTCCGGGCCAGCTGGTCTGGTCCAACCCCTGCAATTGGACCGGCGTAAGCGGTCCAGGCTCATTCCGGCCCAGTTTTTCACCGTTTTCAATCCTAATCAATCCTAACCTTCCTATAATCGTCCTAGGAACCTAACCCAATTAATTAGAACCCCTAAAACCCACGAGAATCCACGGTTCAATTTTGAACCTCACGGTTCAATTTTCCCGATTGCACCCAGGGCTACTCAGCCCTTCACCGCCGTCCAAAACACCCTCTACACCTTCCTACAACCTCAATAAACTCATCCTAATCAACTAATAGCAACCATAATGTCTAAATCGAAAAATAGAAGAAAAATGGGTTTATCGGGCTTACCGGGTACCCGCTCGGGTTCTGGGCTCCAGCCACCGCCCACGGCGGTTCCAGCCGTCCAGCCACCTCCATCCGGTCTTCTTCCCCCTCTCTGCCCCTCAGTCTTGGTCCTAGGGTCATGGGTTTGGATTTGGGTGAGAATGGTGGATCAGTTTTGGTTTAGGAAAAACGAAGAAAATGATCGATGAAGAGGAAATGGAAGATGCATGAATGAAATTGGTGTCCATTGGATGGGTGACACTTGTCACTCATCCATTGGGCATCAGGACAAATATCTGGGCCCACTAGAGACAAACTGCACTTTTTGTCTCGTAAAACGTGCCGTCGTGAATAGTAACCTGGAACTTCCGTGAACCGTAATTTCGCCGTCGAACGTCCGAATTCGACGTACCGCCTGTCTACGGATTCGTACCGTCCTTATCTACGTAACGGTCTTTGGCCCTCGGCCATTGGACCTCCCGGTCAAAAAGTCAACATTTGACCTCCTATTCACCCAAATTACCAAAATGCCCTTGGGCTTCCGAACGTCATAACTTTCTCCTCGAACTTCGGAATTGAACGTGCCACCTGCCTATGAACTCGTGACGTCACGAACTACGTCACCGTCATCGGTCAAAGTCCATTTGACTGTTCGAATGAAAAGTCAACGTTTTGCCACCACTAGGGGCAAAACGATCATTTCACATCGTTCGTCTGATTTCGCCCTACTAATCACCGATTAACCGCACTAATCGTGATTAGTCACTAATCTAATCTAGGAATTTGGGACGGGTCGTTACAGCAAATGTATAGAATACACACAATAAATCTTACTGAACTGTGAATATATAAGTAGTGTTCTTACCCTTTTGCCGACTTGTACACTCTTTCTCTCGCTGGTCTTCAACTGTGAATTTCGTGTTATATTGCAATAAAAATTCTGGGTTATATATTGAAATAATTAATAGCATCTAGACTATATATTGCAAAACAAATGTGCTGATTTCGTATCTCTTTCGCATTATTATCAATACCAATAATTAACCATCTACTTTGGTGTAACGACCTGTCCCAAATTCTTAGATTATATTAGTGACTAATCACGATTAGTGAGGTTAATCCGTGATTAGTTGGGCGAAATCGGACGAACGATGCGTAATGACCGTTTTGCCCCTAGTCGTGGCAAAATGTTGACTTTTCATTCTGGCTGTCAAACGGACTTTGACCAATGACCGTAACGTAGTTTAGGACGTCACGAGTTCATAGACAGGTGGCACGTTCAATTCCGACGTTCGAGGAGGAAGTTATGACGTTCGGAAGTTTAGGGGTAATTTGGTAATTGTGATTAAATGGAGTCAAATGTTGACTTTTTGACCGGGAGGTCCGATGGCCGAGGGCCAAGGACCATTACGTAGACGGGGACGATACGATTCCATAAACAGGCGGCACACTGAAATCGGACTTCGAACGGGAGAGTTATAGGTCACGGATGTTCGGTTTCACTATGCACGTACTTCGAGACGGGGTTGAGTTAGCAATATCTGATTGGGCAGATATTTTGGTGGGTCCCATGGATGAGTGACAAGTGTCACTCATCCTATTGGTCAATTCCCCTAAAAAGGGGATCTCACTTAATTAAATAATATTAATTAATTAATTTTATAATCAACTCCACACCTTATTCAATCCTAGCCATCCATTTCAATTTCACCTTTTAATCCTCACCACTCATCTCATTTCTATCTCTCCTCTCATCTGATCTCATCAACTCACATCTTCATTCCTCATTTTCCTCACAAACTCGAAAAACCCCATAACCCCATTTTCTTCATTTTCTTCAAAACACAGCCAACACCCACACTCCCTCATCATCTGAGACTAAGACCAGAGAGATATTGTGAGGATGTGATGATGAAGGACTGAGGGACACGAAGGCTGGGGACGACGGAGGACACGGTGGAAGGAAACCTGAAAAGGTAAGTTTTGGGTTTGAAATTCAAAACTTGGGTTGTGATGAGTTTTATTCGATTTCTTTAATTGGGGAATGTTTCTGGGGATTCTAGGAACCTAATGGGATTGGTTTCAAGACGGGGGATGGCCTGAGACGGCAGGCGGGACGGCCGGAAACTGGGCTTCGGGTTTTGGCATCACAGGTAAATCTCTTGACCCGTTTTCTAGTTTTTAAACACATAGAACTCTAGGTGGGGATGAGACGAAGAGAATGGGACAAACGGGGAGTGTTTTTGTGGCCGGAGCTGGGAGAACCGGTCGGGTCAAACCGCAGGTCACGGCGACTCGGTTACAGGTATTCGGGTCGACCCGGCGGGAGGACAGGGATGACAGGTGACGTCATCCTGCTGACGTCATCATGTCAGGGATGACGTCAGCATTGTCAGGTCTGACAATGTCAGCTGACATGTCAGAAAATGGACCAATATGAGTGTGACACATGTCACTGTCAGGACTGTTAGCAATGACGTCAGCAGTGACGTCAGCAGGTACTGTAACAGTGTTGACCCGCGAGCTGACAGGCGCGTAGAGGCGCGTGTGAACAGTATTTTGAGTGGGTTCAGGGTCATTTTAAAGGTTTCGACGATCCGGATCCAATGGCGGTGGTTTCGGGTCGATCGAAGATCGTTAAGTTGGTCAAATTGAGGTTTTTTCACCTCGATAAACGTGTACGGGGCACGTTGACTTTGCCAAGAAAGTTTAGGGTTCTTAATATGGACTTATATAGGTTAGTAGTAACCTTTGGATGTGGTTTGGACAGGTTTGGGAGTTCCAATGATGGTGATTGGCTCGGGAGAGCCGTATGACACGCAAATCGAGGCGGCACCTCGGACGGTCTGTGAGTGGACCTTGTTTTCTAAATTGGTACATGCATAAATTTTTATTATATGTTTTAAATACTTGTTTGTGATGCCATGAGTGCATTTGTATGTGGTTACGTATAGGCACATATTTCGAGGTTTCGGCCCTATACGGTGCCTATACGGGTTTGTATGTCTTTATTGGTCTAAATGAAAAGGTTTTGGATTTGTAAAAGGATAAACTTGGGTATGAGACCCATTTGGTTTTGTCTGGGGATATGACGCTATTTATGACCTTCGAGTCTAAATCGTGGTCGCGACGGGTGCTATGTGCACGGCGATCGACGATACGACGCTCACCTCCGGATTGGGATGTGTTCCTTCCAGAGAGGTCACGATGCACGATTCGTGGTCGGGCAGTCTGGGGAGGCTCGACTTCGGAGTGTTGACGGTTCAGGATATCGATCGGGGATGAGTGCACCATGATCTTGTGATAGTCGCGTCGGTTGATACGTTCACGGTGACATACTAGGATTGAGGGCGGTCCTGGATGGATGGTTGCACGTATCACTATGATCGGATTCGTGACTGACCCTTAGATATTGGGCACGGTGCCCAGTTGAGTCATATGTTTGGGCACGAGACCCAGTTGTTTTACATTGATGATTTCGGGTCAGGGACCCTAGATGGATTTCCAAGTTCATGACAGTTTACGGGAACCGGTATGAACTCTGGAAAGGTCATTATGGTTCATGACGGTTTATGGGAACCGGCATGAACCTTTGTCAGATCATTCTGGTTCCTGACGGTTTATGGGAACCGGCATGAACCCTGGTTAATGGATGTTATGGATCATGACGGTTCAAGGGAACCGGGCATGAATGTTTATGTTATGTATATATATGTATTCATATACCTTCCTTTACTTCTATTATCTCCTCCGGGGAGGGTCGTTGGCTTGTGTGGACCCCGGAGTAGTCACGGAGCACCGACTGAGCGGAGTCACCCCCCAGTTGGGTTCCTTACTCTCAGGAAGGCTATGATTACTATTACCTCGAGTAGGGTCAGTGGTCTGCTGACATTGATCTTGACTTTGAGAAGACTCGGATTGAGAGCTGGGTAGTACGCGCATAGCTTTGGAAACCGTGACAGGATTGGTTGTGTGAATTATATGTATATATGATGTATGCTATATGATATGATATATGATGTGTGTTTACACAGGTTTTGGGAAGTGGCCCGTACGGTTGAGTCTTTATGATTCTTTCACTATGGATTTGGGCAGTGGCCCGTATGGTCATTTTCATTATGGTTCTTTCAATCTTGGTTTTGGGCTTAGTTCCCGCATATGATTTCTGGATAAATGGTTTTCGAATGCATGCATGCTTTTTAGTGAAGGGTACAAATGTCTTCTCGTTAAAATGTTTTTATAAATTCTTGTTTTGTCCACTCACAGCATTTAATGTTTTGACTGCCCTTCAGGTTGACAGCGGATGTGGACTGTAGCAGAGACCGAGATATCACATGCCTCCTCCGGATCCTGGCGTACTCTGATAGCCCAGGAGGGCAAAGGTCGGAAATATCCCTTGTCTGACACTTCGTGTCAGACGGGAGCTGGGTCATCCCGCACTAATCCCGGGGGGATTAGGATGGGTCCTGTCATTTGGACTTAATTTGCCACTTTATTTATGATCTGAACGACCCTCAACTCCATTGATGGATAGATCACCTTCTTCTGAGTTGAGAGTTGAGACCAAGCTAGCTATTGTCCATTTGTCCCCACCCCCTCTACTAAATAGGTATAATACATGCTTGTACATAAACGACTCAAGGTCTCCAATTCCAACGTTTGGAGATTTCGTTTTAGGGTATCCTCTATCATATAATTAATTCCTCTTTTTTTCGGGATTTTAAGGCTTGTTGCCTTTGTGTTCTTAGTTCCCCATGTCTTTTTCTTCGAATAAAATCTTAAGTATCTAAAAAATAAACATCATAACAATATTTCACTAACATTAGTAATTAACAAAGTATTATGTTACTCAAAAATATGAATTGATCTCATAGTTCGTAGTTAGTGTAAACGTTAAATTACTTTAATATAGAGCGAGAAGGTAAGGCAAGTGGCTGTTTTAGTGTTTTCCTTTTTCCTTAATTTGGATCCCTAAATATCTTTAGCTCTTTCTTTTTCTCTTTCTCTTATAGGGGTTTATCCTAAAAAGCTTGTGCATGCATGCTTTCGAAAGACCAAAGTGCTGCCTTGAAAAATTTAACAGTCGTACGTTGATTTTGTATCTCTGTGTTGACTTTTTTTTTTCTCTCTATGGTATTGACACATTGGCCCATTAGTTGCTCCATGTTCCCCTTTACATTACAATGATGGAGGCTGGAGCCCATCATTTTTAATAAAATGCCCATGTAGTGATTTCAAACGATCAATCTCATGGCTTTCCATCCTCAAGGCTACTAGATAAGATAGATTCATGTTGCTTTGTATTCGTCACCATTGACAATCTTTCCATTGATGATAATCTCATCAGACTAGTTGTTGTAGATGCTGATTGATGTTGAGCATTGTATCTTTGAAGATAGTTTTGTGTATCTTCTTGCTGGTTTTGCCTGAATTCTCTATTATTGAAGTGATCTATGATTCTTTACCATAAAGAGTCTAAGACATAGGTCACAAATTGAAGCTATAGCGATGGCTTAGTGGCTGTTATAAAAAAGATCGGGCTTTGTAACTGAAGTGGTTAAGAATCAGTTTGTACCCGAGACCTCTCAACCTGAAGTCTTTTGGGCCGAAGAATGTGTTTTTGTGCTATTGAATGCTTGCAATTTTGCTAATTATTATCTATCCATTATATATTTTTTGACCAATGTGCTGATTTCGTATCTCTGTGTTGCATATTCATAGTTGTTGAATAGTATTTTAATCCAACTGCTTCCAATGGTTACAGGGAAGACCCGACTAATCTCAAATCCTTGATTGCTAGCGTAATATTCGCATTCCCAAGGTGTGTTGAGATTGTTAGTGTTATCTAATTCTAATTTTAATTTAGTTTCCTTAAACCAGTTACACTTGGAAGTGATTTGTACACTATGAATGTTTTTTTTAGTAGCATTAGTTTATTTGATTTTAAATAAACTCCTTCTAGACGTAAGTTTTGGATTCATCGTTTGATAGGCTTTCGTTGGTCCATGGACAAGTAGTGGATACAAAATTCTGAAATATTTAGTAAGGAATACATAGATGGAATTGATACATTTGTTGAACTTGCAAGGAATCATGTCAATAGTCGTAATCAGACTAGATGTCCATGCCGAAAATGTAGCAACAGATATTGGAAGTTAGTTGGTGAGGTCCAAATGCACTTAATTAGATATGAGATGTCCTATAGTTATACGACATGGATTCACCATGGTGAACATTTAGAATCTGGTTCACATTTGTTCATTGATCAATCAGTGGTGCCACCTAATGATGATATAGGCAGTGGTAATGATGATGTGATGCAGATAATCAACGATTTGTACCCCTACGCATCTCAACATCATGGTCATGATGGCTTGCAAGAAGATAACACCTTAGTTAATGAATATAGAGATGTTAATTTGGAAGATGATCGGCCATGCAATATGCATTGGGAGGAGTCTGTCAAATATGAAAAGTTATTGAAATAAGCTCAACAAGAACTGTATCCTGGTTGTGAAGAATTCTCAGTTTTAACAGCGGTAGTTGAGTTAATGCATTGTAAAGTATTGTACTTGATGTCAAATAGATGTTTTGATCACTTGATGGGAATATTAAAAAGGATGCTCCCTAAAGATAATCTTCTACCTCCGTCGCATCATCAAGCAAAAAAAGTTCTGAAAAACCTTGGGATGGGGTATGAAAAAATCCACGCATATCAATATGATTGTGTTTTGTACTACAAGGAAAACGAAGGGTTGGATAAATGTCCCGTATGTAATGAGCCCAAGTAAAAATACAAGGGTGATGACAATAAAAAAAATATTCCTCAGAAGGTCTTGCATTATTTACCACTTAAACCAAGATTGCAAAGATTGTACATGTCTATGCACACTGCCAGTGATATGAGATGGCACAAAGATGGTCGAGTTGATGACGATCTTATGAGGCATCCAGCTATGGAGAAGCTTGGAAGGATCTTGATCGAATGTACCCAGATTTTGCAATGGAGTCGCGAAATGTTAGGCTAGGGCGTGCAACCGACGGATTTAATCCATTCGGGAATATGACCACATCCTACAGCATGTGGCCTGTTATTGTGGTACCTTATAATTTGCCTCCTTGGAGGTGCATGAAGAAGGAAATCTCAATGTTGACTTTATTAATTCCCGGGCCTTGTGCACCTGGTAAGGAGATTGATGTTTACTTGAGACCTTTAATTGACGAGCTCAAGGAGTTATGGGAACATGGTGTGCAGACATATGATTGAGCATCTAATTCAGTATTTAATCTTCGTGCAGTAGTGATGTGGACCATTAATGATTTTCCGGCATGTGAGAATCTGTCTGGATGGAGCAGAAAAGGTTATAAGGCATGCCCGGTTTGTAACGAGGACATAAGTTCCCAATGGTTCAGTGGGAAAGTTTGTTACTTGGGACACCGACATTTTTAGCCATGGGATCATCCATGGCTCAAAAACAAAGATGCTTTTGATGGAAATATAGAGGTAAATGCAAGACCTAGAGAATTCTTAGGCGTAAACATTTTGGATCAGTTGAACAATCAACACTTTAGTCAGATTGGTAAACATCCTGACAACGCAGATAGGAATAGAAAGCGAACACAAGATAAGCTGAATTGGAACAAAAAGAGCATTTTTTTGAGTTAGAGTACTGGTCCAAGCTTAGAATCAAGCATATGCTAGATGTGATGCACGTAGAGAAGAATGTTAGTGATAGTTTGGTGGGGACCATTCTAGGCATAGAGGGAAAATCTAAGGATACAGTGAAGGCTCGCCACGATCTGCAAGACTTGGGCATTAGGAGCCACTTATGGTTAGAACGGACGGGGAACAAGTGTAAAAAGAAATACGCTGCTTATACTGTTCATCCAGACGAACGAAAATAATTTTTAAAATTTTTGAAATCTGTCAAATATCCGGATGGATATGCAGCCAACATATCCAAAAATATTAAACTTGATAAAGGAAAAATTTCAGGCTTGAAAAGCCACGATTGACATGTCTTGTTGCAGTGGCTACATCCTGTTGGAATTAGAAAATATTTGCCTAATGGTGTGGTTGAACCTATCATTCAGCTGTCAAGTTTTTTTCAGCAGTTATGCGCTAAGACAGTGTGCAAATCGGATATGAATAGGTTGGCCAATGAGATTGTGTACACTTTATGCCAATTTGAACAAATCCCACCCCCCCCCCCCCCCCCCTTCTTTGATATCATGGTTCACTTGATGGCGCATCTACCTCGTGAAGCAAAGCTTGGTGGGCCAGTTGGAGCTCGATGGATGTATCCTACTGAAAGGTACTAACTATTGCTCTTTTTAATTAATTCTATTTCATTGTGTTGTAGGTTACTTTTGGCAAATTATTGCAGGAAAAACTCATATTATTTTTTGTCTTCCAGAATGTTAGGTAAGTATAAAGGCTTCGTGCGAAATAGAGCTCATTCAGAAGGGTGATTAATTGAAGCATACATTACAAATGAATCGCTTGTATTGTTCATTATACGTTCGTAATGTGGAAACGTGTTTCAATAGACATGATAGAAACAATGACGGTGGTGCACGAGATGAGAAACTTTTTTTCTTTACTCAAAATGCACGTCTATTTATGAGTAAGAAGAGCATTGGATGGACAAATGCTGATAATGAAGTAACTCAGTGGTATATATTGAATAATTGCGAAGAGGTATCAACATTCCTAAAGTAAGTGAACTCTTTATGGTTTATTATTTCTATAAGTTTAATTATTACAACATTTGCACATATAATAGGTCCACTGATTAATAATACAGGGAGCATGAGGCATTGATAAGGCGTGAGAATGATGAGAATGTTGTAGAAAGGCACAAGAATTCATTTCCGGTTTGGTTTCAAGAACAAGTAAGTAAAGATCATGATTTTATGCTTATTGCTCGTCACAATTGTTTAACTAGAAAACGACAAATAACAATTGTTTTCCTTGGAAGATGAGAAAATTACAGAAGGAGAATTCCCCACAGTTTAGTGATGCATTATTTGAGTTATCGAGGGGCCCTATTAGATTTGAAACTTACCAAAGATGTGTTGTAAATGTAGTTAAGTTTATGATCTCCACACGTGATGATAATTTGACTACCCAGAATAGCGGTGTCTTTGTGCCAAGAAGCTATGGGACCTCCGAGATTAATTTCTATGGCAAGTTGACAAGTGTAGTTGAAGTGTTATATAGACAACGTTATAGGGTTGTGTTGTTTAAATGTCAATGGTTTAATACAAACCCTGCAAAGGTTGGGAGTATAAAGCGTGATTATAAGCTAACATCCGTGGATACACATACTCAATGGTATGAACATGATCCTTATATCCTAGCAACCCAAGCTAAACAAGTGTTTTATTTGGACGATCTAAAGGCTGGTGGTGGCTGGAAAGTGGTGGAGCATATTGGACATAGAAACATTTGGAACGTCCCAGAAATGGAAAATTGTGAAGATGATGAAAGCGATGATGATGGGGCATACCAACAGAATTTATCATCAGACATTCATAGTCCCATTCAGTTTGATAATGTTGATGTCATACATACACCTTTACATAGAGAAGCTGTTGCGCCAATAGAGATTGATGCTATACATATTGATCTTGGCCCTCTTAGGCCAATTGATAGAGGGGAATTTATCGTTGAAGATGATGAGGAAGATAGTCTTCATATTGATGAGAAAGATAGTCTTCATACTGATAAGGAAGATAGTCTTCATATTGATAAGGAAGATAGTCTTCATATTGATAAGGAAGATAGTCTTCCTAGTGATGAGGAAGATAGTTTGCATAGTGATGAGGACAACGACTTCTATTGCTAGGAATTATGCCAAAGCACTAACAAATTTATTTATACAAATTGGTAAAATTTTTCTTATAATGTTTATGTTTATTTCTGATTGATATAGTAAGTAATATGTTTGTTTTTTTATCTGCATATGAGTTTCATTACAAGGAAAAAGTTGTTACCGACTCGATCAGCTACTCAGAAAGCTATGTCAACGAATCGGTCTACTGTTTATAGCCAACCTACTCCTATGGTTTCTCCCGCTCAGCCTATAACATCATGTGAGCCTCGAGCTCAGCTTCAACCTGCCAAAAGGCCTCGTACTGTTGTTGTCCATAATTAGCCTCGACCTACAAGAAGTTCTTCACCGACTCAGCCTCAACCTACAAGAAGCCCCTCGCCTACTCAGCCTCCACCTACAAGAAGCCCCAGGCTAGCTCAGCCGCAACCTACAAGAAGGCCCCCTCCGACTCAAGATGAATTCCAAAGGGAGGATTCTTCTGCACCCACGCAGCCTTCTTCTAGACCTATAAGGGCAAGTTGTTGCTCGCGTGACCGTAGGCTGCCTAGTAAGAAAATCATGTCTTACTTACTTATTATGTTCATTTTTAGAATAATAAAATGACTAATGATAATGTTACAGATGATGAGAGGAATGCAGGTGGACCTGAACCTAATGGTAGGTTGCAGAAAGTGCACCCAACTTCTATTTTATATGCGCCTTCTGTACTCATTAAATTTTGGTTCACTTTAGGAATGTCTGCTATTTTCTTATTGCAAAATGACAGGTGCTGTTCGTCTTCCAACCCTAGCAGATGGAGAGCAACCAATACTTAAACTGGGAGTCAGAGGGGGTTGTACGGCAATCAAGACAAGTCGAATAGTCCGCACCACCAAAAAGAAGATTCATGTTGAATTTCATCCAATTTTTAATAGGCATGTGAGTTCAGAGATCTCAAGCTTGCTGTCCCATGACATCGGTGCAATTATCCGAACGAGTTGTGTTATGAATAAAGCATATTGGACAAAGATCAATCCTGACATAAGGAGCACCCTTATGGGCAAAATCACTGTGAGTAAATTACTTGTCATCAACTCCATTTTGTAACTTCATTTTCCATTCCGTGTCACGACTCTAGGGAAAAAGTTCATTACTTTTCATTTAGCCATGTAGGATTAATCAATTATTACAATAACTAATACAGAGCATTGGCTTTTGTTTGGATTGTGTTTGGCTTTCGTTGACATTTTGTTTCAAATTGGTTGTAGGTCCATTTTGACATAGACTTGAAGGACCCAAAGATTAAAAAATACGTCAATGATCTCATGGCTAGGAGGTTTAGAGACTTCAAGCACGAATTGAACAAGTACTTTAAGCTTTTTCCAACAAAGGCGGAAGCATTAGCTAACCCACCATTGGAGATGGTACAAAGGGATGGCGAACACCAGTGGAAATTTATGTGTGACCATTTTCAATCATCGGGGTTTTTGGTAGGCATATTTCATTGTATGTATTATATAGAAAAGTTCTCTCTTAATGCTAGTGAACTCATTAGTCATGCAACTATGCAGAAAGCATCTGTGGCCAATACATCGAACCGAGGTCATAAAGAGATAGAGCATCATGCTGGTTCAAAATCTTTCGTACACATAGCAATGGAGTGTGCAGCGGTAATATAGTAGTTTTATACTAAACATATTATCTTGTTATAACTTATATGGTACATTTAATTTATTTGAAATGATGCTATATCACATTAGGAAGGTTCACAATTTTTGGACATAGACACTTATGGAAAAGCATATTCCGGGAAAGCCAAGCAATGGAGCAATGACAAGGCCAAAGCTAAATTTGTAAGTATTTCTTTAATAACTTTTTGGGTAAAGTTTAGTACACTTGATTACATTTTGTTTCAAGGAATGTTGGCTTCTAGTTATACTTAGTACTATATTTAGAAGATGAATGAAACAAGAAGATAAATGAAATTGATTTTGCTTAGGTGAACTTAGTATGCATCAACATTTTGGTAAAGATAAATTTCTAATTGATAAGTGTTAGCTGTGGTGTTTTGGAAGGGATATTGTAAGTTGTTTCTAGTTAAGCATTAGTTGATTAGTGGTCATAGACTTAGTCTAGATCTCCTCCAGTCATCACGAAGTCCATGAGATGCACTTTTTTAATTTGAACTACTTCAATCAAAGGTAGCGTTCGTTCATTGTTTAGAAGTACTTACTTGATGCATCATAACAATACCCTAGCTGAATGTGTGAAACCTATTCATTACGAACTCTTTCTCCAACCAAATTTGATGCTAATTGAATAAATTCTGTGTCTTTCGACTCAGCCACAATTGGGACACCATTAGAAACTAGGGAAACTAATATCGAAGAATCCAAGCATGGGAATAGCAACAGGGTTGTAAAAACAACTTTGATGTCCAACATGTTTTTTGATTGTATAAACTCTGTTAGAATATTATTTCACTTATATAAACTTGGTTATATGATTGTATATTGTATATAACATGTTTTTTTATGTCGGTTTCATTTGAAGGATGAGATGTTAGCAAAAAAGAATGATTATCTCCAGGAGGCAGCAAACGAATATCCTGAGGATACTCCATTGGATGAGATACATGTAGATGATCCTAATGTTGGCCTTAATATTTTGATTGATGTACTTGGAAAGAAGCCAGGATCACAAATACGTGGTATGGGATATGGACGTGTCCGTGAGATTGGAAGCTCTCAATCTTCAGCAACTACTCAACACTTGCAAACGGAGGTTGACAATTTGAAGGATGAGTTGACAGTTGCAAAGGAATCTCAAGATGCCGCTAACAAGAAACTTGTACATATGCGGTTGTATCTCCAACAACTAGTACAAAATATGTCAAGAATCCCTGGGTTTGAAGCACCAGCAGTTGATTTTGAAGTACCATCGACTGATGAACACGGTGAGAATGATGGTCAAAGCTCCCTAGGATAGTCTTTTTTCCATGCTCATGTAGAACATAGTTTGACATTCATAAACTTAGCTACTACGTACTTATTTTGGACATTTAGAAATTTAGCTACTACGTACTTATTTTGTATGTTATGTTATTAATTTATATAAATATTACATTTTCTATAATTGTTGTGACTTTCCATAAATCAGGTACTATTATTACATTTAAAAGTCAAAATCTTGTAATAGTTGAGGTGTATTTCTGTTATGAGATAAACCTTAGGCGACAAAGATGTTTTCCATAGAAGTTTTATCGCGACAAATGTATTTATCACTATAGATATTTTATCCCGGCAAAATAGATTTGTCGTGAAAGACAACCTATCACGGCAAAATAGATTTTGACTTGAAAGACAACCTATGGCGACAAAGATGTTTACCGGTATATGCCTTCTACGTGTTCGTGGATGTCCTATTGTGACAAACATATTTGTCATGATAGATCTGCTATGGTGGCAAATATGTTTTGTCAGTATATAATAGCTAAGGCGACAAATACATTTGCCGAGAGAGAAATGTTTTCCTAGCAAATCAGATTTCGCCGTGAAATGCAGGCAAATACTTTGTCGCGGAAATCTTGCCGCGAAAGAAATTTTTAGGTGGCAAATGTTGAAACTTTGTCGCGAAAGATCTTTGCTAGCGAGCTTTTACTGACAAAGCTCGCCACAAATATTTTCGCCGCGGAAGACTTTAGCCGGGAACGTGTAGATTGAAGCAAAGGGTGATAATGACCAAGAAAGCTATCTTACTTTTTTGTTCAATTAATTAATGAATTAAATTGAATTGATAAATTGGATCCATCCATCTTGTATTAAATGTTCTAATAGTAAGTTTCTAGTTCTAATTACTTTGATATTGATTATTCAATTTTGAATAACATTTTTTAATACAATTTTCTTCTTATCCGAAGAATTAAAGCGTTGCCATGATTTAGAGAATATGGTTGTCAAACACCATTTGTAGTTGTTCATACCATATCGGCCCAGACCGAGCTTGAAGCCCATACTGACTACAGGCCCAGCCCATTGCCGAAATAGCACCAGTTCGGACCAATCTTGGAGGCCCAGTCCTCTACCTAGCTCTGCGTGTCGGCCCAGACCGACCTAGAGGCCCAGCCCTCTTCCAACACCATGCCACCGGCCGACTCCAGAGGGCCAGCTCCTGTCGGTCGGTGCGTTGGTCCAGACCGACCGGTCGGCCCAGTACCACCGCCTAGCACAAGCCCACGGGGTTCAGACCCACTCACACGAACAAGTCCTAGTCGGGTCTGGATGGCACCTCCACTTATATTCGCCACACCCATACAAAAGGGGTCCACTTGTCGTACAAAGGTAACTAAGCAATTTACTGTTTACTACTACTCTTACAGTATACTTTCTGCTACCCCCTAAACCTTGGACCGACAACTGACTTGGGCGTCGGAGTACCTTTGGGCCGGTACCACACCGGTGCCTATACACTCGCCGACCGACCAGTTTCCTTCCTTTTTAGGTTCACACAGGGCACGTGGCAGAGCAGCATTCGCTCCCTAAGTTGGCACATGTCGTGCATCAACAGCAGTAATAAGCGCGCTTGGAGGCAGTTGGGTAAGGATTTGTGGCTGTTGTTGGCGGTTGGATGAAGTTGGAGGTAGTTTTCAGGTGGTCATGGTCATTGGGGAGTTTTTAAACTTGTTTAATTTATTCAATTTTTTATAGTTTTTTTATTTTTCGAGAATGATCTATATTATTATAATTATTATTTGTTATATATTATTTTCACAATTATCTACCTATTCAAATTTTAATTTTATTTTGTAATTAATTTGGTTTTATGTTAGTTTTTTTTTCTTGCAGAAAATGTATCTTTATTAATCAATACGAATAGAAACAACAACGTCCTTGAAAAAAGGTTAAACAATCAAGTTGGATCAAATTGTGGCTAAACATGGTAGCTACTCTCACCATGATTAGCTACAACACGTGCCACCATGTTACACATGACAAGACCCATCCCGACTATCCCTCGATAATCGTGATGAATCCTGCTCCCGTCTGACAATAACTAGAAGTACCAAAAGTAACCAAACTTATATACATACACCACACAACAAATCCCAAAAACATTGTCAGAAAGGGGATAGTTAAGTTTTACAGACCAATGACGACACAAGTTTGACTAGTCAAAGACAATACAGAGCATAGGTACTATTACAAATAGGGATCAAATTCCTACTCTGTAGAGTGTCTGAGTGCGCAACGGTCTACTTATTCTTTTGCCTCGCTTGCCTCGTTTCTAGCCCCCGTACCTGTGCACCGGCCTGGAGGGTGCATAAAACAATAAAGGTGTGAGTGGACAAAAATAAACTTTTCTAAATACATTTACCGAAACTCAAGTTTCCCCTCCAGTTTTCACAAACGTGCATGCACAACATAAAACATGAGTAATAGTATGAAATCAGTTCGTGACATAAAGCATCATTTTCTAAAGTATCTGGACACAAATATCAATAAATCATAATACCACCAATCCTCAATATGCAATCACATTATCCATATAACCCGTCACGGTATCAATGCAACGCGTGCAAACTCGGTGTCTCACGTCCGAGTACATCCCCCAGGATCTACGACGTCTAGGGGGATATCAACTCTAGGATCAACGACGTCTAGAGGATATCATCATAATCCCACGCTCCTGCGAGTGAGCCTCCCTCGGAGCTACTCATCTCCAGGCAGTGGTTCGTGACTACTCCAGGATCTACGACATCCGGAGGAGACTATCAAATCACAGAGGATGGTATATGTGGAACAGGTCACCAAATCCAGTAATCTCATTTTAAAATCATTTATGTCTCAAACCAAGTCAAAACATTTCAATAGGGCCGCCCGAGACATAGCTTTCACAAATTAAGTTCCACAAAAACCATCATAAAACAGTGTCCAGAATTCACTTTATAAATCAAAATCATCAATTTAATCATATTCACATGTGACTCCAAATTCGAGTCAAAATTACTATTCACTTGGGTCTCAAGCCCAAAATATCATTTTCACGCAAATCCGTGCAATCGTAAACCCGAGTTGCCACGATCACGTAAATCCATAAAATCAATCATTGACTCAGATTCCGAGTCCAAATATCATTTTCAATCCGGGCCTAGCCCAAAAACATCTATTTCATCATTTCTCGATAATCGTGCCAAAATATAATATAATAATCATAAAACCGAGAAATCACCAGATTGAAACATAAATCATGCCAAAGCATATAAAATCATATAATAAAGCATTTAAATCATATATGCACGCATCACGGTTAGAAAACCAAAAGTCCACTCACACACACCGTCTGGATTGCTCAGCCTCGAGCTGTTCGTTTTCTTCCGACATCCCGGGAATATTCCAGCCTGTCAAACAAAGTGATTTAAGGTTACTAGACTATCATATGGTCCTCATATCAGAATCCCCTAATTGTCGAAATTTTATAATATTATTTAAATATAAATTAAACGCGTCGGGTACTCGGAACTACTCCGAAACCATATCTGATTGACCCGAAACCAACGCGGATAGGTTCGTATCATCGAGAACATCAAGTTTCATGTTGATCACTTCGCCGGATTCCCATCCACGCGCCGTCACGCGCCTCCGCAAGCGGCTGCACGTGAAAGCCACGCGCGTAGCACAGTACTGCTACAGTGCTTCGTTCTCACCCGAATGTCTGATAAACGGGTTGGAAAACCCGCGATAGAACCCGACTCAATCTCAGTCAATTAGACCTCAAATCGATCCATGCTTTCAACTGATCCCATCTAATTCAACTCCATTTAAGTTCTATAAGTTCAATTACCTCAATTAAGGTCTAAAACTTCACGACTCACGATCGAACTTCGACGGGTCTCCTATTCGGGTTTCTCGATTCCGTCCCTGATTTTCAAATTAATTCACATGGTTAGTATCGTGAGAGTGTAAGGAACGTCTTTGCAAGATCAATTCGAGAATTCCTTACCTCCAACTGGTAGAACTCAAGCTCGATTTTCAGCAGCCATCTGTTCTTCCTCAATTCGACAGCAATTCTCTTCGTTTTTGTTGCAGGGAACTTCGTTTTGATCCCAGAAGCTCAATGTAATCCTCAATTTCCCTTCTCCTAGCTCACAAATTCGAATTCGAATTTCCCCCTAATTTCAAGAATTTTCGAACTTAGAATACACCCAGTTCTCTCAGTCCCTCGAGTTCCTCTCTCTCAATTTCGTTCCTTACGTTCTTAATTGCACAATGACGAGAGACAGTGGGATATCACGGATCAATTTGGACAAATTGGACAAAATGATTACAATTACCCTTAATTAAGGGATAATTGTCAAAAGTGGGCATTATTATCCTCAAAACCGGATTCCATGTTCTCTGGGGGAAGATTAAGACAAAGGACAGGTCTGATCAAGGTTAAAAGAACATTTTGCCCCTGGTTAGACAAATTACCATTTTGCCCCTAGGCTTCCGTGACCCGTAACGTTCGTATTCGAACTCCGTTTTCGACGTGCCGCCTGTCATTGTACTCAGGGCATCGAGACCTACCTAACGGTCCTCGAATCGTGTGAAAATTAGTTGTCAAACAAAGTCAGCATTCCCCCTTTTTGTCCAAATTACGAAAATGCCCTCGAACTTCCGAACGTCATAACTTTTTCCATGATCGTCGGAATTGGGCGTGCCACCTGTCTATGGACTCGTGGCGTCCCGAACTACGTCACGGTCATCGGTCAACATCCGTTTGATTCTCCAATCAAAAAGTCAACAAATTGACTATACTATTTACAAGGGTAAAAACGTCATTTATTCATTATTTAACAAAATTACATTTTCCGAATTTCCGGGGCGTTACAACACATTTTAGGAATAAACTGAAAAGTAAATGACAGAAAGGACGCACAAAGTATATGAATATCATAAAAGTATATGAATATCATAAAAGTATATGAATATCATAAAAGTATATTTCCGAGATTACCATCCTTACTCTTTTGACATAACAGCTTAATAAATTGTAATGAGTCAAATTTCACAATGATTTTGTCATACCCAGTTGTCACACACGCCTCTATACCTACCCGAACCGCCCAAGCCTTAGCCTAAATGGCAAACGAGCAAGCAAGCATAGCAGCATCACCCACCCCTTCAAAGGATCAACTCCTTAAACAAAGAGTGGAGATTTGGATTAAGGGATCTTACTTTGAAAGGCCGGCCGTGTGGGAGCTATACATGGGTCCGAGCTAATGTGAATCTGGGAGCCATCCCCTACATGCCCATGGAAGGACCAACTTCAGAATATGGAGCCCTTGCTAGACACGCTTCCAACCCCATTCTAAAATATTAAAAGAGTCCCTCGAATAAAAATCATCCAGCTAAGATTAATTCTCAAGAAAAATAGTGTTTTTTGTTCAGTTATGCTAAAATTTAGACGACAATAGCATATTTTATTTTGATTTGTTAATATTATTTTACTCTTAAGACTTCTTAATTTTATTCTAATTTTAACTATTTTGTTGCTTCTATTTTTTTTTCCGAGAAAATTGGAATTGGAAAAATAGTGGCTAATTAGCTATAATTTCAGTAGCTATTTAAGAGAAAAAATAAAAAGAAAACGTTAATTAATTAGGTCTAATGCAATTAATTTTGATTAACTTTTTTTAGGTTGAATTTCGAAAAAGATGGGACTCTGATGAGGGGGTCAGATTATCTTCAACAAGGGGCACTCAGATACGAAGCAGAATTGACATAGAAGAATTTCATAAATAAGCCATTCAATTTCATATATCCTTTTTAGTACATACTAGTACAAATCATACTCAATAGCTGCAATCATACAAATATAAATCGAAATTTGGAAAACTTCTAAAATTTAGCCTGCAGATTGCTAATTACAGATTTTTCCACCTGGAAAGACTTGGCTAGAATATCCTCTGAAATTGCAGGGTTGGATCCAAAGACGGTATTAGCAATGGTGTTGACTCCTGGGTTTTGGCTGCTCAAAGAAGACAGCGAGATATCATTTCCATAACCCACATTCTTCTGATAGTGAATGAGTCCAACAGGGAACACAAACACATCACCCTTGTAGAGGACCTTTGAGATGAGCTTGTTGTCAGGGTTTGAGGTCACAAACCCAACATCCAGACGGCCTTCTAACACGGTTAAAATCTCTGTGGCCCGGGGATGAGTGTGCGGAGGGATGACGCCCCCTGGTGCATAGTCGATGCGAGCCAATGAGATGCCAAGGGTGTTGAGTCCTGGAATTTGAAGCACATTGACTGGGGTCACTTTTCCTCCTACAGGGTTTGAGGTGTTGCCTGGGATGTGAAGCCCACTGAAGGAGAAATGCTTTGCTGTTGCTAACTTGGAGTCCAAGCAAGGCAGCCCATTTACTTTCGTCACTGTCATGTACAAATACAATGGGAAAAACCAACGTATAAAGTTAATAAAACTGTACATCTAGCTAGTTTTCTTTAATTTAAATTAAAGCCTGCTTGTGTGTTTGCATAGATAAACCCGAAATTTCGATACAAACCTGAACTAGTAGTGTCAGCAACACAGAAATCTTGCAATGGACTAGGCTCAAAAGCAAGAACCAGCGCACATGTCATGGCTAGGAAAGTGGTGAATAGCATTATTTGGTTTGCCATTCTTTTCACCTCTTCTACGTACTGCAAATGAAAATGGAAATTAATGATGGAGAGAGCTAGATTAGTGTGAAGAAATTGATGCACAAACTTTGGCTATTTATAGAGATATGAGTAGCTGATAGCTTGTGACTGTGGATGAAGAAGAAAAAGAGCCACGCCGGCCGGATGGATCAGTCTTGAAGGTTCACTCAAGTTAAAACCAAAACCTGTTCAAAGATTGAATCTTTTATTAATTTTCTATTCCTTGTGATGCTTGATGTTAAACATATGAAGCCAAAGGATCATATTGCTAATTAAACTAACCGGAAGCGCGTTAGTAACGATTAAGGAAAGGGTCTAAAATTCAATAAAAAGACCATGAAAATTAAATTCAGATTGAGAAGGAGCTTACTGTTGTGAAGGAAATTAAGTAGATGATAATGCAGAGAGAATATGGAGAGGCAGGAAGAAGAAATAATACGTCTGTTTCCTTCTAAGATTATTATTAGAATTTACATATATTAATTATCCCTTATATAGGGAGGGATAATTAATGAATACAAAAGAACAAAACTACCCCAAGTACCTATTACATAAATAGACATAACCATTTAACTATTTACAACACTCCCCCTTGGATATTTCATGTAATGGTACTGTTTGGCTACGCACTTATATGTTGCCTCGTTAAAATCTTGTCAGGTAACAAAAACCCTATGGGACAAAAATAACCTTGGTCGAAGGAAAAAGAGTGCAACGTGCGTATAGGTGATCACATCGGAATCTTCTGAGGTAGCTGATATCGTCTCTTCTGGAATACAGGTAGATAATCCGCCTTTGAGATAATGTATTAGTGTTGCTCCACCAAAACCTTACCCGGTAAACCCAGTGGGAAAAACCCGTGGTTGAAAGGAAAAGATGTGCAAATGCATATGAGTCAAATCATAGCATTTTCAGGATGCATTGTTAGCGAGGTGATCATACCAAAATGTGCCTCATTAAAACCTAACCAAGTAACAAAACCCAATGGGACAAAATAACCCTGGTCGTAGGACAAAAGAGTACACGATGATCATGTGAATATACTTTGGGATACTCAGTATACTTCTGGATACTTGGTATACTTCAGTATACTCCCCCTGATATTGACTCCCCCTGAAAACTACAGATCAGGTAGATCAGCCAGTCTACGTAAACCAATACCTCGCACATGCTGCTGGAATGTGGTCTTTGGTAATGACTTGGTGAACAAGTCTGCATGATTATCTTGAGATCGTATTGGCTTGATCTTAATCTTCGGATGTTCTTGCTGTTGTTGGTTAAAGATGTTCTTGCTGTTGTTGGTTAAAGAAGAACTTCGGTGCAATATGCTTGGTGTTGTCTCCCTTAATGAAATCGGTATTCATCTGCTCTATGCAGACAACATTATCTTCGTAGATAACTGTCGGTTTATTATGGGTGGAATTCAGTCCACATGTACTTCGAATATGCCCAGTAATAGCTCTTAGCCATATGCATTCACGAACTGCTTCGTGCAGGGCTAAAATCTCTGCATGATTTGAAGACGTAGCAACAAGGGTCTGTTTAGTAGACCTCCAAGATATTGCTGTGTTCCCAATGGTAAAAACATAACCGGATTGGGAACGTGTCTTGTGTGGGTCTGATAGGTAACCTGCATGAGCATACCCAACGAGGCGTGCATCATTTCGAGGACCAAGGGGGTTTGATTCATTCCTCGATGCATAGGGATAGAATAAGCCCATATCCATTGTAACTCTAAGGTATCGGAAGATGTCTTTTATGCCATTCCAGTGGTGGCGTGTTGGGGCAGAGCTAAATCTAGTTAGGAAGTTCATAGCGAATGAAATGTCTGGTCTAGTTCATTGAGCCAAGTACAACAGTGCGCCTATTGCACTTAGATATGACACTTCTGATGTCAATATCTCTTCGTTGTCATCTGCTGGACGAAACAGATCTTTTTTAGGATCTAGACTTCGGACGATCATGGGCGTGCTTGAAGGTTTTGCTTTATCCTTATTAAAGCGCCTCAACATCTTTTGGATGTAATTCGATTAATGGACCAAAATTCCATCTGTACGGTGCTCGATCCCCAGGTTGAGACAGAAGTGTGTTCTCCCAAGATCCTTCATTTCAAATTCTAACTTCAAGTGCTTAGCGGTTTCTTGGATCTCTTTAGGAGTACCAATTAGATTCATGTCATCGACATAAACTGCCACTATAGCGAACCCGGAACTTTTTTTCTTAATAAACACGCATGGGCATAATTCATTATTCACATATCCCAATCTGATCAAATATTCACTTAGACGGTTATACCACATCCGTCCGGATTGTTTCAATCCGTAAAGTGAACGCCTCAAACGAATTGAAAGCGTGTTCCGTGGTCTGGAACTATTTGAATCAGATAGCCTAAATCCTTCAGGAACTTTCATATATATATATATATATATATATATATCTCTGTATCTAGATCCCCATAGAGATAAGCTGTGACCACATCCAAAAGCTGCATACTCAGTTTTTCGGAAACTACCAAACTGATAAGGTAGCGGAACGTTATAATGTCCATTACGTGAGAGTACTTCTCCTCGTAATCAATTCTAGGGCGTTGAGAAAATCCTTACGCCACTAAACGAGCTTTGTATCTCACAATCTCGTTTTTCTCATTACGCTTCCTTACAAATACCCATTTAAAGCCTACATGTTTAACATGGGGAGGTGTGGGAGCTACAGTTCCAAACACCTTTCTTTTTGTCAAGGAATCAAGTTTGACCTAGATTGCTTCTTTCCATTTTGGCCAGTCTTCTCTACGTTGGCATTCATCAACGGAGCGAGGTTCGATATCATCACTAGTTATTATTTCAGTAGCTACTGCGAATACAAATATATCATCGATGATAATATCATTCTGATTCCATATCTCATTTAAGCATGCATAGTTTACCAAGATCTCTCTATTCTCGGGAATGGGTTCAGACGTTGAGGCGTCCCCCAACGTCCTCGCTTCTAAGACAGACACATAATCCGGAATTATCTCATGAGATGGATCAGATGATATAGTGATATCCAAGTGATTCAATTATGCCAAATTTTTCCTCTTCCGCAGATGAGAATCCTTCGAACCTATTGGTCTACCTCGTTTCTGGGCAGGGACATATGACTGGTTAGCCGCCATGGCCGTACTTTGTCCATCTGGGATGACCCGTCCATCTGGGACGGCGCGTCCTACGAAGACGTCTATCCTTGCAGGCACGTTTGCTGTAGGTATATGTGATCTCGTCACTTTAGCTAGATCCAAGAAGGCATCTGGCATATTATTAGCTGCACTCTGTAGATCTAGAATTCTCCGCACTTCATTTTCACTTTATGCGGTTCGGGGATCAAGATGAGACATAGTGGAGACATTCCACAACAATTCACGTCGTTCTTCAGGAACGTTGGCATTCTTATCTCCCACTAACGGCGGGAAGACTGTCTCATCGAAGTGAAAATCCGCAAAACGAGCGGTAAAGAGATCGCTTGTCAAGGGCTCTAAATAACAAATAATGGAGGGGGATTCATAGCCGACATAGATGCCTCTCCAGCGTCGAGGTCCCATTTTTGTACGTTGTGGCGGCGCAATTGGCACATAAACGGCGCACCCAAACACGCGTAAGTGTAACAACCCGTACCTTCCAGAAGGGTACAAATGTAATTTTGTAAGATATTTGTATATAAAGGACGATTTTGCCCTTGTGAATAGTGTGCCAAAAGTTGACTTTTTGATTTGTAGGTTGAACAAGCGCTGACCATTGACCGTGACGTAGTTTAGGACGTCACGAGTCCGTAGACAGGTGGTATGTTCGATTTGGACAATCAGAGTGAATGTTATGGTGTTCGGAAGGTAAAGGGCATTACCGTAATTTTAGGAAAATATTGACTTTTTATTGGACTTTTGACTTCCACGTAGACCAAGGACCATTAGATAGGTCTCAACGTCCTGAGTACAATGACAGGCGGCATGCTATCATCGGACGTCAGACGGATTAGTTATAGATCTGAGAAGTCAAAGGGTAAAATAGTAATTTTGAATCTAAGGGCATTTTGGTCTTTTCACCTAGGGCCAATCAGATAAGGCCATGTGGGGAAGTGTGATAGGATATTTATGCTTTGGTCCATAGGATGATGGACACGTGGGAGAGGCCTAGAGGTTTCTAGGAAAATTGTGTGTGCACAGTTGTAAAACGTTCAAGTTCAAAACCGTGCATTTGGGTATTTTTCACAGAACAGAGAGGGCGACAGTGAGGTGTTGCTGATCGATTCTGAGCGTGTGTGAGATTTGTGAACTGGTGAGAGTAATAGAGAGATAGGAGAAGCTGGTGAGTGGTTTGGGGGAGGAAATCGTGCCAGGAACAACGAGGGTGTGCGGTTTGAGTTTCAGAAAAAACAGAGAGAAGTCGAGAGTTGTGGTGCAGCCAAAGAAGATCGAGTTGAGTCAAATAAGTTCGAAGGGAAGCTAGGACGGCTGAGGGAGACCTAGTGGACACCAAGGTGCATGGCGGTGCGAACAGCGGAGGTAAAATCGACGGTAATCCCAAAATCCTCTGTTTTTCCCGTTTTAGTCATTTCAAAAGTCGTGACTTTTGAGGTTGAGTCGATGGTTTCTGTGAGTTGTGTGAGACTCAGTAGGTTCATAGGAGTCGATTAAGGTTGATGCCGTGACGGGGGAGTGTCTGGTTAGCCGGGAACCGAAACAGGGGTTTCTGGTAGTTTTGGTTCGAGCTTGCAGACGACGGCTTAGAGACCGTGATTCTTAGATGTTAGGATTGGAAATGGTTACTGGGAATTAGACGAAACTTCTGGGATTGAAAGGGTTGGATTTGAACAAGGAATGAAGGAGAACCGGTCACGCCGGTTCAGTACACTTGAACCGGCTGACTCGAGGTTGAAGACGACACTGTAGTAGGCGCGTGAAGCCCACGCGCAGCCACTTTGGGCGGCGCTTGAAGCCCACGCGCAGCCACCTTGGCGGCGCATGAGGGCGCGTGGGGAGGATTCTGAGGAACCTTCCAACATGGTTTTGAGTTTAAATGTTATAACGAGTCTATTGGGACAGGTTTCGGGTTGATCGGATGTCGTTTCGGGTTAGTTCGAGGATCCGAACGGTTTAGGGTTTTAAATTTAAATTACGTATAAATTCCCGAAAATTGGGAAACATAGGATTAGCGTATTTCAAGTAAATGTGACCCTATTTTGTGACTATTGACAGGACGAGAGACGCCTGAGACTGTTGAAGAGCGTACGGAGCGAGATTGACGCTTTCAGACCTGTGAGTGGACTTTTTCTTTTTCAACGAGCATGCCTAACTATTTTATTTACATGTTTTATGACTTTACGTATGATTTTATGATTATTGCTTATGTTATATGTAGTTTGCATAATTGCACATTTTTCGAGATATTTACGAGTTTTAGCACGTTTTACGAGACATTCGCTATTTCTGATTTCGATGCCATGATTTCGGGGTTTCAATTTATCTTTGTTTTCTATTGAATATAAATGGATTTTGAGACATGAATTAATGATCAAAGTTTTCGGTTTTAGAATCGAATTTCGGAAAGCGGAATTTGGTTTTAAGGTTGAAAAGTGAAATTCCGGATTTGGGTTCGGAATGACGGTTCTGGATGCCGGAATGGCGCCAGACCAGTGATTTCGGATTCGGGTTTGGATATGGACATAGAAATGGTTTATGAATGGTTTAGATTGGATTTGCTGGATCTGGTTGGGTTTAAAGACCCAGATTATATATTACGGGGGACGGGCACGGATTGAGTTTAAAGACTCGGATATATTGCTATTACCCCCGTAGGCCTATTGAGTTTAAAGACTCGGGAATTTAAAGACTCTGATTACATTTGAGGCCTGGTTTGAGTTTAAAGACTCGGATAGACCCAACAGGTTTGATCGGACTTTGACACTAGTAGATCTTGTTTTTTTATACGATTTTAGAATGATTATTATATTGTTATTGTCGAGGTTTTTCTGATACTTGTTAAGCATGCATATTTTATTTTAAAACGGAGGGGAAATTCTGTTTTGTTCTTAAAGTGTTTTAAAACTTTTCATATTAAATGGTCCACTCACACTTTTCTGGTTTTTTAAATTTACCCTCCAGGTCGTGGTGAAGATCGCAGGGGTGAACGTTGAGGCAGGGAAAGAGGCATAGAGCTTGCGGTGTTTTCCGTTGTGTGATTAGCCTTGTAGGACTTTTGTACCTGTTTTGTATAACACTATGCTTGTGTTACTGTTGTATTAACTTTTATCCCTGGTCTGATAATTATACTTATGGTTAGTTGAGGTTATTTTAGTACTTTAAGTGTGATTGTCAGACGGGAGCAGGGTTCGTCCCGGATATCGAGGTGATATTTGGGATGGGTCCTGATAATTTGTATCAGAGCATAGGTTTGTCAGTCTGTGTTGGTACGCGGTCGTATTTAGGTCATTTTACTAACTCTATGCCTCTTTCAGCGGACGATCGACCATCCCCATCCACGACCTGAAGACGCGGTGAGAGAAGCAGAGAGTGCTTCTATAGAGCGAGCTCAGCGTCTAGGGGCTACGACGTTCAGTGGTTGGGCAGACCCAGAGGAATCCCACCGGTGGATCACCTAACTTGAGTGGATTTTCGGGGTGATGCATTGTCCTCCAGAGGACCGTGCGTTTTTGGCTACGTTCCTATTAGATGGTGCAGCGTATGAGTGGTGGTATACGCTGGAGTTGTCAGGTTGGGACGCTCATACCATGACGTGGGAGACGTTTCGAGGACGGTTCTTGGATCAGTATTACCCCCGCTATTTCCGAGATGCCAAGGAGGCGGAGTATCTTCAGCTGAAACAGGGGAGCATGACAGTAGCCGAGTATGAGCAGAGGTTCCGGATGTTGTCCCGATTTGCTCCTGTATTTGTGGCTACCGAGGCTGAGAAGTGTTGTCGGTTTGAGTTGGGTCTTCGAGGAGAGATACGAGCCATTGTGACAGCCGACTCATTTGCTACTTTCAGGGAGCTATCAGACGCTGCTGTGAGAGTGGAGGCCAGTTTGCCTGCCCGGCCACAGTATTCGGGTAGTGTGCGACGCCGTGAGCATTATTTTCCTAGAGCGTCGAGTCAGAGGAATCCGAAGCGGGGTAACTACGATGGTACTTCATCAGCAGGTGGTGCCCGGTTTGGCAGACCAGGCAGTTTTCAGGGCTCTGGATTTCTGGGAGTTAGAGCACAGCCGACGCCGCAGGCGAGTGCGACTTCTGTTACTTCTACTGAGAGACAGACTGGTGGATCTGATAGAGATGTCTGTTACTATTACGGAGAACGAGGTCACTTTCGGCGTGAGTGCCTGTTGTTAGCCCAGGAGGGTGGAGTAGGCCGAGGTGCGGCAGAGCCAGGGCGGAGTACTGCATCAGTGTTAGGGGCGGCAGGCCCTAGAGGTGGCGGTGGTGCCACGAGTAGTTCGAGAGGACGCGGTCGGTCATCAGGACCTCATGCACGAGTTTTTTCTATGACCCAGCAGGAGACCAGATCAGCGCCTGGAGTGGTGACAGGTACACTTACCATACTTGGCCACACTGTTTTTTCTTTGATAGATCCCGGGGCTACTCACTCGTTTATAGCTCGGAGTTGTGGTTTGGTTACGAAGAGAGAGGTGTCTACCTTGGATTGTGCCTTGGGGGTGAGTACGTCGACTGGTGAGGTGTTGGTGGTGACTCAAGTTTAGAGAGAGTGTCCGGTGTTGGTAGGCGAGGTTGAGTTAGTGGCAGACTTGTTACTGTTGGATTTACAGGACTTCGATGTTATTTTGGGTATGGATTGGTTAACCAGACATCATGCTTCTATCGAGTGCTTCGATAAAAGAGTGACCTTTCGGAGTCCAGGGTTACCAGAGACTACGTTCCATGGCGATCAGCGTGCACTTCCTACAGGTGTTATTTCAGCACTGGAAGCTAGCAAGTTGTTGAGGAAGGGGTGCCAGGGTTACGTAGCTCACGTAGTGGATACACGTGCTACACCAGTGAAGGCGGAGGATATACCAGTTGTGCGGGAGTTTCCCGACGTTTTTCCGGAGGAGTTGCCAAGATTGCCCCCTCACCGAGACATCGAGTTCACGATTGATCTACTTCCAGGTACACAACCTATCTCACAGATTCCTTATCGCATGGCACCTGCCGAATTAAGGGAACTAAAGGCACAGTTACAAGAGTTGGTTGATATGGGATTTATTCGACCGAGTGTATCGCCTTGGGGAGCGCCAGTACTGTTTGTCAAGAAAAATGATGGAGGTTTAAGATTGTGTATTGACTACAGGCAGTTGAATAAGGTAACCATTAGGAACAAGTATCCCCTACCCCGGATTGATGACTTGTTCGACCAGCTGAAGGGAGCACAGTACTTTTCAAAGATTGATCTTTGCTCCGGATATCATCAGCTACGAGTCAGAGAGGAAGACATACCTATGACAGCCTTTCGGACCAGGTACGGCCACTATGAGTTTGTTGTGATGCCTTTTGGGTTGACTAATGCCCCAACAGCTTTTATGGATCTCATGAACCGAGTGTTCCGGTCATACTTGGATCGTTTTGTGATTGTATTCATTGATGACATCTTGGTGTATTCGAAGAGTGCGAAGGCTCACGAGCAGCATTTGAGAATAGTGCTTAACACCCTGCGAGAGCATCAGTTGTATGAAAAGTTGAGTAAGTGCCAGTTTTGGTTGACCAGTGTTGGTTTTCTAGGTCATGTGATTTCAGTCGAGGGCATTAGAGTGGATCCCCAGAAGGTGGAGGCGGTAGCGAATTGGGAACAGCCCAAGACGGTGACTAAGGTCAGGAGCTTTCTGGGTTTAGCAGGCTATTATCGGCATTTTATTGAGGGTTTTTCTATTATTGCTATTCCGTTGACACGGTTAACTCGGAAGGGAGTCCGGTTTGTTTGCGACGAGAACTGTGAGCAGAGTTTCCAGGAGCTTAAAAGGCGGTTGACATCTGCCCCTGTGTTAGCCCTTCCAGATGACAGTGGGGAGTTTGAGGTGTACAGTGATGCTTCTTTACAGGGTTAGGGCTGTGTGTTGATACAGCATGGGAAGGTGATTGCTTACGCTTCCCGACAGTTGAAGCCTCATGAGATGAATTACCCTACTCATGATTTAGAACTGGCAGCAGTGGTTCATGCACTGAAGATTTGGCGACATTATTTGTATGGCGAGAGGTGCAGGATCTTCACGGATCACAAGAGCATGAAGTATCTGTTTACTCAGAAAGAACTGAATCTGAGATAGCGTCGATGGTTAGAGCTGCTGAAGGACTATGAATGTACGATTGAATATCACCCGGGAATGGCTAACGTGGTAGCCGATGCTTTGAGTAGGAAGTCAGCTAGTTCTTTGTCGCATTTGAGGACAGTCTGGTTACCTCTGTTGATTGAACTCCGCAGACTTGGAGTAGAGTTGACTGTGGATAGTCAGGGAGCATTACTCGTGAGTTTCCACGTGCGGCCTATCTTGATTGATCAGGTTATTGATGCTCAGTTTGAGGACCCCATTTTGGGTATCATTCATATTGAGGTCGAGGCTGGAGAGAGACAGGACTTTGAGATTCGCGAGGGTGAAGCTTTAGTTAAAGATGGACGATTGTGTGTACGTGAGGACGAATCATTGAAGAAAACAATACTTGATGAGGCTCACTGTTCAGCTTATGCGATGCATCCTGGTGGGACTAAGATGTATCGTACTCTTCGGGAGCATTACTGGTGGTCCGGTATGAAACGTGAGATTGCGGAGTATGTCAGTAGATGCTTGATTTGTCAAAAAGTGAAAGCTGAGCGGCAAAGACCCTATAGAGCAATGCAACCCTTACCGATCCCTGAGTGGAAGTGGGATCACTTGACGATGGACTTTGTATTCAAGCTTCCCAGGACGGCGAATGGACATGATGGCGTGTGGGTAATCGTGGATAGACTCACGAAGTCTGCTCATTTCTTACCAGTACTGGAGAACTTTAGGATGGCGCAGTTTGCAAAGCTATTTATTGATGAGATTATTCGGCTACATGGTACTCCAGAGTCGATAGTCTCCGACAGAGATCCGAGGTTTACTTCCCGGTTTTGGCAGAGTCTACAGGAAGCTTTTGGGACAAAGCTACATTTCAGTACTGCCTTTCATCCTCAGACCGATGGACAGTCTGAGCGGACCATCCAGACTTTATAAGATATGATGCGAGCTTGTGTCTTACAGTTTCAGGGTACTTGGGAGCCACATCTAGCCTTGATGGAGTTCGCCTACAACAACAGTTATCAGGAGAGTATTGGGATGGCTCCTTATGAGGCTTTGTACGGACGGCAGTGTAGGACTTCATTGTGTTGGACCGAGGTTGGTGAGAGGAGACTGACGACTTCCAAGCTGGTAGACCTTACACAGGAAAAGGTTGCACTGATTAGAGATCGACTGAAAGCAGCTCAGGACCTACAAAAAAGTTACGTCGACCGTAGGATCAGAGATGTGGAGTTTGCGGTAGGAGACTGGGTTTTCTTGAAGCTATCTCCTTGGAAGGAGATCGTGCGGTTTGGCAGGAGAGGGAAGTTAAGTCCTCGTTACATTGGACCGTATGAGATCTTGGAGCGGATTGGTCCTGTTGGTTATCGATTGGCCTTACTAGCAGACTTAGCAAAGGTACATAATGTCTTTCATGTATCTATGCTTCAGAAGTATATCCGGGATGACTCACATATTTTGGAGGCGCAACCTGTTGAGCTTAGGGAAGATTTGAGCTTTGAAGAACAGTCTATAGCGATTTTGGATCGGAAGGATAAAGTTTTACGGAGCAAGACGGTTCCCCTCGTTAAAGTCTTGTGGAGGAATCATCAGGTAGAAGAAGCTACATGGGAACCCGAGGACTTAATGCATGAGCAGTACCCTTACTTATTTCACTGAATTTAGGGGACGAAACTCTTTTTAGGGGGTTAGATTGTAACAACCCGTACCTTCCAGAAGGGTACAAATGTAATTTTGTAAGATATTTGTATATAAAGGACAATTTTGCCCTTGTGAATAGTGTGCCAAAAGTTGAATTTTTGATTTACAGGTTGAACGAGCGCTGACCATTGACCGTGACGTAGTTTAGGACGTCACGAGTCCGTAGACAGGTGGTATGTCCGATTTGGACAATCGGAGTGAAAGTTATGGTGTTCGGAAGGTTAAGGGCGTTACCGTAATTTTAGGAAAATGTTGACTTTTTATTGGACTTTTGACTTTCACGTAGACCGAGGACCATTAGATAGGTCTCGACGTCTTGAGTACAATGACAGACGACACGCTATCATCGGACGTCGGACAGATTAGTTATAGGTCTGAGAAGTCGAAGGGTAAAATAGTAATTTTGAATCTAAGGGCATTTTGGTCTTTTCACCTAGGGCCAATCAGATAAGGCCATGTGGGGAAGTGTGATAGGATATTTATGCTTTGGTCCATAGGATGATGGACACGTGGGAGAGGCCTAGAGGTTTCTAGGAAAATTGTGCGTGCACGATTGTAAAACGTTCAAGTTCAAAACCGTGCATTTGGGTATTTTTCACATAACAGAGAGGGAGACAGTGAGGTGTTGCTGATCGATTCTGAGCGTGTGTGAGATTTGTGAATTGGTGAGAGTAATAGAGAGATAGGAGAAGCTGGTGAGTGGTTTGGGGGAGGAAATCGTGCCAGGAACAACGAGGGTGTGCGGTTTGAGTTTCAGAAAAACAGAGAGAAGTCGAGAGTTGTGGTGCAGCCAAAGACGATCAAGTTGAGTCAAATAAGTTCGAAGGGAAGCTAGGATGGCTGAGGGAGACCCAGTGGACACCAAGGTGCACGACGGTGCGAACTGCGGAGGTAAAATCGACGGTAAACCCAAAATCCTCTGTTTTTCCCGTTTTAGTCATTTCAAAAGTCGTGACTTTTGAGGCTGAGTCGATGGTTTCTGTGAGTTGTGTGAGACTCAGTAGGTTCATAGTAGTCGATTAAGGTTGATGCCGTGACGGGGGAGTGTCTGGTTGGCCTGGAACCGAAACAGGGGTTTCGGGTAGTTTTGGTTCGAGCTTGCAGACGACGGCTTAGAGGCCGTGATTCTTAGATGTTAGGATTGGAAATGGTTACTGGGAATTAGACGAAAATTATGGGATTGAAATAGTTGGATTTGAGCAAGGAATGAAGGAGAACCGGTCACGCCGGTTCAGTACAATTGAACCGGCTGACTCGAGCTTGAAGACGGCATTATAGCAGGCGCGTGAAGCCCATGCGCATCCACTTTGGACGGCGCGTAAGGGCGCGTGGGGAGGATTCTATGGAACCTTCCAACATGGTTTTTAGTTTAAATGTTATAATGAGTCTACTGGGACAGGTTTGGGGTTGATCGGATGTCGTTTCGGGTTAGTTCGAGGATCCGAACGGTTTACGGTTTTAAATTTAAATTACGTATAAATTCCCAAAAATTGGGAAACTTAGGATTAGCGTATTTCAAGTAAATGTGACCCTATTTTGTGACTATTGACAGGACGAGAGACGCCTGAGACGGTTGAAGAGCGTACGGAGTGAGATTGTCGCTTTCAAACCTGTGAGTGAACTTTTTCTTTTCAAACGAGCATGCCTAACTGTTTTATTTACATGTTTTATGACTTTGCGTATGTTTTATGATTATTGCTTATGTTATATGTGTTTTGCATAATTGCACGTTTTTCGAGATAATTACGAGTTTTAGCACGTTTTACGAGACATTCGCTATTTCTGATTTCGATGCCATGATTTTGGGGTTTCAATTTATCTTTGTTTTCTATTGATTATAAATGGATTTTGAGACATGAATTAATGATCAAAGTTTTCGGTTTTAGAATCGAATTTCGGAAAGCGGAATTTGGTTTTAAGGTTGAAAAGTGAAATTCTGGATTTGGGTTCGGAATGACGGTTCTGGATGCCGGAATGGCGTCAGACCAGTGATTTCGGATTCGGGTTTGGATATGGACATAGAAATGGTTTATGAATGGTTTAGATTGGATTTGCTGGATCTGGTTGGGTTTAAAGACCCGGATTATATATTACGGGGGACGGGCACAGATTGAGTTTAAAGACTCGGATATATTGCTATTACCCTCGTAGGCCTATTGAGTTTAAAGACTCGGGAGTTTAAAGACTCGGATTACATTTGAGGCCTGGTTTGAGTTTAAAGACTCGGATAGACCCAGCAGGTTTGATCGGACTTTGACATTAGTAGATCTTGTTTTTTTATACGATTTCATAATGATTATTATATTGTTATTGTCGAGGTTTTTCTGATACTTGTTAAGCATGCATATTTTATTTTAAAATGGAGGGGAAATTCTGTTTTGTTCTTAAAGTGTTTTAAAACTTTTCATATTAAATGGTCCACTCACACTTTTCTGGTTTTTTAAATTTACCCTGCAAGTCGTGGTGAAGATCGCAGGGGTGAACGTTGAGGCAGGGAAAGAGGCATAAAGCTTGCGGTGTTTTCCGTTGCGTGATTAGCCTTGTAGGACTTTTGTACCTGTTTTGTATAACACTATGCTCTGTGTTACTGTTGTATTACCTTTTATCCCTGGTCTGATAATTATACTTATGGTTAGTTGAGGTTATTTTAGTACTTTAAGTGTGGTTGTCAGACGGGAGCAGGGTTCGTCCCGGATATCGAGGTAATATTTGGGATGGGTCCTGACAGTAAGTATGAAACATCAAGTTCGTACCCAGTTACCAGCTGTAACGCGGAATAGGGTTGGGTGGCAGTGGGCCTCAACCGGACCAACATAGCTGCATGCAAAATTGCATAGCCCCACGAAGAAATTGGGAGCTTGGTGCGCATAACCAAAGTCCATGCAATCATTTGTAATCGTTTAATAATGCCTCTGCTAGACCATAATGGGTGTGAACATGTGCAATTGGATGTTCAATATCAATCCCAAGGGACATGCAATAATCATCGAAAGATTTCGATGTAAACTCACCGGCATTATCAAGTCTGATGGACTTTATGGGATAATCCGAATGGTGGGCCCTTAATTTAATGATTTGGGTAAGGAGTTTAGCAAACGCAGCATTACGTGTGGACAATAGGGTCACATGTGACCATCTCGTCGATGCATCAACCAAAACCATGAAATATTTAAATGGTCCACATTGTGGTTGGATGGGTCCACAAACGTCCCCTTGTATTCTGTACAAGAAAGGGACAGAGTCTTTATCGATCTTTGCATATGATGGTCTAGTGTTCAATTTTCCCATTGAGCAAGCTTGGCATAGTGTGTCACTAAATGTAAGGACCCATCCCGAAAATTAGGGTTAAGACGGTGATTAGTGACGGATTAGTGAGTGTAATCGGGGGTTAGTTGGTTACGATAGTTCCGTTAGCATAGAATGATGATTTTGCCCCTAGTTCGGGCAAATAGTTGAATTTTAGTTCGGATGTTTAATTGGGTATTGACCAGTGACTGTGACGTAGGTTAGGACGTCACGAATCCGTAGACAGGTGGCACGCCCGATTCCGACATCCGAGGAGGAAGTTATGATGTTCGGAAGGTTGAGGGCATTACCGTAATTTGGTTAGACCAGGGGGAAAGAGTTGACTTTTCGTGTAACGAGGTTTTGACACGTTGACCTAGGACCGTTAGGTAGATCTCGTCGTCCTAAATTCAACGACAGGCGGCACGTGTTCATCGGATCTAGGATGCGTAAAATAAGGGTCTAAAACGGTAAGGGCATAATCCTAATTTTGGTTCAAAAGAGGGGCAGTTTGGTCTTTTGCACATTGGGAATTGTGAAACCGGATTGGGACAAGTGTACAGGAGAGATTGGGATATTTGTGAGAGGGCTGAGAGGATTGTAACACGTGCAAGGTGTCTAGTGGGTTCTAGGGTGCACGGCTCCAATTATTTGGCTGTGTGTTCGTGTCAGGACCCACCCCGGTTTCACCCCGAAACCCGAGGTAAATCCCGCTCCCGTCTGACTCCCCGACACAACACCTAAGGAACACTCACTCGAACCCAGTCAAACGCAGGAGTAATTACGTATTATCCCAAAATCCTTATCGTTTACAGAGCATAGCACTACATTACAAGGAAAATAAAAACCGAGAAAGTACACGCACACAGAAGCCTTTAAACTCTTCTAGGATCCCTCACGTCGCTTCTATGCCTCAGACTCTGCCTCGACGTCAAGACCCCGCGCTAGCTCCACAACCTGGAGGGCAATTAAAACAGAAAATGTGAGTGGACTAGAAAGTACAAAAGTTCAAAAACCATTTTATAAGAAAACCAAGTTTAACCCTCCGTTTTGAAACCACATGCATAACCAACAGTTATAAATACATTTATAAAATAATCATTATAAACATCATAAGAAACAGAAACACTATAAAATATCCTAAAAAACCACAGCATGAGTATCAGAAACCGTATCCAAAAACCATAAACATCAAATCATCATTTTCCCGATCAAACCTGCTGGACCTATCCGAGTCTTTAAACTCCCGAGTCTTTAAACTCAATCCAGGCCTTAATCATATCCGAGTCTTTAAACTCCCGAGTCTTTAAACTCAAGGCCTACGGGGGAAAATCAATATATATCCGAGTCTTTAAACTCCCGAGTCTTTAAACTCAATCCGGGTCTTTAAACCCAATCCGGCCGGTCCCCCGTCACATATATCCGGGTCTTTAAACCCAATATCCAGATCCAGCAAATCCAATCCCAAAACCATTTGAAAACCATTTACCAAATCCTCATCCAAACCCGAATCCGAAATCTCTGGTCCGACGCCCTTTCGGCGTTCAGAACCGTCATTCCGAACCCAAATCCGGAGTCCATTTTCCAATCTTTAAACCAAATTCCGATTAGTGAAATCCGATTCTAAAATCGAAAACTTTGATCATCGAAATCATGTTCCCAAACTCCACTTATAACCATTGAAAACCACGTATCATTTGAAATCCCAAAATCATAACATATATTCCAAAAACCAACCATTCCTCGTAAAACGTGCTAAAAACCACTTTCCTCGAAAAACGTGTAATAACGCAAAACCAACCAAACATATTCGATAAACATAAAATCATGATTAAAACCATAACACAATTATAGAAAACAGTTATGCATGTTCGAGTTTAGAGAAAGGGTCCACTCACAGTACTGAGCCCTACTCGCGTCCCGAACGTCCAGCCCGTTCCTCGGCTTCCTCGGGAAATCCCGATCCTGTCAATCACCGTCAAAATACGTCACTAATACATCTACAAACACTCACCTAAAGGCCCTCAAAAATCCCCGAACCAAAGACTTAAAACCCCGGGACCCTACACATTCACCCTCGCGGAACTACGCTCAAACGACTTCCGATTGACTCGAAACCAATTCCATTAAACTCACAACAACTCCTAGACCAAAAACGATGTTGACCGTTTTCCCATCCGCCGCCGCACGCGCCCCCACGCGCCGCCCAAAGTGGCTGCGCGTGGCCCCACGCGCCAGCTACAGTGCACCTTCAACCTCACGTCGACCCGGTTCAACACAGTAGGCTACAGCTTGAACCGGCGTCAACGGTTCTCCGCCGTGCCTGCACTAAAACACCTCCTTCCTTCTCCTATAGCTTCGTCCAACCTTACTCTAAGCATCCCCATCCTCCAATCACCTCGACACAACCTCCTACCCGTCGTCTCAAGCTCGAAATCAAACCTCCCCAAAACTCTGTTTCACGATCCGACCACCCAGCTCACCACCCTTCACGGTGGCTTCACCAAACTCTTCCCTGAACCTCACTGAACCTAAACCAACTCTCCTAGACCTTCGACTCAACCCCAAACGTCACGACTTTGGGTTCAAACATCACAGCAAAACAGAGCACTAGAGTGTCTGCCGTCGTCTGAGCTCCGCCGTGTACTTCCCCGTCACGGCGACCATCCTAGTCGACGCCTAGGACTCTCCTGAACCTCACCCTGACTTCCAATCCTCTCGACTCTCAGCCCAGAGTCACGACTTTCCAAATAAAATTCCACGGGAAAACAGAGCAGGAAGACTTACCCTTCGATTGCAGCTCCGCCGTGCGCACTGCCGCCTACCACGGTGGTCGTTGGACTCCCTGCAACCTCCTCAGCCTCTCCTTGTCTTGATTTGAACCGCCTCACGGCGTAGCCACCACCAAACGTTCACGGCCTCCCTGTTTCCCCCAATTCTTCTCCTCACCTCCGCCGTGCCGCCGTGCACAATTGCACCGCCAAAACACGACCAGCAGCTCCTCCTTGCTTCACTGTCACTCTCACAACTCACCAGTCACTCACCCTTGCACCCAGATCGGTCGATTTCCCCTCAAGCTCTCACTCTGTTTCTCTTTGTATGTCGAAGCACCAGGATGCATAGCACGGGTGCACCCCAATTAATTGGGTCGTGAATGCACAGGATTCCACCAGAATCCTCTACACACATGCCATGTGTCACCATCCACTCCACACACTCCCACATGGCCTAATCCCAGCCGTCCATTCCTTTCCTCTGTGCACAAATCCCAATGTGCCACAATGACCAAAATACCCTCCTGTTTTACTCATTTTACGGTTTTACCGAAACTTCCTAGACCCGTAACTCTCGCCTCGTAAGTCCGATGAACACGTGCCGCCTGTCATCGAACTCAGGACGACAAGAACTATCTAACCATCCTAGGTCAACCTACCAAAACCCGATTATCCAAAAAGTCAACTATTCCCCCTATTTTACCAAAATTACGATAATGCCCTCGACCTTCCGAACATCACAACTTCCTCCTCGGATGTCGGAATCGGGCGTGCCACCTGCCTATGGCTTCGTGACGTCCTAAACTACGTCCTGGTCATTGGTCAAAGTCCATTGGACCTCCCAAAAGAAAAATCAACATTTTTGCCCAAAGTAGGGGGCAAAATCGTCATTCTAGGTTCCCGGACCCCTCGGGACCACCTAACTCCTGATTAACCTTACTAATCACACCTTAATCACTTCACTTATCCCAATTCTCGGCACGGGTTGTTACAATCTACCCACCTAAAAAGAATTTCGTCCCCGAAATTCCACAGCTAGTCCCCGACACCTAGGGTCTCCTAAGGAACAACCTCTCCTAGGTTTCCTGTCTATCATCTCCACCTTGGGTATTTCACTCCATCCCCAACTACTGTTACCACAGCCAACCCTAGCTATGTAACAACTACATGGTGTACGCAAGGGAAACTCTATGAACAGAAAACAAAGGTATTATACAATACCTCATGTCACAATACCCGACAGAAATCATAGAGTATATCCTCGTATACAACCACCCATCTCCCTCGGCTACTATTCCGGCCACGGTCGGACTAACTTCACAAAGTCCTAAAGGCAAACTCTAGCTTGTGGGTTCTCTCCTTCCACAGTCTCCAATCGATCAGTTTCCTCTACTTCCCATCAACCTGCTACGGAACTTACGGTACACTCCAAGTCCTCTAGGAAAACTCCTAGACTCTACCCCGAAAGCCAACAACCAAACCAACAGGACAACCAAAAGTGAAACAAGTACCTGTCCCCACATCTGATATCGCCTGATCCTCCTGCTGAGTCATCGAGAACACCCGGACCTGAGATCCTGACGCTCTACCACGTCCCCTCGAACTACTCGTGGCTGTGCCACCACCTCCTCTAGTGCCCGCTGTCCCTGATGCTGTACTATGTCTGGACTCCGCTACTCCTCTACCTACACCACCTTCCTGTGGCAACAGTGGACACTCACGTCGGAAATGACCTCGCTCCCCGCAATAGAAACACACATTTCAGCCTGGTCCACTGCTCGGTCTCCCCGTAGACGCTACCGATGTCGCACTCGCTTGCGGAGTCGGCGGTGCTCGGTAACCCCAAAATCCTGAACTCTGGGCACTACCAGGCCTACCAAAACGATCATCGCCCGACGAGGACGATCCACCGAAGTTACCTCTTTTCGGTGTCCGCTGGCTCAAAACTCCAGGAATAGATAGTTCCCGGCGTCGCACCGGCAAACTAGCCTCCACTCGCACCGCAGCATCCGACAAGTCTCGGAGGGTAGCAAAAGATCCAGCTGTCACTACGGCTCGAATCTCACCTCGCAAACCCAACTCAAACCTACGGCATTTCTCGGCTTCAGTGGCCACAAAAGCAGGAGCAAACCGAGACAACATCTGAAACTTCCGTTCATATTCTGCCACTGTCATATTCCCCTGCTGGAGATGCAAAAACTTTGCCTCCTTGGCGTCCCAGAAAGAACGAGGATAATACTGCTCCAGAAACCGTTCCCTGAACGTGTCCCAAGTCACACTATGGACATCCCAACCTGACAACTCGAGGGTGTACCACCACTCGTACGCCGCACTATCTAGCAAAAAGGTAGCCAACACTACTCGCTCCTCCGGCGGACAATGCATCACCGCAAAAATCCGCTCAAGTCGGGTAATCCACCTCTGGGCTTCCTCAGGATCAGCCCCACCACTAAAAGTAGTAGCCCCGAGCCGCTGGGCTCGCTCAATCGTGGCACTCTCCGTCTCTCTTGCTACTTCTTCCGGTTGTGGAGAGGGTCTACGTCTCGGAGGCATCGTCAACCGCACGCTGAAAGAGGCATAGAAGTAGTTAAGAAACTAAAACACAACCTCACAAACCGACAGACCCAACAAACTCGACAAACCTATGCTCTGATACCAATTGTCAGGACCCACCCCGGTTTCACCCCGAAACCCGAGGTAAATCCCGCTCCCGTCTGACTCCCCGACACAACACCTAAGGAACACTCACTCGAACCCAGTCAAACGCAGGAGTAATTACGTATTATCCCAAAATCCTTATCGTTTACAGAGCATAGCACTACATTACAAGGAAAATAAAAACCGAGAAAGTACACGCACACAGAAGCCTTTAAACTCTTCTAGGATCCCTCACGTCGCTTCTATGCCTCAGACTCTGCCTCGACGTCAAGACCCCGCGCTAGCTCCACAACCTGGAGGGCAATTAAAACAGAAAATGTGAGTGGGCCAGAAAGTACAAAAGTTCAAAAACCATTTTATAAGAAAACCAAGTTTAACCCTCCGTTTTGAAACCACATGCATAACCAACAGTTATAAATACATTTATAAAATAATCATTATAAACATCATAAGAAACAGAAACACTATAAAATATCCTAAAAAACCACAGCATGAGTATCAGAAACCGTATCCAAAAACCATAAACATCAAATCATCATTTTCCCGATCAAACCTGCTGGACCTATCCGAGTCTTTAAACTCCCGAGTCTTTAAACTCAATCCAGGCCTTAATCATATCCGAGTCTTTAAACTCCCGAGTCTTTAAACTCAAGGCCTACGGGGGAAATCAATATATATCCGAGTCTTTAAACTCCCGAGTCTTTAAACTCAATCCGGGTCTTTAAACGCAATCCGGCCGGTCCCCCGTCACATATATCCGGGTCTTTAAACCCAATATCCAGATCCAGCAAATCCAATCCCAAAACCATTTGAAAACCATTTACCAAATCCTCATCCAAACCCGAATCCGAAATCTCTGGTCCGACGCCCTTTCGGCGTTCAGAACCGTCATTCCGAACCCAAATCCGGAGTCCATTTTCCAATCTTAAAACCAAATTCCGATTAGTGAAATCCGATTCTAAAATCGAAAACTTTGATCATCGAAATCATGTTCCCAAACTCCACTTATAACCATTGAAAACCACGTATCATTTGAAATCCCAAAATCATAACATATATTCCAAAAACCAACCATTCCTCGTAAAACGTGCTAAAAACCACTTTCCTCGAAAAACGTGTAATAACGAAAAACCAACCAAACATATTCGATAAACATAAAATCATGATTAAAACCATAACACAATTATAGAAAACAGTTATGCATGTTCGAGTTTAGAGAAAGGGTCCACTCACAGTACTGAGCCCTACTCGCGTCCCGAACGTCCAGCCCGTTCCTCGGCTTCCTCGGGAAATCCCGATCCTGTCAATCACCGTCAAAATACGTCACTAATACATCTACAAACACTCACCTAAAGGCCCTCAAAAATCCCCGAACCAAAGACTTAAAACCCCGGGACCCTACACATTCACCCTCGCGGAACTACGCTCAAACGACTTCCGATTGACTCGAAACCAATTCCATTAAACTCACAACAACTCCTAGACCAAAAACGATGTTGACCGTTTTCCCATCCGCCGCCGCACGCGCCCCCACGCGCCGCCCAAAGTGGCTGCGCGTGGCCCCACGCGCCAGCTACAGTGCACCTTCAACCTCACGTCGACCCGGTTCAACACAGTAGGCTACAGCTTGAACCGGCGTCAATGGTTCTCCGCCGTGCCTGCACTAAAACACCTCCTTCCTTCTCCTATAGCTTCGTCCAACCTTACTCTAAGCATCCCCATCCTCCAATCACCTCGACACAACCTCCTACCCGTCGTCTCAAGCTCGAAATCAAACCTCCCCAAAACTCTGTTTCATAATCCGACCACCCAGCTCACCACCCTTCACGGTGGCTTCACCAAACTCTTCCCTGAACCTCACTGAACCTAAACCAACTCTCCTAGACCTTCGACTCAACCCCAAACGTCACGACTTTGGGTTCAAACATCACAGCAAAACAGAGCACCAGAGTGTCTGCCGTCGTTTGAGCTCCGCCGTGTACCTCCCCGTCACGGCGACCATCCTAGTCGACGCCTAGGACTCTCCTGAACCTCACCCTGACTTCCAATCCTCTCGACTCTCAGCCCAGAGTCACGACTTTCCAAATAAAATTCCACGGGAAAACAGAGCAGGAAGACTTACCCTTCGATTGCAGCTCCGCCGTGCGCACTGCCGCCTACCACGGTGGTCGTTGGACTCCCTACAACCTCCTCAGCCTCTCCTTGTCTTGATTTGAACCGCCTCACAGCGTAGCCACCACCAAACGTTCACGGCCTCCCTATTTCCCCCAATTCTTCTCCTCACCTCCGCCGTGCTGCCGTGCACAATTGCACCGCCAAAACACGACCAGCAGCTCCTCCTTGCTTCACTGTCACTCTCACAACTCACCAGTCACTCACCCTTGCACCCAGATCGGTCGATTTCCCCTCAAGATCTCACTCTGTTTCTCTGTGTATGTCGAAGCACCAGGATGCATAGCACGGGTGCACCCCAATTAATTGGGCCGTGAATGCACAGGATTCCACCAGAATCCTCTACACACATGCCATGTGTCACCATCCACTCCACACACTCCCACATGGCCTAATCCCAGCCGTCCATTCCTTTCCTCTGTGCACAAATCCCAATGTGCCACAATGACCAAAATACCCTCCTGTTTTACTCATTTTACGGTTTTACCGAAACTTCCTAGACCCGTAACTCTCGCCTCGTAAGTCCGATGAACACGTGCCGCCTGTCATCGAACTCAGGACGACAAGAACTATCTAACCATCCTAGGTCAACCTACCAAAACCCGATTATCCAAAAAGTCAACTATTCCCCCTATTTTACCAAAATTACGATAATGCCCTCGACCTTCCGAACATCACAACTTCCTCCTCGGATGTCGGAATCGGGCGTGCCACCTGCCTATGGCTTCGTGACGTCCTAAACTACGTCCTGGTCATTGGTCAAAGTCCATCGGACCTCCCAAAAGAAAAATCAACATTTTTGCCAAAAGCAGGGGGCAAAATCGTCATTCTAGGTTCCCGGACCCCTCGGGACCACCTAACTCCTGATTAACCTTACTAATCACACCTTAATCACTTCACTTATCCCAATTCTCGGCACGGGTTGTTACAGTTCGTGTGTATTCGAACAAGTGAGAAACAGAGTAAGGTTGAGAAGGAAAAATCGATCAAGTGAAGAGTGATGTGAGTAGTGGTGAATTGCTGAGTTAGAGAAGAGATTTAGAGGGAGTTGAGGAGTGATTTTGAGTAAGATTGTCGTGAGGAATTTGAGTGTGTACGGTGTGAGTTCTCAGGGAGAAACAGAGAAGAAGTTTGGTGGTGGTGCAGCCGTGTGTTGCCCAAATCCTCAACTTGGAACAGTGGTGGCGTTGGGAGGACGGAGGAGAGTCGAACAGACCCAGCGGAGCTCACGGCGGCGGCCTAAGCACATGTAATTTCTAGTTCCCTTTCATTTGCTTTGTTTTGCCGTTTAGGTTCAAACCAATAGTCGTGGACTTAGGGGCTGAGTCGAGGTGTTTTGTGACTCCTGTTAGGTTCAGTAGGTTCCTAGGAGTCGTCTAAGGTGGTTGCCGCGATGGGGGAATAGCTGGTTGGCATGATTGTGAAACAGGGGACAGAACGGGTTTTTATTTCGAGTTTGGGACGATGATATAGAGGCTTTGTCGTAGTGTTAGAGGGAGGGGAATAGGTTGCTTAGGTCTGGACGAAGGGACTGGTGAAGAGAGGAGTCGAAATGGTGAAGGAACGGTGGAGAACAGGGTACACCGGTTCAGACCGGTTCACCCGTTGAAGACGACGATGAACAGTGACTGTGTGCAGGAGCGTGAGGCCCACGCGCAGCCACTTTGGGCGGCGCGTGGAGGCGCGTGCGGTGGTTTCTGAGGAAAGTGTCAACTAGGTTTTTGGTCTAGAGGTTGTAACGAGTCTAGTGAACTAAGTTTCGGGTTATTCGGACGTCGTTTGAGCTTAGTTCCGCGAGGTTGAAGGTTTAGGGTCCCGGTTCATTACGTTTAGGACCCGGGGATTTTTGGGGAAAATTAGGAGAGTCTTGGTAGACGTGTTAGTGATGTTCTTTGGTGACTTGTGACAGGATCGGGACTTCCGGAGGAAGCTGAGGAACGTACGGGACGCGAGTGACGTGCCCGGTATCTGTGAGTGGACCCCTTCTCTAAACTCGAGCATGCATAACTGTTTTTAATGACTTGTTTTAGGTTTTACATGTGATTTCATGATTGATGAATATGCTATGTTGGTTTTACATAAGTGCACGTTTTTCGAGAAAGTACGGTTTTCAGCACGTTTTACGAGAAAAGTTTGGATTCTGATTTCGATGCCATGATTTTGGGGTTTTCAAATACTAAGGGCTTTCAATGATTATAAATGGATTTTGAGACGCGATTTGATAATCGAGGTTTTCGGTTTTAGAATCGGATTTCGAGAATCGAGATTTGGTTTTAAAGTTGAAAAGTGGATTTCCGGATTTGAGTTCGGAATGACGGTTTTGGATGTCGAAGGGCATCAGACCGGTGATTTCGGATTCGAGTTTGGATATGGATTTAGAAATGGTTTTCAAATGGTTTTGGATTGGATTTGCTGGATCTAGTTATTGGGTTTAAAGACCCGGATATTATGTTTGACGGAGGACGGGCCCGGATTGGGTTTAAAGACCCGGATTGAGTTTAAAGACTCGGGAGTTTAAAGACTCAGATATACTGATATTTCCCCCTAGGCCTGTTGAGTTTAAAGACTCGGGAGTTTAAAGACTCAGATATTATATTGAGGCCTGGATTGAGTTTAAAGACTCGGGAGTTTAAAGACTCGGATAGGTCCAGCAGGTTTGATCGGATAATGATTGTTTGAGACTTATGTTTTATGATATGGTTTTATGAAGTTTATGACGTGATTTCTGTAACTGCTTTCAATTCTATTTTTATGACGATCTTCATGTGATTTATAACTGATTTCAGTAAATGGGTTATGCATGTGTGATTTCAAAACGGAGGGCCAAAACCCGGTTTTCTTATGAAATGGTTTTTGGAAACTCTTCTTTTATTTATGGTCCACTCACACCTTCTGTTTTAAATTGCCCTCCAGGTCGTGGAGCTAGTGCGGGGGTTGACGTTGAGGTAGCATCAGAGGCATAGAATACTCGAGAGTGACCCCGGAGTGCTTTAGATTTTCCGTTGTGTGTATACCTTGTTTATCGGTTTTCTTTCATTTGTATTTGGTACTATGCTCTGTAAAACTTTGACTTTGGGATGTTTAAATTTTCTCCTGCGTCTGGCATGTAGTTTGGTGGTTTTTCGTGAGGTTACTCTCGTTTTTGTGTCGGGGGTGTCAGACGGGAGCAGGATTTACCTCGGATTTCGGGGTGGAACCGAGGTGGGTCCTGACACTAAACACAAGGTCCTTATTTGTAAGGGGATGCCCATGTGATGTATTGAGGATACGACGCATCATACCTTAACCGGGGTGTTCCAATCGGTCATGCCATAATAAGTAGTTGTTGGGGTTAGGTAGCGTCCAGCTAGCTATATGATTTGCCTCAATGGTTCTAATAGTGGTCATGTAGAGTCCACTCCTGAGGCATTTAAATTTCTCCAATGTACGCTTTCGGCCATACAAGTTGGATGTTATGCAAAGATATTCCACATTCTTTTCTTTTGTGGTTTCAACATGATAATTATTAGCGCAAATATCCTTAAAACTCAATAACGTTCTGCTGGAATGTGGGGAGTATAAGGCTTCAACAATTGTAAATACGGTACCATTGGACAACATAAATTGGGCTCTTCCGAAGCCTTCAATCAAGTTTGATTTGCCCAAAATAGTTATGACGGGGGTGTGGTTAGGTATTAAGTTTGTGAAAAATATCATATCATGGAGGATAGTGTGCGTAGTAGGACTGTCGGCTAGACAACAAACTTCACCATTTGACATGCCTAACCATCAATATAACTAAAGTAATCAACAATCACATTTAAAAAAAATGAATAAATAGATTGAATAATATTCGAGCAAATAACATAATAAGTCCAAAATAAATATGAATCACCAAACAATATCCAGAAATAGTAATGAAAGAAAGAAAAAAAACAATATGCATAAAAAAACGACACAAATGCCGATCATGTCCATGTGTATGTAAATAACTCAATCCTCATCATGTCCAGCTACAATCTGGAAATCAGCAATAGCAAGGGTGGTATCAACGGGGACTAGTCCTGCAGTAAAATTAGCCTCTCGAGTATCACGTCTAGTATGGTACTGGGCAATAATTTGGGTTGATGCACGACAGGTGTGGGACTAGTGATCACGACCTCCACATTTATAAAATAGGTCAGGTGGGTTTTGATTCTGGTGGCGACGGGCCAGACCAGGGTTTCTCTCGTTTTGAGCACGCAGACCAGGATGAGCGTGATATCCACCACATGGACCTAGCCCACGGTTACCACGACCACGTGGGGCATGGTAATCTTGGGCTCGGTCATAGGGGTGTCCACCACGTGGGCCTATACCTCGATTACCATGACCACGGGGGCATGGTAACCATGGACCCGATCATAGGGGTGTGCACCATGTGTTGGACGGTTACGTCCTCCACCTCTACCACGACCCCTGTTTCTCCACCCACGGTTGGCATCGGGAGGTGCAACAGCGTTTGCTTCAGGAAAAGGTGTTGCACTAGTACCCACATGTCGGGATTGATCATTCTTCATTAATAAAATATTGTGCTTTTCAGCGAGCAACATAGTAGTGATCAACTCCGCGAACCTGATAAACTTATGTTCTCTGTATTGTTGACAAGGCCGAAAATGTGGAGAAAGTCTTCTCAAGTAGGTCGGTTTCAGTAAGCTCCTCCCCACAATACTTGAGAAGAGACCGGATACGGCATATCTCAGAATTATATTCGTTTACGGATTTAAAATCCTGAAAACGAATGTTATGCTAGTCATGTCTTGCTTCAGGCAAGAATATGTCCTTCTGGTGATCGAAACAATCAGTCAGTGAAACCCATAAAGCTCTCGGGTCCTCTTGACCCAGGTATTCACGCTGCAGTGCGCGATCCATATGCCTCCGAATGAGGATCATAGCATCCGCCTTCTGATGCTCAGAAGTCACATTTTCTTCTTGGATGGTTGATCGGATTCTCTTAGCAATGAGATGAAGCTTCACATCTTTAGTCCACTGGTAGTAGTTTCTTCCGGAAACTTCTAGTGCGTCACAATCCAGTTTGTTGAGATGTGCCATGCTCTACAAAGATTAATAAATAGGATTAGTGCTTTGGGAAAAAATGCATCCATAAGCAACTAATGAGAACTTCCGGTTCTATAACAAGGTATGATAATTCAGGATATCAATGAAGGAAACTTCAGGTTCCTTTGATTTACAAGTAGTCAATTACATTGGTAAATAACATGTAAATAATGAAATAAACATACAAACATACAAGTAAACAAGATACAATATGCATAGATAGTATAAAATAAATGCTATTTGTGGTCCTTGATTTAGGGGTATTACAATGCTTCAGGCATGCATGAGTGTATGTTTTAGGCCTGAGAAGTGCAAAGGAAGATTCTGTTTTTTTTTTGGTCGGAGCGGAGTCGAGCCTTCTGGGCCAAGCCGAGCTACTTCTGGGAGGGCCAAGCCGAGCCGCCTGTTGGCTCTGGGCCTGTACTGAGGCCTTCTGGGCTGGTCCTAGGGCCTGCTGGGGCGCTCACGTGCTGGGCCAACCAAGCCAAGCCACGCAATTGCGCTGGGCCAATAGTGGGCTGGGCTAGTCCTGGGGCCTTCTGGGTCGTAGGTTCGACTGGGCTGCTCTCTTTTTTTCACAGGCCTGCTGGGCCTTCTGGGTTTTTTTTTCCGGGCTGGCCTTCTAGGCTCAGTGTATTCGGGCCTGGGACAAAACCGAACTGGGTTTTTTTTTTCTGTCTGCAGTTTTTTTTTTCTAGTGGGCCTTCAAAACCGGGCTAGGTCAGTCAAGGGTTTTCTCAACTGCTCCCCCCCTTTTCTCAGTTGCACTTTTTGGTTGATTGATGCAGTCGCAATTTGCTCATGCATCAATTCAAATCATCAAATATTTTAATAATATCAAACAATATACATATATCGATTCAATAATTGATTCAGTATGTATAATATATAGGTATTAATAATTATCAGGCTTCAATTAATTATAAATAATTAATATCCAATATTAACTTTTATAAAATTTAAACAAACATCAAACATGGAAATCATTACCATCAATCAAATCAAACCATTCTAAAAATATTAATTATCAAATACTATCAATTCAAATAGTTAGTTTAAAACGATTATAATGATGATTGGAGACATGATGAATCATCAACATCATCATGGGAGTTTCATGCGTAGGTTTGGGCGGTTTCAACAATTTGCAATTATCAAACATTAATGTTCAAACAATTCATTATATTCCAACTATTATCAAACATGCGACAAGTATCAATTTTGAATCATCAATTTTCAAACATCAAATAATTCTAGAATCATGATTTCTAGGGTTTGAGACAATGATAAAATAAATTAGATTTTATTATCGAAAAACCTACTTGATTGATGGGCAGTAATTCTCCTTTCGAGTAATCCTCAATTTTGAGACGATCGTGCTGATAACGTGTTGTGAAGGAAATTAAGTAGATGATAATGCAGAGAGAATATGGAGAGGCAGGAAGAAGAAATAATACGTCTGTTTCCTTTTGAGATTATTGTTAGGATTTACAAAGATTAATTATCCTTTATATAGGGAGGGATAATTAATGAATACAAAAGGACAAAACTACCCCTAGTACCTATTACATAAATAGACATAACCATTTAACTATTTACAACACTTACAAATATATTGTAAAACTAAACTAATGAAAGGCACCTCTTTGTGTTTGTTTACACATTATGCTCGTCTATGATATAGACTGCCTTTATATAATTTGTCCATTTGCAAATTCCATGCACCTTCTCTCCCACACTAGGGCTGTTTTTTGAGATTTTAATGAGTTTTAAATGATTTCGAATTGTAATTTGTTTGATTGATTTTTCTTTAGTTGATGTGATTTAACTCAAATCATGTCAAATTTTAAAGTTCTTCAAGTACAAATTTGAGATGACTTAACCTATTATTTTAATTTCACTTATATTCTCTAGCAACCATCCATTTCAAATTTGCTTATGTTCTCCAACAACCATCCATTTCTTTCTTATGTCTAGCAATTTTCAAATATGGAATATCCTCCTTACTATTTAACTCATCAATCTTTTTCATGGTATTGTGAGGAACTGCATCATTTGATGATCCAATGCTAATCGCAAAGACCAATACAAAATAAATCATAAAATTCATCTTTAAATGTCTTTCCATGTCGATCTTAATCTCTCGCACTAAATTCTAAATTCTAATTAAATTTTCTATTGAGGGAAAGTTGAATAATTTGAAGCTGATTGGGGTTATGATGTGGGTAAGTGTACAGGGGTATTTCAACCTTTTAGTCCCTTGGTTGAATTAGATGCTGGATTTGACTTGAGAAGCCTGTTTACTTACTACCCAGTTCGATTTTTTAGCTACTGAGTTGGTTCTCTTGCGAGCAAATTTTGTTAGAAATTTTATTGTTTTTTGTTTCCTCTAAAATAAATGGTTTTAAATTATGCGAGTAAATTTTGTGTCAGCAATATGCCTCAAAGTTCCAAGTTCCAAATGTGATAAACGAACTTTCAAATAAGAAACCTATTTGCAATACTTCATGATATGAAAGGACATGAAAGGACTATGTGAGCATTTAGAATCAATGTAGTGTATGGTTTATTTAGTTTAGTACTATGCAATGGACACTATGTAATTAGTTATGTTTGTTTTCCCTTTGTTAAAAATTGTGGTTTTTTTTTTATCAATGCTCACAGAGCAGGAAGAACAGAAACAAACACACAGAACAAAACAAGAAACCAACAAGGCCAAGGGTCGCAAGAGTCGAAACAATAGCAGAGCGACACCACCGCCCTAATGGGGCATCTAGATATCAGCAGTGGGTGGTAGGTAGATGAGATCATCACGAGATAACACATGCACTAGGACAGATGGGGGGCGGTCAATCCAGACCTCCCGGCGCATCAATCGTTGTGCATAGGAAGCAAACGCATCAGCTACCGAACTAGAGGAACAAGGAACCCAAGAAAATGCCACAGAGTTAAATTTGTCGATGGTAGCCCTCATCCGACGAAGAATAGGATAGATTTCCCACCTGCCTTTCTGAATTGAGCCCCTAACCGGCCTCACGAGCTCATGCGAGTCAAACTCGAATACCACATTGTTGTAACCCTCCCGGACTACCAATTCGACATCATCTAGCATTGGCCAGGCCTCCGTCACAATGGCAAAACCCATATTCCTAGCTGAGCACCCACCAGCTAAGAAGCATCCATCTGCGTTTCGCGCGACAACACTGAGGCCCGCATGAGAAAATGAGGGCGACCAGGAGGCATCAGAGTTGATTTTCACAATGTTTCGACTAGGTGGGGGCCAACCAATGGGGGAACCAGCAACCACTACTTCCGCTTCACTACTGGAGGATACCAGGGCATTCACACACTAGTAATCTGACTGTAGGGACCTCCCGGCCATAATCACACGCCCAGGGTTGAAGGTACAGCCCTCGAACAGGGCTCTGCATTGCTCTTTCCAAATGGCCCAACAATAACTAGCAATCATAGCCAAAAACCTCGGGTTTTCCACAAACCAACCAGAGAATGGGGCAACAACATGAGAGAACCATTCTTCAAAGGTAGATATATTAAGAAGAGTCACCTGAAACCCCAAGGAGCTACCAAACCAAATGCTTCTGGCACCATCACATTGCAATAGCATATGGTCCACCGATTCAGGATACTCCCAGCAGATTGGGCACAAAGGGGACGCACCCAAATGTCGACGATAAAGGGCTTCCCTAGTCGGAATGTAGCCCCGTAAGACCCGCAAAAGGAAGTTCCGGATCTTTGGAGAGGTATCAAGGCTCCAAATTAATTTCCAAGTGTCCTGGGAGATGCAATAGGAAGATGAGGGACGATTCAAGGTTGGGGGGGGGGGGGGGGGGGGGGGAGGAGCCTGGTCCCTTAATCGGCGGTACCCAGACCAAACAGAGTAGGTACCATCGGCATTATGCGGCCAGATAAGGCGATCCGATCCCTACAAGTCACCTATAGGCATGCTGGAAATTAAATCCACACGTTCCTGATCAAGAACTTCATTCAGCCTAGCTCAATCCCAGTCTCTAGAGTGCCCATCAATAAAGTCTGCCACATGAGCTTCAAGGTTCGCCCCAACATTCTCAGGGACCATAGCACGGAGATTGGGAATACCTAAAATCCAGTGATCCGTCCAAAACTTAATAGAGTGGCCATCAATGACTTTCCAACGGGCACCAGAAAGAATTAAGTCTCTTCCCTCAAGGATGCTCGCCCAACCCCAGGACGCCCGGGTCCCATGCGTCGCCCTCAAGAAATAAGAATCCGGGAAGTATCTGCTTTTAAGCATTTGAGCCCAGAAGAAATTAGGTTCACAAATAAGTCTTCAGCACTGCTTCACTAGAAGGGTAGTATTAAAATCATCCATATTTCGAAACCTCATACCCCCACTGGGCCTTCAGAAGCCCCAACTCTTTCCCGCTGATCTAGTGAAGCTTATTACGATCCTGGTTCTGACCCCACCAGAAATTATCAAGAAGGGCATCAATTTCCTTATAAAGAGTTTTGGGGAACCGAAACATCGATATGGAATAAGTTGGGATAGCAGTTGCCACAACCTTGATGAGAGCCTCCTTACCAGCCTGTGAGAGGAGATTATTTTTCCAACCATGCACCTTCCTCAAAATCTTTTCTTTCACAAAGAGAAGGGCTTCCTTCTTAGAACGACCCCAAAGAGTCGGCAGTCCCAAATACAGACCATGATTTTCAGTGACTTGGACACCAAGAATGTCCCCGAGTTGATGTTGAAGCACTGGGGGAGTATTAGGGCTACAAAACATGTTAGACTTGCCAAAGTTGACTACCTGACCCGAAGCTCGACAATACACATCCAGAATGGATTTTACTGCCCTGCAATTACCCTCTGAGGCCTTTAGAAAAAACAACGAATCGTCAGGAAAAAACAAATGAGAGAGAATAGGGCGGTTATCACTGAATCTGAGCCCTTCCACCACTCCATGATTCACCGCATGCAACATCATTCTTGAGAGCACATCGCAGACAATAATGAAGAGGTGTGGGGAGATTGGTTCCCCTTCTTGCAAACCCCTAGAAGGCGAGAAGCTCCTTCCCGATTGCCCACTAAGGAGAACTAAAAACTGCACCGACTTCACACACCCCATGACCATGCAGACCCAAATCTCGGCAAACCCCATTCTAATAAGAACTTCCTCCAAAAAATCCCACTCAATCTGGTCATAGGCTTTATTCATATCAAGTTTCAAGCCCATCTCGTACTTCTTTGAGGTCTTTCTAAGCTTATGTGCATGAAAGGCCTTATGAGCAATGCAGATATTATCTTGGATTTGTCTTTCGGAGATAAAGGCACTCTGTTGCGGAGTAATCAGACCATCAAGGAAAGACTTGAGACGGTTCGAGAGAGCCTTCGATAAGATCTTATAGGAGTAATTGCATAGGGTGATGGGCTGGAATTGAGAAACACACTCTGGATTAGGGATCTTGGGAACCAGGGCGATGCTAGAGCTGTTCAACTGATGAATTGTTAACGACCCATCAAAATGGCTACTCATAAGTGCCAACACGTCATCCTTGATGGTATCCCAATAAGATTGATAGAATACCCCCGAGAAGCCGTCAGGACCTGGAGCTTTAAGGGGTCCCATCTGGAAAGCTGCCAGTTTAACCCCGTCTTCTGAGAAAGGTGCTGAGAGGGCTGAATTCACTGTTTTAGGGACAATAGGGGTAACAAATGAGAGGATATCCCCCCACTCTCTTTGTCCAGAGCTTCGGAAGATGTCCTGGAAGTGAGCGCCTACTGTTTTCCTGACCTCCGAGCTCTCCTCATCCCACGAGCCATCGTTTCTTTTAAGCTTGGAGACCGAGTTCTGATGTCTTCATTGAATAGTAGAGTGATGGAAGAAGGCAGTGTTTGAATCCCCAGCTGTCAACCACTTCACCCGAGAGCGCTGGTGCCAGTACTTTTCCTCGTAGTCCCAAAGTCTACCCAATTCAGCATTAGTGTGCTCGATTTCACCAGAGTTCTGATTCCAATCCAATTGTAGTAGTTCTAGATTACTCAACAAGGAGTCAATCTTCGCCCTATTATTTGGGAACTTTTGTTTACTCCATCTCACCAGTGTAGTCTTACAAGAGGAGAGCTTTTTTCCCCAACCCCAGTGTGAACTCCTCGAATCCCACGCCCAGCTAGCTCTCACGTGCTCAGCACATTTGGGTTCCTTGGCCCAATAGGACTCAAACTTGAACAACCTTCGACCTTTCTTCAGAGCAGGAGCAGTATCAATTAGAAGGGGGTAGTGATCAGAGCCAAGGGCGGGGAGATGGGTGAGTGTAGAGGCTGGCCAGCACAATTGCCACTGTGAATTTATGAGGCCTCTATCAAGCCTTTCTTGGATCAGCATATCTTCCCCCCAATTCCCCCTCCAAGTAAATTGTTGACCTATAACACCCATGTCCATAAGGTTAGTCGATTCCATGAACTCAATGAGGAATCGCCTACGAGTCGGGAGAGCCAGCCTACCCCCTTGCTTCTCATAAGACCAGAGATACCCATTGAAGTCACCTACACAAATCCAAGGGATATCAATGGGGGTAAGGGTTCTACCAAGCCATTCCCACATATCAACCTTCTCGGCCCGATAAGGAGTGCTATAAACCCAAGAAGCTTGGAAGACTGAACCAGAGCACTTGTCATATATAGTGGAGTCAATTACGAATTTAGACGAGGAATAAATGCAAACATCAACCGAATCATTCCATAAAAGGGCCAGGCTACCAGCAGACCCGACTGGGGAAACACAATAACAATACTGGAGATTTGCAGCACGACTACAGGACACAATTGTACTAGTTTTCATTTTAGTTTCCATCAAAAAGATAACCGAGGGCTTGTGTTTTCATACCATCTCCTGAAAACATTGGCCGTCAGGTCCACCCCAAGGCCCTGATAGTTCCAACTCATAAGCCTCATTTTGTCCCAGCAGCTGGCCCCGGCCAGCCACCTCCAGCGTTGCCGCTACCACGATTGTTGCAAGGATCACCACTAGGACCCTGATTACATCCAGCATTACCATCACCTCCAGCCAAGACCACTTCCACATCCACAAGATTCAGCTCCGAAAACAACACATTATCTTGTGTACAACTTCTTTTCTCCCCTGTCATGCAATTTTTTTCCTGAACTTCCTGTGGGCACGGACTAGAGGCTGTGCAGGGACCTCTTCAATGATAGCCATTTTTTATTTTTTCTTTGGAACATCAGCATGGCCATGATTATGAACAAAATTTCTTTTAAGTCCCATATTTGTGAATGCATGATCAACCGTACCAGCAGAGGTGGCAGAATACCAGCCCGCAACAAAATTTCCACTTACGGGTCCATGAGCAACTGGCCCAAAAATGGCGTGGTCCTGTCCTCCACAGGCCAATTTTGTGCAATAGGCTCCTCCAAGGGGAAAATTGATTGGGTCCATGTCTGGGTCGTTACTTGGACATCTGGTTTGCTTGGGCTGCACGGGCTGGTCCATGACATAAAGGGGAGGGCTTCAAATGGGTTACAATGATTAAAAGCCCAGCCACTTTTAGCTACACTGGAAAACCACTCAGATCCTAATCGATAAAGCGACCCAGGGTTCGTCCCCTTCCCAGCACCCTGATCTTCATCTTTGAGGGACAACAGAGCAGTTGAAGGGCTCAGATTGACAGAACGGTCATGTTTGGAACCTCCATTTTTATCCGCATGGTTGAGACAGGGGGGAGAGGTGGAATAGCCTAGCTGCAGGCCTCTGAATTTACTCACTACCCCTATGGACATGATTGAACGGCCTCTGCACGGGCTCAACCTTCTTACTGAGTTCCTCGGAGACCGCACCAGTTACTCGCGATTCCGGAGCGTGCTGCACACCGGGCGTCCCTGCTGCCCTTCTGACCCCTCGCGGAAAAGACGGAGTGGTCGGAGTGTTGTCATCTCGCAGGGGTCTGGTCCTCAACCACTCCTCATATCCCGCAGCCTGCAGTTGCTCGATGCCGACAGATGGGGCAGCCACGCTCGAAGTGCCCCAGACGGCCATAGTTATAGTAGAAGTCCGACAGCCACTCCATCTTGAATTCAACCCAGGTGTTATTCCCGTCCTCTCGAGGCAGCCAGAAGCCCAGTGGAAGGGGCTTGGAGGAGTCGATCTTGACCCGGAATCGGTGGTACCCAAGCGGCCCATGCGACCAGGGATCGTCCGCTCCTTCCACCGTGCCCAAACTACCCCCCACCATCCTAGTGTTGTCCTCAGACAAGAGTTTCAGGGGCACACCATGTGCCTGAACCCAGTAAGATACGAGTTGAAGGGGGAGCTCCTCTATGGACAAGTTGGCGGGCCACTGCTAGATGGAGAAGCAATACCCCATCACAGACCAAGGGCCACCCTCAATTATCCTACTAGCCATATCTTCATTATGGACCATAACCTTGTAAACATTCTCCTTTGTGTGGGTGATACAGCATTTCCCGAAACTGGCCCAAGCAGTGGCCAAGATCTTCTTCACCGCACTCATGTTCGGGGCCTTGTCTCCAATCACCATTCCCACAAGTCTAGGTCCACTTTCCAGGTCAGAGAGTCCCATTGCACCTTCCAGTTTGATGATGAGTTCATCGGTGGAAATCTGGGCCATTTTGGTTTTCAGGGAACTCGGTGGATAAGTTCTTTTAAAAGGAGGTTTTGGGTTGGGTCTCTTCCTTAGATTAATTTGGGATCCAGGGCAAGCTAGGACTTCCAGTGGTGGATCCAATTTATAGTTCTCCGGGTGAGGGAAGACACTCCTACCCAGCCCCCAGACTTCTTGCCTCTGCATTAACCCATATTGAGAGGTCTTGTCGCCATAGCTACCATCTCTGTCACTGGTGTAATCTCTTGGCACAGGTAGGGGGTAGAGTGCGGTGAAGGCTGCAAGCGGTTGGGTTGCGTTAATTCTCCTGAGAGGTACCTCAGTATAGGGAGAGGGAAGGCTACCCCACTTCATCTCATCTGTATCGCATTGGGCACAGGATAGGTTCCTTGTGGGGGTAAGTAATATAGTCTGCAATATTGAATGTTCATTGATTGATCTTGCTGCAGGGAGAAAACATAAAAAAAACCAAGGACTAAGCAATAAAGTAATTGCAGCAGGGGAGGATGACAGAAGACCAGGCTGAACCCAGGGAGAGTTTAATGGGATGGTTTAATTTGCTGCAGGTAAAGATATGAGTTGGTTGGCTAAATTGATGAGAGAGTCTATGGTATGGTTGAGTGAATTGAATGCAGATGGACGGGTGATTTTGGGAAATTTGATGCAAACGAAGTTGCAGGAATTCTCACGAGGAGAAGAAGCTCCCAGGACGAGAGAGTCTTGTATCAGTCTTATTTCACTTAAATTCAGTCATCTCTTCTTACATTAGAGTAGCTAGGAATGTTGGTCAAGGAAGTGAGTCAGTCTCTATATGTGATCAGGAAACATGTGGTGTATCTTTCAATATGTTTCTTTTCAATTTTATAGGAATTCTAGAACTTCACTCCTTTCTTCTAAATAAGGCTATTTTCTCTTTCCTTTCTTCATTAAAAAAGGTTAAATAGTAATCTCATTTGTTCTAATGTACATAGCCTTGTAACAAGATACACACATCTCTAATAACAGATCTCAAACATTATAGTACTGGTTGGAAAAAAAATTAAGAGTTTGTGTTTCTAGAGTTTGGAGGAAACGTACGCTTAGTAAGAGCCCAGTTCGGCTATGAGCAAATTATCATTGGGTCCTCCTCTTTCTAGACAACACATAGAAAGAGACCCACAAATAGAGATTTAAGTAATTAGTGAATCTATGAGAGATGTTTAGTGTTAGTTTTTTCATCTTCCATCTTAAATCCAAGCCGATTATGTTTGACTTACCATATGGGATTTGCATGGTTTGATTTCAGCCCAAATTTTGATCAGTTAAAGCCGCTTTAGAAACTTTGTTGGTTTTGATTTGATTGACTCTCTATTATTGATAGAAAACTTTGTAAGTGGTTCTGGTGGATATTTTACTTTTATGCAATTGGGTTCTTTTCTCTGTTGATTACATTCCTCTCTGCATGCATCAAAATTTGTGTTTATACTCTTTTCTAGAATTTCTAGAAAAGGAAAATCCACAAATTTGTTTATAATAAAGAAATCATTGTGTTTCTCCAATTTTGATTCCTCAGACATATATCTATAGATTCTGATGCTCATCTTTCTACTTATGTTGGGCTTCTTGGTTAGAATAAATATAACTATTATTTGATGCTTTCCAATTTCTGTACTTGCTGTGTCACACTAAATTGATTGCTTGACTCACTCAAAAACTAGGGAAAATTTGTGGAGCTCACATAAAGTTTCTGTTGTTGAGGTTTAAACTCAATTATGAATTATGTTACCAACCTGAAGAAATAGAAGGGAGGACATAATTGGGTTATATTGAGTATGAATATTCTTAGTATTTGTATAATGTAGAAGTAACTAGGTCAATGTTAAGGAATCTTAAGGTAGATTAATGGATGTGTGAAGTTTGATGAAATCAAAACACAAATCAGTTTCATTAATGGATGTGTGAACATGGCCATTTATCACGTTCTACCCTTTAGCAGGCCAACTAAGTTTACAGGATCCATAATTGTGTAACTGTATTATAGAAATACTCTAACACAGGTAGCCATAATTGTTTGGATATTCAAGCTCAAAATCATCTACGTTTAGTTCAATTTTTGGTAATATTTATTTACTGTTTTTATTGCAGTTTCTAGAATTGTTCAAAAGGGTTGCTTGGTTTTAAGGTCAGATTATTTCTTCTATTGAGATATCTGAATTTCCGTGCATTATCTCATAATAACTTGGTAATTGGATGAGATGGGTGCTCGTACTTGATATGTACGTATTCCATCACCAATAGTTATTATTTCTATATACCTCCATCCATCGTTAACATTTAATATGTATGTGTAGTGTACACAACATTGAATGGTCAAATTCAAAACCAGCACTATTTATTTTTCTTATCCTCTCCAATCCAAGTGCATTGATGTGAGTTCGCAACTCCATCTCGTGATGGCTCATATTGGTTATCAAGTTAATCCACTTGAAAGTGGAAGTGAACAGGTTTTACATTTCTTTTGACTCATTTGATCTGTTTTAAAAAATTTATCAAATAATGAATTAGTGTGAAAAATAGTTATCCTTTATTTCCATCAAAATTCTAATAGATGTATATTTAGTGAGCTCAATGTAGGTCGCAAATGCCACAAGTATGAACCCGCGAAGAGTTAGTGAGTAATAAGCCATAACCTCAATTAAACTGACAACCATAGAAGGTATTTTCCTTCAATATCAATTCTTCGTTGTGCTTTCTGATTTCAACAACCACAAATCAATCTATTTATGCTAGAAAATTGATTGAGATTTACCTCAATCACTAGCATTAGGCTTGGAAAACTGATGAGATTAACTGATGATGAGAATAGAACTTGTTGAGCTTAGTTAAATATAATAATGAATTCACTGAATTGTATCCCTTCACTTCCATCCTTGTCTCGTGAATGAAAATGATCTCAATCTTCGAGTTTAGATGGAGTTGAAGTTTCTGCAAGCATTTCTTCAGTTCTTGTCATGATTAGTTTACCTCAATCCATTTGTCTGCAGCTTTTATGTTAGATTAGTTTTGACTTGCAAGTTTATTTTGTTGTTATGGACTTCGATGTTTTATTTCCTAGTTGAAAGGTGCTTTAGCCTCCTACTCTGCATGAAGTTTAGTTTCTTATGTTTATCTATTGATCAATTTTTGGTTCTAAAACTACTTGGTTTTGCCTTATGATTTCTTATGAAAAGATCGTATTACATTTTCCTTACCGCGTCTTGTGCTGGTCAACAAAAGTATTACAATTTTTAAGAAAAATTGTTTACATTCTAACAATATTCTTTTAAGTGTTAATACTTATATTAATTGTTCTGTAAATTTTATTTCAGGCTTGAGTGAAGATTTTTGGAGGGAGATTGAAACATTACATTTTTAGTATGATCTTTTAAACTTTGTTGGATCATGTAGAACCAAAAATGTGTGGATTACTTTCAAACTTGATGAAATTAGACTTTTTGATTTAAGTGATTAGGTACTTGAAAAGATTATTGGATCTTTTTCTTAACTACTTATATTACTTTCAAGCTTGATAAAGATTGGTATAATTTTCATTATTCTTCTTTCTCTATCACTTGATTAAGTACTTTAAGCTATTTATTCATTTATCAAATATTATTAATTACTTTAAACTCCTATCAATATTGGATGAATGAGTTAGGTCTGTCCCAAAAAAAATCTCACATCAATGTAAATAAAAAATATTATTACAGTTATTAATATTTACGACGGAAAGAACTGTCGTAAAAATGTCTAGCTTAAATCCAACGCTCAAACTGTTGCGACGGAACGATTACTGTCGTGAATTTCTTACGTGACAGGTGCTACCGTCGTAATAACTTACCAAACAATTTACGACACCACTATATTGCGACAAACTAGTTCTTGTCGTAAACCCATCGCAACAATGCAATTACGACGCATTTTCTACCTTTCACGATAGGAGGCACCTATTGCAAAAGACATATTTTTTTTGTAGTGATTAATACTAAATAAATATAGAAAATATAAACTTACTTTAAATTGATGGCTGATCCAATGCTCACATAACCACTCCCACCACACCAACTTGTCCCCTAGCATCTCCTCAGGAGGATTTTCCAAGGCCAGAGCATGCGAACTCCAGCGCTCGTAGTAGGCATGGAGCTCGAACTTTCAGCCAGAATACCGCTTCTGCCAATTGAAGTTGATATATTCCATTAGAGCGATGTTGGTCTCATCCCATTCAAAATTAATATGTAATCCAGTATTTAAGTATGTTAAACCATAAAAAATTAAAAAAATAATAAAAAATTAAAAATATTTACATACCCGTAAACTAAACGAACAAATGACGAGCTTCGTGTGGGCTTGTTCTCTGAAGGTGCTAGCCATCATCTTCGATCTGGTGCAAATAATCGTCCTCATTTCCCGCACCAGCAGAGTATGCACGTTGGGGTACGGTGTGAAAAGTCGTTCAACCCATTATACCTGGATCTTCGCTCATGTCGACCTGCAGATCTGCTGGGACTTTAACCCCTTGCTAATGCCCCACACTTTTATGGTACTCCCTAAAAATTCGATTAACATTAGTACATAATGGTATGCAAAATATATACAAGTTTTAAATTCAATAAAATAAGGGGTCTTACCCGATGGGATATGTGCATCGCCTCCCTCTGCAGCAGCAAATCCAGTGGCCTCAGGGGCAGTACGAGGTTGCCCTCGTTTTGAGCTGGTGTGACATCTCGCTGATCGGGGCCCTACTATCACCCGATCGTCAAGAATGACTCTCGGGTGTTCTAAGGAAGATCGTGGCTGATCTATTGATGATGGCCCAATAGAAGGTGACGACTGCTCTGTCAGAGGAAGAACTGGTCCCATAGATGGCTGCTCCGTCTCGGACGGCAGTATCGGAGATGGCTGCTCCGTCAGGGACTACATTGGTGTTGGAGATGACTGCTCTGCGGGCGTATTACGACGACCTCGCGAAGTGATAAATTTACGTAAAGACATTTGCAAATACAAAAGCAATTAATAATTATTAATATTGGAATAATTAAATAAATAAACAAATAACCAAATAATCAAATAATTTCTTACAATTTTTAATAATTTCCAAAAAATACAAATTAATACAATAATTAACTAAATTAAATAATTTTCAATAATTCCTGAAAATTTCAAACAATCGATAATTTCCAAAATTTTCTAATAATTTTCAAAAATTTTAAAAAATATTAATAATGCAATATTTTCCAAAAGTAGAAAAATTCAACAATTTCCAATAACTTCCAAAAAATATCACAAAATCGATAATTTTTTATAGTTAACTAATTAAATAATTTCAATAAATTCCAAAAATTACCAAAAATTTGATAATTTCCTAAACTTCCAATAAATTCCAATAGTTAACTAATTAAATAATTCGCAATAAATTCCGAAAATTAGAAAAAAAATCGATAATTTCCAAAACTTCCAATAAATTCCAATAATTAACAAACTAAATAATTTTTAATAATTTCTGAAAATAACCATATATTCGACAATTTCCAAAAATTTCTAAGAATTCACATCCAAAAAACAATCTAATAAAACATTTTATACAAAAACCAATCCAAAAATTCACATACAATAAACAATCCAATAAACATTGTAATATAACATTATATACAAATAAGTAATAAACCAATGCAAACATTCAAATCCAATGAACAATCTTATAATTAATCCAAAAAACAATCCAATATTATAAATTAATCCAAAAAACTAATAAAATGAAAAAAAAATGAAAAATTGAAATTGAGGGCTTACAATTAGGAGACGATGAGTGTAGCTCGAGAAAGAAAGATTGAGAGTGAGAGGAGCGAGAGGGTGGTCCGATTTGGGGGTTTGGGGTCTTTGGGTTTGGGTTGTGGGTCGTTGGGTTCAAGGTTTAGGGGGATTTGGTTCTAGGGTTTGGGGTGAGTGAGAGATGAAGATGAGTGAAAGGGTGAGATTGGTGGAGAAAGATGATTTAAGGGAGTAAGAGAAGGGGTTCAGGGAATTTTGCAGAGAGGGGTGTGGCAGTGATCTGGTTTTGCGAAATGAAGAGAAGAAGAAGGAAATGGCAAGTCGCTTGTGTTCTTAGTGAGTGGGGGCATTTTGCCCCGCGCACGACTTTGCCAGGCATGCTTTAATGATTCACCTGGCCCCTTTAGGCGGCAATTTCAATTGTTCATGAAATTTTTTGTCGGAATTTTTGAATTTTTGCGAAAAATAACCTTGCAGGCAGATATACGCAATCCGTTGGGCCAGGTGTTCAATAAATCTTCGTTTTTTGGGTTCGATCGAAATGGTAACGAGTGAATTTGAGAAATCCAACTGTTCAATTTGTGATAGTTTGTGTCTAGACCTCGCCTGTCAAAAATGGCGAAGTTTGGAGGGCTTAAAGGCCTTCGATCAACGACCAATGATTTGTTACCGTCGATTTGTTTCGCACCATAACCTATTCTCGGGATGTCGAAATTCCGTGAAATTTTAAGAACATGATCTATGAGACATTCTAATTAATATGGAAGGTTGAATCACTCGAACCATGAAGAAAAAAGTAGAAAAAATACTAAAACCATCCAAGTCATTAACACTTAGAACTTTTAAAGGAATTTTCAATATAAATCTTCATTTTTGGGTTCGATCGAAATGGTAACGAGTGAATTTGAGAAATCCAACCGTTCAGTTTGTGATAGGGTGTGTCCAGACCTCGCCCGTAAAAATTGGTGACGTTTGGAGGGCTTAAAGGCCTTCGATGAACGACCGACGATTTGTTACCGTCGATTCGTTTCGCACCGTAACCTATCCTCGGGATGTCGAAATTCTGTGAAATTTTACGGACATGATCTATGAGTCATTCTAATTAATGTGGACGGTTGGATCACTCGAACCATGAAGAAAAAATAGAGAAAATACTAAAACCATCCAAGTCATTAACACTTACAATTTTTAAAGGAATTTTCAATACTAATCTTCGTTTTTTGGTTCGATCGATATAGTAACGAGTGAATTTGACAAATTCGACCATTCAGTTTGTGATATGGTGTGTTTTGACATCGCCTGTCAAAAATGGCGACTTTTGGAGGGTTTAAAGGCCTCCGATCAACAAACGACGATTTGTTACTGTCGATTCTTTTTGCACCGTAACCTATTATCGGAACGTCAAAATTCCGTGAAATTTTACGAACATGATCTATGAGTCATTCTAATTAAGGTGGACAGTTGGATCACTCGAACCATGAAGAAAAAGTAGAGAAAATACTAAAACCATCCAAGCCATTAACACTAAGAACTTTTAAATGAATTTTCAATACTAATCTTCGATTGTGGGTTCAGTCGATATGGTAACGAGTGAATTTGACAAATCCAACCGTTCAGTTTGTGATATGGTATGTTTTGACGTCGCCTGTCGCCCAAAGTTCTAAGTGTTAATGACTTGGATGGTTTTAGCATAATTAACATATGCATAATTAACATATATTACATATGAAGATATATACTAGACTAAATATAAACCTATATAATTAATTAATAAGTAAAATTTCAAAAAAAAAAACCCAAGAAAAAAACCAAAGGAAATAAATTATACAGTGGGGGTCTTGCCCGGCGAATCCACTTGATGCGCTAGGCCAACCCACCCGGCCGAGCGGATGTGCGTCAGGCAAGCCCTTTTATTTAAAATAAAATTTAAAAATTTCCAATAATTATACTTGAGCTGCATAGTTATAGTATAATTAACATATATTACATATGAAGATAACATCTAAAAATACAATAAATCAATGTAATTTACTAAGCAACAATGTAATTTATATAGATTTCATACTTATGATTTATAGACAATGATTAATCAATGTCGGTTTCACTATCCCCTTCCCAATCACCCTCATCATCTGAGCTATGCAAACTACTTGTTTCCTCAGCGTCACTTTCAATTGTTTCTAAGTTACCGAGATCAATAAAGATACCATAAATCGCATCTGGCAGGGTGAGGTCGTCGGTTCGAACTCCTTCCACGTATATGGTGGGTGCTGAGGAATCCTCCCAAGTAGAGATCAATATGAGATTGAGGATTTGGCCAAAGCACATGCCTTGCTTCTTAGTAGCAACACTACATCTGTATTCTATATCCCTCGCTCTACTCACTTAGGAGAATGCTCATGGTGGTATTGTCGTTGGTAGGCTAGGCGAAGTGCTCCCTACTTAGCGCCCTCTGTATATCGCATTTATTTGACTTTAGAGAATCGTCCCATGAAAGAGCAGCGACCCTTCGTTGTAGACAGCTTGAGGCAAACCTCTACAGGTATGATCAAAGAGGTTCTTCTTTTAGCCGCTAAAACGACAAAGCAGCCTCTGAACTTGCGGCCTGGTGGAGGGGACTCTCGCTCTAAAAGGAAAGAGATAATTATCCATACAGGAAAGGCTCCAAAGAGGTTATCAGAGAATAAGTCAGCTAGCTCCAATAAAAGGGTTTGTCATGAAGATACCGGCAGTTCCAACCGCCCCATAGTTGAGATGAGTAGTACTCCAGAGCCTTTTGTTTTGATGACGAAGCCCAACGAGCAATCCTTTGATGTAGGATCCACTGATGTAGGTGACTTTGTGTCTCCAAGAGCTCCGATGCCGATCTTTCAGATTGAGAAATCGATTCACGACCTTGTTGCTTCTGAAACCAATGAGTTCCGACGCAAGTACATAATTTCTGAGGTAGAAAACATTTTTCAAAGACTTAGTTAGCCTCCTGGCCAGATTTTAGCTTCTAAGAGAGCAATTTTCCGTTTTCTTGAGTTCTTGAAGTCTATGATGGGCGTTCTTGGTTCGGGAGAGGCCGAGTTACAATGGTTCTCAGTGACAGTTGCTCGGAGTTGCGAATTAGCTGAGCAGTTGTGTGAAAATGGTGTTGATATCGAGCCAGAGATTAACGGCGACATCAACTTATCCCAACGCCATGCCGAATGTTTGACTGTGAAAAAGACATTAGATATAGAACTCTCGAACTCTGTTAAAGGCCTGGATGATTTGAAGGCTACTGAGCTTGCTGTAATAGAAGCTGAGGACCAAGCTCGGCTTTTGAGAGAACAATAGAAGTCTGCAAAAGGTTCATTTGAGGGGAAAATTGGAGAGCTGAAAGTGTCATTGCTGTCACAAAACAAGTTGGAGCATGAGCTGAAGGTGCAGATTGATGATCAAATTGCAAGGATTCGAGCTTCTAGCAAGGCTCACATAGATGAATTTGAGGCGTTGATGAAGTTGATGTCCTCTTTTGCATGTGGGCCAAAGTAGAGATTTCAATTGCATTTTTGTTATTTTTTTTTCAATAAATATGGAACCATGTTGAGTGGACTCCCTGCTATGTACTTTTTTTTTTTGCTACCATATGGGAGAGAAGTTCTCCTTAATATTTTTTTTTCAAGATGATTTAATGTAATTGTGCAATTTCAATTACAATATGATTGAGGAATTTCTTCTTTAATATCTTCATTCATATTTCCCCCGAATAATTATAATACCTCAAGTACCATAATATCATCAAGAAATCTGTTTATTGATGGTATGATGAAGATTAATATATGATTCCTTGCTGCAGTTGCACGAGCATGAATTCTCAACTTCAGATTTTGCATTCATATTTTGGTTATATTTGCAGATGATAGCCGACTATCATGGAGGCAACTTTTAATTTCCTTCGGGTTGTACTTTCTTGTATAACGTTTGATTTGGCTGCAATGATTCTTTAGGCCGCTTCAACTTGAAATTTTGCCCATTCTTGTTTGTACCACGTTTACTTGTATCACTGATTCTGGCTTTCGATACATAACGTGCACTTGATTTTTTTCTCTTTGAAAAGAAGGATTTAATGGCACATCAAGCTGATGTATTCCTTTATGATATTTCAGAAGATATAATTCCTGAAATAAACAACAACAACAAAAACTCCATGATGAGATAAAGTTAGTTAATATTTATGGCTGCATCTAGCTTTTAGACCGGATTGCCTACGTACCCTGTGAGGGGATCAAGCCAAACGTAGTTCATCCCTTTGTTCAAGGGTTTTGACATTTTTATGGTTGTGTCCAATTAGACTGCCTACGTACCCTGTGAAGGGATCAAGCCAAACGTAGTTCACCCCTTTTGATTTAGGGTGCTTTAACAGGGAATTGGGGATTTGATAGCTGTATCTAGTTTGAGGCCAGATTGCCTACGTACCCCTTTTGAGGGATCAAGCCATCCGTAGTTCATTTTTTTTTTGTTTTTTTTTGGGCTCTAATTTTTGCTTGGACTGCCTTTTATGGATTTTTAGTCCAACGAGCCATTCATTTATTCGCCCCCAACTTTTCTTGAGTCGTCCTTTCGTTTTTTTTTTTTTAACTCAAAGGGCCCATTAGCCATAGAACTTCTTGATGAATTTCCCGTTCACGCATTGATAGATGCAGGCTCTTTCCGAGTTGGAAAATTCATAGGCCCCTTTTGTAAAGACCTTAGTGACGACGTATGGTCCTTCCCACTTTGGCTCAAATTTTCCACGCATTTTTCCAATAATGATAATCGATCTTCGAACAGTTAAAACGAGATCTCCTACTGCAAAGTCTTTGAGTTTGACCTTTTTGTTGAAGGCTCCAGTGACTTGAGCTTGATAAACTTCAAGCCTTTGTTGGACATTGAGCCTTTTTTCATCCAAGGCCTCGAGCTCTGCTAGTCTGACCTTTGTATTTTCTTCCGCATCTGTTAATTGTATGTCTACCCGAAGCGAGGGCTGTTGGACCTCCAATGGTAGTACTGCTTCAAAGCCATATACCAGGTTAAACGGTGTACAACCGGTTGCATTACGAACAGTCGTTTGGTAGGCCCATAGTGCTCATGCCAATCTCTTTTATTCCATGCCACCATTTTCTTTAGGATGTCGCACAACACTTTGTTGAAATCTTCTGCCTGTCCATTTGATGAAGGATCGTAGCTTGCAGAAAAAGAGTACTGAAATTTGTATTTTTCCCATAGTTTAACCATGGCTCTACATCTAAAATAGGTGTCATTATCAGATATAATTTTCGATGGCACTCCATAAAGATGAATAATGTGATGTTTTATGAACTTTGTGACATCCTCAGCCTTTACTTCCTTTAATGGAATTGCTTTAGCTCACTTGGAGAAATAATCTGTCGTTCCCAAAATGTATTGATGTAGGCGAGAGGATTTTGGCCTAATCATCCCTATGACATCCAATCCCCAAGTTTGGAAAGGCCAAGACAAAATTGATGGATGTAGCATTTGTGGAGGTTGGTGCTTGAAGTCTCCATGTAGTTGACACTCCTTGCAAGTGGTTGCAAATTTTATTGAATCTTGGACCATAGTTGGCCAATAGTATCCGAGTATTCTGATCTGAACTGCGAGCTTTGGGCCAGCTTGATGGGCCCCACAAACCCCTGCATGGGTGTCGTGTAAGGCTTGTAATGCTTCATGTTTTGACAGGCATCTTAGGAGTATGCCGTCGAATGACCTTCTATACAGAGTGTGATTTAAGTACACGAAACGAGTGGCTCGTCTTCTAATTTCAACTCTTTTCTTTGGGTCTAAGGGAAGCTTCCTTTGGTGGAGGTATTCGATTACTGGCTGGCGCCAGTCTACCTCTTCATCGTGCTCTTCGATTTCATATACTGTATCGATATTAGATTCAACAACCTCTTCTATTCTATCTAGAGCGGGTGGTAATAAATATTTTTCCCCAACAGTGATTTTTACCTCCCTTTCATCTGGCAGTGTTAGAGACGCTGCAAGCTTGGCCAATGCATCAGCCTTGTCGTTTTCTGATCTTGGGATATGACTAACTTCAATATCTCCAAATTGCGAGATTAGATATTTGTCCGGTTCATGGTATCATGCCAGATTGGCGTTTTTCACTTCATATTCGCCAGTTAGCTGTTTGATAACTAGTTGGGAATCGCCAAATGCTTGCAAATGGTCGATACGCATTTCAAGTGCAATTTCAAGACCAATAATCAATGCCTCGTATTCGGCCACATTATTTGAACATAGAGCCATGAGTGTGAAAGAATATGGAACTAGACCCCCAGATGGTGTGACGAAAACGATGCCTGCACCTGCGCCTTTTTTCTTAGCTGCTCCATCGAAGTATAAACACCATGGTGTGGTTTCGACGAAGAACACATTTTCATCAGGAACATCCTCATTGATTTCCATGCTATCTAGTGTCGGATGTGCAGCTAAAAACTCGGCCAGTGCTTGTCCTTTTACTACTTTCTGAGGAATATATTCAATCTCAAATTCTAATAGCAGTAGAGACCACTTGGCTAGCCGCCCTGAAGGTACATGTTTTGACATCAGGTATTTGAGAGGATCAGCTCTTGAAATCAAGGTGATGTTATGGGCCAGTAGATAATGTCGAAGCTTCTGGACAACAAATACCAAACATAGGCATATTTTTTCAATGGGTGTATAATTTTTTTTTGCCCCCACTAGTGTCCTGCTCAGATAGTAGAGTGCATTTTCTTTCTTATCATCATTATTTTGGGCAAGCAATGCCCCCAATGAACGCTCCAGTGCTGCAATGTAGAAGATCAATGGTCTCCCCTTGATGGGTGCCACCAATACTGGAGGATTCAGCAGATATTGTTTGATGCTGTCGAATGCATTCTGGGATGTTTTATCCCATATAAAAGGTGCATCTTTCTTCATAAGCCTTGAAAAGGGTTGACATCTTCCGGAAAGATTTGAGATGAATCTGCGAATATAAGCCAATCTCCCTTGCAATCCTCGTAATTCTCGCAAATTTCGGGGCGGGGGCATTTCTCGTATTGCCTTTATTTTCACGGGGTCAATTTCAATCCCCCTGTATCTGACAACAAAACCCAGGAACTTCCCCGATGTTACACCAAATACACATTTTAAGGGGCTCATCTTGAGTTGATGCTTGCGAAGTCTGTCGAAGACTCTTCTCAAGTCAGTGAGATGATGGTTTCTTTCTTTTGTTTTGACCACTAAATCATCCACATAACACTCGATGGTGTTGTGAAACATGTCATCGAAAATTACAGTCATTGCTCTTTGATATGTCGCCCATGGATTTTTCAAACCAAACGGCATCACAATGTAGCAATATATTCCAATCGGTGTTCGGAAGGCAGTGAGTTCTTCATCTTCCGGTGCCATTTTTATTTGGTTGTAGCCTAAGAAGCCATCCCTAAAAGATAATGCTGCGAAAACCGTCGTGGCATCTACCAACAACTCTGTGTTTGGAAGCGGAAATTCATCTTTAGGGCATGCGTCATTGAGATCTCTATAATCTACACAGACACGGATCTGTCCTGTAGTCTTTTTCTTGACCGGAACAATGCTTGAGAGCCATGTAGGGTACTTTACTTCTCGAATGAAACCTGCAGTCCTTAATTTCTTGATCTCTGCTTCAATTTGGATTGACAACTCTGGTCGGAAGCGACGTGGAGCTTGCTTTACCCACCGACTATTTTCTGACACTGCTAGTCTGTGAACTGCAATTTTTGGATCCAAACCCGGCATGTCTTGATACCCCCATGCAAATACATCTTGATATTCTTGTAGGATCTGAGCATAGTTTCCCAACTCTTGTTGAGTCAATAATGCGCTGACAAAAATTGGTTTGGGGTTTTCAATTGTTCCAAGATTGATTTCTTGAAGATCGTCAACTGTAGCCTGACCTCCATCTTCGATTTGTGATGGTGCTGGTATGACACCGTCTATGTATTCTTCCCCCGATTTTTCATTGCGCCCATTTTCTGAATTTGAATTTCCTGATGTCTCACATGCGGATGTCGAGGTGCAATTTACTTGGGCATGAGTTTTCCCTTGAGTGTATGTAGCAGTGACTTTGCTGCTTTTATTTATTCGTCTCCGGACCTTCCATTTTGTATTTTTCTTCATGTTTTGGGATTGGAGAGTAGAAATATTCCCAAGTCGTTGGAAAACAAAGATGCGTGGTGGCTTTGTGTTCCCGAGCCGTTGAAACGCTGATATGCGATGCTTCAGACTTTCCCCGCTTTCTTCTCTGAATAAACCCTGTTCACGCTTAGTGAGAACTTCTGGTTCAGGTGTCTTTAGATTTATTATTTCTTCTCCTTTTGGGATGACCACTTTGAGCATGCCATTTTCTTGGGAGACTATAAAGGTGGGCTCGCTTTTCTTCATTTTTCGACTTCAGAGCTTTATTTTTAGGGGCCTAGAGGATTCAGGTACAATGTCGGCATCTTTGCGTATGACAAATCTCTTGTTCCTGCCCCTACTTCCTGTAAAGTGAGTTGTGATGATCAAGGTGTCTGTTGGTATGGAATGGCTGATTTTCCATAGAGGTCGGGTATAGCTTGTCATTAATGTCTCCATCGTACTTTCTATTGGAGTCATTACATTTTCAACCTTTGATGGGCGCTTCAAAATGACTTTATACTTGGGTGCCTTTGAGTCTGATATGCCTTGTTTGTTAGGAGCTTTCACTTTGATGTAGACTGCCTTATGTGGCTTAGGTACTTCTACTTGTCTTTTTTCTTTTGTGTCAGCTTTTACAATACATTTCCCAGTGATTCGGGATGTTGTACTATCTGAAAGTTGATAATACTTGGCATCGAAGTAGTTCACTTCCTCCCCACAGAATGGATCGGTGTCGGAAGAAACCTTTTTAACCTTTCCGTCTGTAACATACTTGAAGCACTGATATTGAGTGGAAGGGACAACACCATTATTACTGAGCCATGGACTTCCCAATAACACTTTATAGGATGTATCTGCCTAATCACATGGAATAAAACCTCTGAATGAAGCTCTCCTATCTGTAATGATATCCTCATAGATCCCAAAGCCTTTTGCCCCAACTAATTAAACCCTTGAATCGTTAATAATGATGAGGACAACTGTCGTGCATTCTTCCCGATAGAGTGTAATGTTTTCAACGGGATGAGATTTACTGCGGAACCACAGTCAAGCAGGATTCTATTGATCTTTGTACCCTCGAGTTCTCCGGTGACATAGAGAGGTCGATTGTGTAATTCATTCCCCAGTAGAAGATCAGTTTTATCAAATGTTACCGTTGTTAGACAACAGGTGCATGTATGTCTGGATAAGATATCACATCTACCTTCATATATTTTTTATGTCTCTTTGTGCTGTCCTGTTCTTCCTTTTGCAGATAGAACTCTGATGGTCAGACCCTTTTTATGAGTGGAAGCCTGAGGAGTCTTCTCATCTACCTTATGAGACACAATTGACTCGACGTTCTGCCTTTGCTTACCAACGGATGATGCACACTGATTAGAAAGTAAATTTATTTCATCTTCCTCTGTGTCATCTTCGCGATGCTCCACGGAAACCATCTGACATGAGCAGGTATTTCCTTCAGCCTCTATGTTGAAAAATTTGACTGGTAAGAACTCAGTGAGTGTAACTGGGACCCTTGAAGGTTGTTCATATTCTTTTTCTCCTTTTGATGTTTTCATCTTATTTTGTGACCTTTTCTTCTTATTTTTAAAAGCTAGTGTTCCTTGGATTTTGATGCCAGAACGGGCCAAAGAATCAGGATTAGGGAGGTGCTTGGCTACATTTTTAGCCTTTTTGATGAATGTTTTCCAACCTACCATGGAATCTTCGGACGAGGGGTCTACCCAAACCTCAAATGATGAGGCGGTCATTAATTCATGCCGAGATGGAACTTGAGGGTTTCTAGGAGAAGGCATATAATCTACCTGAAAACCTACTGATATTGCACCTTCTGGTGATGATTCCGAAAGGATGGATTTTCCTTCGATTACATTCGTTGCTGCCGCTTCTGGGGTGTATAAGTCTAGCTCTAAGTCACCACTGTTGATCATCTCTTGCATTTTGTTTTTAACCACGTATCAATCCTTGAGTGTGTGTCTGAGGATATCGGAAATAATTAGGATCATTCATCCTATTGACTTCAGTTGGGCGCTTAGGTTCAAGGAGAGTGATAGCTTGGGCTCGAAGAAGTTCTTCAAATATTGCCTCAACATCATCATCATCAAAGGAATATTTGACTGCTTTGCGTTCTTTAAGGGTCGACCTTTTAGTCTGCTCCTTGTCATTGATTTTGTCATTTCTCTTTTCTGTCCTGACAAATGTTGTCATTGATTCTCCCTTCTTTTGTGCTCCCCTTTTGCTATCATTTGGCTTCTCTCCAATATGTACCTTTTGCATTGTTGTATTTTTTCGAGCAATTTGACTCTCCACATTGCTTGCCTTAGACACCAACTCATCAAATGATTGGGGTTCTGTAGTGGCCACGAACATGGTGATATCAGGTACGAGATTGTTATAGCACATCTGTACTGCTAACTATTCAGTAATTTTTTTCGGACATTGCAAATTGAGGCTCCTCCACCTCATGATGAAGTCATTCGCACTTTCACCAACTCTTTGCATAGTCTGGGCAAGTTCATTGATAGATACTTTCTTCTTTGAACTCACAAATTTTGCAAGGAACGCCTTTTGCATATCGTTCCATGCTATGATGGATTCAGCTGGTAATTGTGTATACCAGGTGAATGCAGCACCTTTGAGGGACTGAACGAATTGTCGAACTAACAGTGCGTCCGATTGCGACGTCTCGCCACATGCTGAGTAGAAATGTGCTAAATGTTCATGAGGAGATCCATGGATCCCGTCATATTTGTCGAATGTTGGCCGTTGGTACCCTTTTGGGAATGCTACAGCATCGTATCTCGAGGGGTATGGCTTTCGATATCCGAGAGCAGGAGTAGCCATGGACAACTGAAATTCTCGAATTCCTTCAGCAATAAGAGTCTTTATGTCCATTTGGGTCATCGATTTTGATGATGATTCCCCAATTTCTTCTTTCTTATCCTCTCTCTCTTCCACCACTTTTCCTTTCTTTCGCTCATTCATGTTTAATTGAACGGTCAGTTGTGCAGCTAGTGATGCAATTTCAGCGTCTTTCTCTGCTAGCCTCTTGTCATTTTCTGCTAATCTTTGCTCCATCTCTCTCCTCATTGATAGGAGCATTTTCTTCAACATTTTTAGGATGTTGGTCTTCTGGATTCTCCTCACCTGTCACCAATACCTGTGTGGTTTCAGCCGCTCCGCCTATATCCCCCCCTTTCTGATTCAAGGATTCTCTCTTCCAAATTGTATTCCTCCATCGGTGGGGATTGAGGTTGATCATAAAGAGGATTCCAAGACAGGGTAGCAGGGCGTAAGGCTGTTAGTTTCGCAATGGTGAGACTAAGAATATCTTGAGACTTGGCACGGGTCAACGGACCTCCATGACTAGCTTGAGTCTTCTTCGCCCTCTTTGCAGGTACAACCACTCTTGTCTTGTAAATATTGGTAGGCTTCACTCATTTCTGTGGCAGAGATATGTCGACGTGTTTATGAAGGCGGAAACCCTTACTCCCGCTCATTGTTGTTCGCGGAGATCCAAGTGTATCTCTTTCTTCTCTGTCAGTGCTCTCACTTATTCTGGCTGTATGAACAACTAGATTTTCTTGGACCTCTGAGGCTTCAGTGCCTTCCTTCTCAGCTTGTTAAGGGCAAGCCTCTTGAGTTCCTTCATCAGTAGAAGTCACTAGTATAGGTTCTCCTACGTATTGGAGGATGGGAATGGTACTAATCACGATGGTGGTTGACGGACCGCTAGTGGTGATAACTTGAGGAGTGATTGGTTGATTGTTTGGTTTGATAGCTTCTATTATAGTGACCTCTTCCTAGATGGATCTAATCACATCCACCTTCACCTTCTCTCTCTTTAGACTGCGTGCAACTCTTTTCCTTGCATTGCGAAGGGTACACTTTGATGGAGCCTGCCTTGGTTGGAGTTTGCTGGCTTTCGCAACTGTTGTTAGAGTGACTTTTTCTTTAAGTGCATTGAGTGCAGTCTTGGGTGTTATGAATGCCATCGGGGTTCGCTCCAAATGGAATGAAACACGATAACCAACTTTTCCGGTACGTCCAACATGAGTTGTAGGGATGCTACGGAAGAAGACGGTGATTTGTGGTGCCATTTGGATACTTGAAATATGAGGACAATATAGAAAAGTGGTTATTTCCGTTGCAATTAGAGATGAAAAGGAAGATGGGTCCCACTGGGCATGCCAAAAACTATGTAGAGGAAAAATTTGCCTCCCAACATAATCTCACCACCATGCCTAATTGCTAGCGGTTTTATTATTTTTTAGGGTATGTCCCATCCAAGGCAAATGTGCCTCTTAATTATATCCTCTTGTTACCGAGTAAAACCTTTTGATTCTGCTTACCAATGAAAATAAATATGAGAGTAAAGTGTTTATTTGATTTTCTTGCAGCTGCATCTAAGTCGACCCTTAGATTGCCTACGTATCCGTCTTCGGAATCAAGCCACTCGTAGTTCTAGAATTTTTAATGAGTGAATGACTCGTTAAAAATAAGGATTGTGTTTGGAAATTGTGTTTGGAAATGTGTTTGGAAATATATTTGGGAGAATTTGGTTAGAAATAACCAGTGATTCAAAGATGGTTGCGGTTGCATCTAGTGAGTATGCTAGATTGCCTACGTATCCCTTCGCGGGGATCAAACCGACGTAGTTCGAAAGATTTTTAATGAGTAAATGACCCATTAAAAAATGTGTTTGGCTATTTTAAAAAAATAGAATTAACTTCAAAGAAGTATGAATTTATTTAGAGGGGGTGGTTGCATCTAGAATAATCTAGATTGCCTACGTGCCCTTAACGGGATCAAACCGACGTAGTTCTGGATTTTTAAATGAGTTTGGGCTTTGAAAAATATAATTTTTGGGCTCGGGAATTTTTCGAAGTGATTTTAGGCATTTATGATGCCTTGAGCTTAATTAACGAGTATTTTGATGACTTATTAATTGTTTTTTAGCCCACTTTAAACGAAAATCTGAGCCTAGCTTCAAGTATATCTCCTGAAGTAAATGAAACCAACTTCTAATAGGTCTCTGATATCCTTATTTGCTAACGAGATTAGCTCTCAAAATAGGAATACGGAAAAGAAAAGTCCATAAAAGAAACAAACTGCCCCCCTTTTTCTTTTTACTCAATTTCTTGCGTACCATTCCAATTTTTGGTGCACCATTCGACCTGCTTTAACACGGTAAGATCATGCTCTTCTTATTAAGAGTGGTTTGTACCCTGTTCCCTGCTCCAAATTCCTGCCACAAATTTGTACTTCCCTTTTGCTTTTCACAATTCAAATGGTTTGTAGGTAATACTTGGAACAACAAAAAAAAAGACTTTAATATAGTGGCTGACAATTAAACATGCACAGTTAACTTTTCCACATGACTTTTGGTTGTAGAATCACTTTTCCTTTTTTTTTTGTCTTTAGCTTATGATGATGGTGAATTCATCCTTTTATCCATGATGTATATGAGCATCATCTTTTACCCATTTGATGTATAAACATCACAACCAACTTTCCTTCTCTTCCCGTAGCCCATTTAAAAGTTGTGATATTGATGCATGAATATTATAAACATCCCATTGACTTTTCAACATCTTTGGCTATTCCTTGCATCTGCTCCCATGTTCTTTTCTTGTCCCTAACCTACTCAAAAAGAGAAATAAATTTATGGGAACTATTTTTATCAAGTGATGTGTGAGCATCACAACCATCTTTTTTCTTGGGAACGTTTTGATGGTTGCTTTGTCATCTCTTCATGCTAATTGAAGGTAGAAAAGATTAACATCTCCAGTCTTCCTCATTTCACCGCATCATGCATTTCGCAATTCAAATATTTTTCTTTTACACTTGCAAACACCTTCTCTATGCTTTTTTTATTTCAAAATTGTTTCCTTTCGTATGAATGGATATTCATGAGCAAATTCTTTCGGCCGATCATGATCGACCAAACTTTTAATGCTCTTGAACATCCCATTATTTTCTGCTTCATGATCATTACTATCTCTCAGACTTCTTGGACGATCATGATCGTCTATTTTCTTTGAGGTCCATGAACATCACCTCCTTTCTTGCCATGAACGATCATGATCGCTCACCTTCATTGATATTCATAAATTTATTTTCATGAATATCGCAATTTCCCAGTCGATCTTGATCGACGGTCACCCTTGATATTTGTAACATTGAACCTGCCATGTTAACTTTCCCAAAATATATATATACATATATATATATATACATGTATGTAAACATACAATTTATTTTTCGATACATATAAATATTTCTCTTCTTTTTTTTTCGGGAAGAATTTTATATTCGTGCCACTTGAAAAAAATATGAGACACCATAAAAATCATTTTGTACCTCGTGGGTTTTGGATCCCGCTGCTTGATGGAAAATTTCTTCTTTTTTCCTTGCAGCTTCCTCTGCTGCGTTTTTTCCTCTTTCCTCCTTTTTTTTTCTTCTTCTCTTTGTTGACTTCTCTTCTCTCTTTTTTCCTTTGATTTTTCTCTCCTGACTCCCTTTGCTTTTTCTTTCTTTTTCCTCACTCTTTGCTATTTTTCAACTTTTTTCTCTCTTAACCTGACACACACACACACACAAACTTTTCTATTTTTCCCAACTTTTCTTCTGCTCAGCCGTCCCCTGTGCCTCTCTATATATAGGCAGTGAGAGGGAGGTAAAAATGTGATAAATCTTGGATTTTGAATTCAAAAATAGTTGATGATTTTCCCATTCAAATTTCAAAAAATTGGTATTTTTTGAAACCAAATCTTCCTGGTTCTGTTTTTATTTTGTGGATATCCGAAGGATAAATATCTCACAGCTGATTTGAATGAGTTCTCTTTTTTATGGACTCATTTGAATATTTTCAGCCGTATATTGTGTTAGGGATTTTATTTCCTTAATTATATATTTTTTTGGTTTCAACAGGCTCATAACCATCAATTGGTCCAATAAGACACAAATTGGCGCCCAAGTTCTAAGATGGTGGGCCTATTGAATCTTAAGATGGCCCAATAGATAGTCTTTTTCCCTTTACAAAAAGGTTTTTTTACCCAAAATGCACCTTGTACCACCTTGTTAGTCTCAAAATGCACTCCGAACCGTTTTTTGTGTCAAAATGCACCCCGAATCTACATTCTCGCTCCAATTTGGTCCGTTTCCGTTAGAGAGGTTAAAATCGTCAATTTGTACATCTAAGAATTTAAATATTCATGAAAAAACTGATGTGGTCTCCACATCATCATTCACCCCAAATAATACCTGAAACTTACCTTGTCTAACGGTGATCTTCCCTCAGAAAAAAATACCTGCGGGAAGGAGATCAAAGAAGCCTTCATCACCTCTAAACACAAAAAGCAGCGGTAAGAGGGAGAAAGGAAATTATTTTGAACTCAATTTACTTGAGATTGAAGTGGATCTTGCTGATGGCAGTGCAAGAAAATGAAGTAAAGAGGTTGCGATGTGTTTGGCTTTGATGGCAGTACAAGTACTCTTGTTAAATTAAGTCGGAAAGATAGCTATTGTAAATTTGTAATTGTTTATGTGTCCCCCCAGTAGGTACTACTGGTGGCCTTGGGCTTTTATGGAATGAGGATGTTGAAGTAAGTATTTATTTGTCTTCAAAACATTTAATTGATATAACAATCTATGAGAAAAGTTTTGGGAAATTTTTTCAAGCCTCTTCGGTCTATGGGACGCCTTATAAGGAGGAAAAAGTTAAGATGTGGAATTGGTTGAATCACACATGAACACCTATGGACATCCCCTAAGTCTGTGTTGGGGACTTCAATGAATTTCTCTGGGCTTGATGTGGAAAGGCCTGACTGACTCTATCAACAGAAGAAGGTTTATGTTAGAATTTATGGATAAGGCTTCTTTAACTGATTTGGGATTTAAAAGGCAACAATATACTCGGAGGGGAGTAAGGGCGGATAATATGCTTGTCCAAGAAAGACTTGGCAGGGGCCTTATAACCAATTGGCAAGGGTGTTGGCTTTTTACTATTCTACACCATATCGCTGCAATTGGCTCTAATCATTGCCCAATACTGATTGATATGAATCCAACCCCAAGAAAAGGAAAAAGGTTATTCAAATTCGAAGCCTACTGGAAAAGGAACCTGAATGTGCGGAAGTTGTGAAATTGGGATGGAATAGGTAGAATCCACGCTTTGCGTGGAAGTGGGGAGCCAAACTTGCCTCCAGCCAATATGCTCTAACTAATTGGAGTAGGAGTAAATTCCCAAATAGTAAGGGAAGTATTGAAAAGTTAACCAATATAGAGCTTCTCCAATTGGATTGGGTGGAAGTTTGGTAGCTTGGAAGCCATCAAGTTGGAGCTTGGAAGGCTTTGGCGTTCTGAAGAATCTTATTGGCAACAGTGCTCTGGGGTAAAATGGTTAATGGTTGGTGATGCCAATACTACTTTCTTTCATCATTCTACAATTCAAAAAGACAACATAACTCAATTACAAAGATAATGAAGCCTGGATGATAGTTGAACTGATGATGACTCGGATGTTAGGCAAACTGTGGAGTCCCATTTTAAGGAGATATTTTCTAGCTCAGATTAGTGGGATTGGGAGGAAATTCTCTCTTTTGTTGCCCCCATTTGTATGCCAAGATGTAAATGATGATCTTACTACCATAATTACTAAAAAGGAGGTGAAACTAGCTACATTCTTGCCCCCATATATTCTTTGTTGTATTTCAAAATATTCCTTCTTGATATTATAATAATCTCCTCCAGTGACGGGGCACAGTAAAGGGCTGGGGGCTGTAGTCCATCCGACTTAAATGATCCCCATTAATTCTAGCCCTACCCAATTATAAAAAATAAAAAAAAAGTTGTTTGAATTATAAAGGTAAAACTGCAACACTCCCTCCCAGTTCCAGTCACAACTCACGGGAAAGAAGAAAAAACTGCAGAAAAAAGGTATGCCAACAACTGCAGCACTCCCATTTTAATTCAGTTTTTCTTCAAGCCTTATCCACCATTTTAATTCAGTTTTTCTTCAAGCCTTATTCAAAACATAAAGTATTACTCTCTAATTTTAGTTTTAAATCTAAATTGAATATAGAGTTTTGGTTTGGGAATATAAGGATTAGAGATTTTTTTTTTGGTTTGATAATTTGAAATTTGAATGTTGAAATTGGGCTTTATGTAGGAGTAATTTAGACATTGACTTATTGAGTGAAGATTATGGCTATGAGGATTCAATTCACATGCTAGTTGCTCTTGTGGGAAACAAGGTTAGTAAGTCAATTTTTTTTCCCTAATTGTTGATATTGAATGTTTGATTTAATTGGATAAAGATGGTTTATTTTTTTAATGTATATTGTTGCAATTGTGAAATTGATTTATTTTTCTTTTCTTGATTAGTTGGCTTGTAGAACTTCTTGTTCTTAGTTTTTTCTTTGTGGCTTTGTGTTTGTGAATTTTTTTTATAACAATTTGTGTTGATAGATTTTGTTATGTGTATTCTTATATGAATTTTAATCATCAATAGGTTTTCTATCATAATGACGGATCACAATCGAAATCCCAAGAAATCAAAGTTAAAGAGTTTGTTATCGTATTATATAAAAAAAATGATTCATCATCAAGTAGCAAGCCTTCAGAGTATTTATATACTCCAATTTGTGATGAAACTCATCCTAAGTCTCCTCTTATCGAGCCTCAAGTAGAGAGAGTTGAGTCACAAAGAGCCAATGATGATCAAGATTTTAATATGAATTATCTTGAACGTGATCCCGGATTACGTCGTCTAATATCCAAATATCCAGTTAATGAACATGACAATGTTCGACGAGCATATGTTCTTTTAGGACCATGTCAACCTAAATTGGATACATACCCAAGTAGACTTGATGGAAAGCAATATCGTCGGTTTCAAAGTGCATGGTTTGATAATTTCCCTTGGCTTGAATAATTTCCCTTGGTTTGATAATTTCCGAGCATACTATCAAACTTTTATTTACGTATGTACGTAGATGCATTTAAGGGTAAGACTTATTACGTCCCCTGATTAGGTGTATCCTTTTATGTTTATTAATGAAGTTCACTTGTACCGTGGAGTTTCTTCAAAATTTAGTATATAAATTTAGCCCATCTGAAATTTAGGGTCAGGAACCGTCACTGATCTCCTCTTATTATTCCTTACCCATTTGTTGCCTCCATATATTCTTGGTTATATTTCAAAATATTCCTTCTTGATATTATAATAATCTCCTCTTATTATTCCTTACCCATTTGTTGCCTCCATATATTCTTGGTTAAATTTCAAAATATTCCTTCTTGATATTATAATAATCTCCTCTTATTATTCCTTACATAATTGGGTTTCAACCTTAAGGGCATAAATTTTTCAAAGAATCCAATATATATGTTGACGCACACAAGCCCTTAACTTGACACCTTAATTACATTTTATTTAATCCACATGTTTCACTCACTATAAACTATCTAAGTAAGCTCAATCATAGTCAAGATAGGTTGATCGTGAAGCCCTTGATTATTCTCAAATTTTAGAATTAATTAAGAATATTTAAATAAAACCCAAAAACATTGAACGAAGATAACTTTCTCATTAATGTCCAATTAACTCAAACCTTGGACCATTGAGCTCAAAATGAAAGCTTGAACATTTTTCATATTTGCCGTAATCCCAAATTCGGGCTCACAAGCGCCGTCAGGGGCGGAGGACAACCTCTGCTCTTGGGCCTTATGCGTCTGTGTAGAGGTTGTCTTCAACTTCTTATGGGTCTACAAACCGGGTCGCCCGACCCAGCAGCCTGACCCGACTCATTTCCACTCATTTTTTTCACCATTTTTCACATATTATATGTCTAATTGAATCCAAGAAAGGATCTCTAACATCGAAACCATGTAAAACTCACCTTAACACCCGAACCAGCACCATGAACTTTCAGCCAAGGTTCTTCCACCATGCAAAGGACCTTCTCTCATCCAAACTCGAAGCTTTCTATCTCAAATTCATTGTGAGACCTCCAGAGAGTCATTATCAGGTTAGTTCCTAAGTTTCATGGCTTAAAACCTTTAAGCCTGAAAATAGGAACTTACAGTTTCCTACTTTCTCCTCACTATTTTCTCCCAGACTCCTTTGTTCCTGGATTTTTTTCTCACTTTCTTTTCTCTCTTTCTTTCTCTCTTTCCTTTCTTTTCTCTTCCTAGTTCTCTCTAGGTTTTCCCCGCGGTTTTGTTGGATTGGTATTTTTCTCTCTTTTCGGTCCTACCCCACTGATCCCTTACATACAACTCACACACCAATTTATAAGCACCTAAGTCGGTGCAAGAGATAAAAGGGTGGGAAGATTGAAGACTATTATAGAATACACTAGGTTCCCCTTGTAAAATGAAAAAAAAAGCCATTCATAGAAAAATTACTAAAATGCCCTTGTGCATTTTTGACCTAAAACGAACACATCTGAACTCTGTTTTCGGCATGTCGTTTATCTATGTATTCAAGAGTTCGAAAACTTTGCAACAGTTCTCCTGATGCATCCATAATGTTTTCCGGTCAATTAGTCAACACTTTTTACTTACTGGGGCAAAATCATCATTTTTCATTTCCTCACATTTTCGGGGTGTTACAATTATCTACCATTGCCCCTCCCCTCCTTCTCCCCCTTCCCCTCAAAAAAAATTTCATCCTTGAAATTTTAAAACAAATCCAAACTTATATTCAAACTCCAATTGGACAACTATGTTGCTTTAAAGCAATAAATCTTCCGGTTCATAAAGTCATTTAAACCTAGTTAAAACAAACATTGTTAATAACCTTAGAGTACATGAAAATCATTCGAAGACAAACAACATCAGCAATCATCGCAACCATTAACACAAAGCCATCACAACAATTCATACAACCAACCTTTTCTCAAAACTAAATATCAATCATATTATCTATTGCACTTACCCGTAGGCACACCATTCGGAAACCAAAGTCCAACTCATTATTCCATAATGTTCATGGAGTCCAACTTTGTCAAATCATAATACAAAAATATCGTAAAATTATATGCTTATGAACATATCCATTTCAGGTCGATTGAAGATCGTTAAGTTAGTCAAATGGAGGTTTTTAGCCTAGGGAAAGTGTTCGGGACACGTTGACTTTTCCAGGAGTTTTGAGGGTTCTTGATTAGGACTTGTCTAGGTTGGTAGTAACCTCTAAGTATGTTTTGGACAGGTCCGGACGACCAAAAGGGTTCAGTATAGGCCCGAGTGGTTTACGACACATCTTGTAGGCGCGCAACATAGACGATCTGTGAGTGGACATTTGTATGCATAACTGTTTTACATGTTTTAGATATGTGATTTGAGATTCCTTGAGTGCCTATGATTATGGTGTTTTGGAATTTTCGTATAAATATGGTATTGCACGTATTTCGATGATTTATGCTTTATGATATACCTGGCCTAAGGTTTTCATACGTGCTTGTGTTTTCAAATGATTTGATTGATCAAATGATTTCGGATTTGGAAATATTATCCCGGGCTTGAGGCCTAGTTGATTTATGAGATATCGGGCTAGAGGCCCAATGGGTTTATGAAATGAGATTTCAGGTTTAAGACCTTATTGAGATGATTTTGGGCTGAGTCCCTATGAGATTTGGATTGGATTCCATGAATCCTGACTTTGTGGAAACGGTTTATGGATGTTATATCTCGGGCAGAGACCCTGTTGAAATGTTTAAAACTTGATTTGAGGTATAAATGGTTTTATGATGGTTTCCACTGGTTATTTCGGTTTTTCAATATATCATCCTTACAAGTGTTTATCTCCTCCAGACGTCCAATAGTAACTTGGAGTAGTCACGGAGAATTTCCTGAGAGGGGTCGCTCTACGGAGAGGCTCATGATTAAGATTGCTAGAGATCGATAGACCACGAGCAGTGATCCTGGAAAGGCATACCATTATGGTACCGACCCGGACACTGGTGGACCCAGGGGAACCGTTAGACATGAGACCCCGAGTAACACACGTAGCTTTAGAACCGTGACAATATTAATTAGACATTTGGGATGTCAGGCATCTGGGATGCCAAGGATTGGTATATTGTGTTTTATTGGTTTTGGGCAGAGACCCACATGGTTTGGTTGTTGCGCTGAGACCCTATTGTGGAGATGGAAATGATTGAGAAATGTTTTTCATTATGATTTGATTTGAGAAGTATTTTTCACTGGTTATAGCTGTGGAATCCTTATGATTGGATTTAAATAAAAATGGTTGTTATAACTGGTTTTCTATGAATGCATGCTTTTTTTTTATGAAGGGTATAAATGTATTTTCAAATGGTTTTACAAACTATTTATTTTCGTCCACGCACAGCTTTTCCTGTTTTTAATACCCTTCAGGTTGATCGCGGATGCGGGCTGTAGCAAAGACCGAGACATCACATGCCTCCACAGATCCTGACGCACTTTGACTGCCCCAAGAAGGTTTTGGTGTATCTCTAGTCTGGAACGAGGTGTCAGATGGGAGCATGGCACATCCCTCATTAATCCCAAGGGGATTGGGATGGATCGTGTCTGACAGGACTGCCCCCGAAGGGACATTGATAACCGTGCCTGGTCCTGCTCCCGTCTAGCAAGTCGACTGAAGTTCCCAAATTACCCTCAGTACTTGCCAAACAAGGGATAGCCACACACGTACTCACTCATACCTCCGTCTCTCGATCAGCCTCGATCAACGCGCCACGACCTGGAGGGTCAATAAAAACACAAAAGGTGTGAGTGGACAAAAACGAATCAGTTTATAAAACAGTTACAGAAAGACATTTCTACCCTCCACATAAAACCAATACATGCATTCGAAAATCATTTTGCAATCTGTTACATTTTCAACATAAGAAAACCGTGTACGAAATCAAATCATTTTCCTTTTCTTAACCGTCGGGTCTTAGCCCGCAATCATAAACACAGGGCCTCAACCCAAAATCATGAATCAAATCCAAGTACACAATATAATCTAAAATCCATCAAACCATAAAAATCGGGCCACTGCCCAACACATCCGAAAACATCAAGATCAACAACAAATCACAAGTCAATCAGTTTTTCCGGATATCAATTACCGAGTCTTTAAACTCACATATATCAGGCCTTCCCGGGATATCGACGAGTATTTAAACTCAGAACATAATCAATAGGCCTCGAGGGGTATCACAATAACCGAGTCTTTAAACTCCGAGTCTTTAAAATCAATCCGGGCCCGCCCTCGTCATCGATTAATCGGGTCTTTAAACCCAAAACCAAATTCAGCAATCATACCGAGTCTTTAAACTCAAAATCATTTGTAAATCACAACAATCCAGGATCCGTCGTGATCTAAATTCCAAAACCAATCCGAAATCACATTTTGTCATAATAGGACTTATGTCCGAATTTCACATTCAAATCCCCAATCATATCCGTCATCCATTCCCGAAACCGAATTCGCAATAATGATTCCGTAAGCCGGCATCCGAAACCACCATTCCGAACTCAATCCAGAAATCCACTTCCACGTTTCCGAAATCCGAATCTCGTTCATCAAAATTACTTTTATGCCCTAGGCATCAAGCCCGAAATCACCCTTTTCCAAAATCCGTCTTAAATATTCGAAATCAAATCGTATTTCAAATCCCAAAGTCAAAGCATCAAAACCATGATCAAAACACAATATACTCGAAATCTCGTAAAACACACAAATCCGTAATAATCTCGAAATACGTGTCAAAACCGTAGGACATACTCATAATCATAATCAAAACATCCTTAAAACATGATATGCGCAAATCATATAAAATCGTTCATCAAACCATCACCAAGGCATAAGAGAAACCATAGTCTCGAAATACGTGCAATTTCGTATTACATATCAAAATACATATAAATACGGAAATCGAAATCACCATAAGTCATAATCATAATCATAGAAATCATAGAAACATTTATGCATGCATTAAATTTTAGAAAGCAAAGTCCACTCACACACCGCCCAAAACGCTCGTTTTCGCGCTGCACACGTTTCCGTAATTTCTGACATTTTCGAGGAATCTTGAATCCTGTCCGAAATCATTCCTCAGTGTCACTAAGGATTCAAATAACATCATACTAATTTCCCATATTTTTTCGGGAATTAAATATTAATTAAAAACGTAATATAAACTTTCGGACCCTCGAAACAATATCGAAACGGTGTCCGGTTAACTCGAAACCAACGCTAAAATGTTCGTTACATTGTATAGGGTAAAAGTCACGTTGACCTCACCTCGAGAATCGGGTCCAAGCGCCCTCACGCGCCGCCGTGAGTGGCTGCGCATGAAACTCACGCGCCTGCTACAGTGATGCTACAGTGTCACCTGACTGTCTGCTAAACGGGTCCCAAACCCGCGACACAACCCGGTCCAATCTCCTGCAATAACAGCTTAATTCCTTCAATTTGTCCATCGAAAACCTTCCATTGTAACTTAATTTATGTTCTCCATTATTAATTACACACAACAAGCTCTAAATCCAACTCTTCTCTCAAGATCAAATAGACGGGTCAAACTTTCGAACCTCACTCAAATCAACTCAGTTTTAAAATTAACTTAAATAGAAACTTCATAAGACCTAAACGAACACTAAACCAAAGCCAATTTCAGGAAAACTTACCCGTAGGTGATCGTCCTCAAGCTCGAAATCTTTCCAGAACTGGAACTTGGGTTCTTGGCCAAACCGTGATCGATTCCCTTCAATTTTGGTATGGTTGAGGTCGTAATGAACCCAAAAGACTACTTCTAACCTTTGTTTTATTCCTCTCGCCTCACAAATTAAATTTTGATTTTTCCTCCAATTTTCCCAAAATTTTCCCGACTCAGGTTTCTCTCCAATTCTCAGTCTCTTCCTCTCCAAATGACCCTCTCGACTCACTCTTACTCCTTATAATCAATTCAACGTTCAGGGAAACCTAAAGCATCTCTCAGTCTTCTATGTAAATGGTTCCCCGCAACTGACCCGAAACTAATTTAAAATCCCTCCCATGCTCTGTGTTCTGTTACAAACCCCACCATTGTGTTTCCAGTACCTCAAACGCCCAAATGCCACTAACAATTAAACAATTCCCTGGACAGACTACCCAAAGCACGATGGTTCAGTCCCTGTTCCACTGTTTCAAACAGTGCCCCCGTGAAAATTACTATTTTGCCCTTCTTCACAAAATTACCAAAATGCCCCTCCTCTTCTAGAACCGTCACTCACCCGTCCGATGTTCGTTTTCAGCGTGCCTCCTATCTACGAATTTAGGGCATCGAGACCTGCCCAACGGTCCTCGAATTGCGTGAAAAATAGGGGTCAATCAAAAAGTCAATATTTTCCCCCTTTTCGTTAATTACGAAAATGCCCTTGAACTTCCGAACGTCATAACTTCTTCCCTGATCGTCGGAATTGGACGTGCCACCTGTCTATGGACTCGTGACGTACCGAACTACGTCACGGTCATCGGTAAAATTCCGTTTTACCGTTCGAGCAAAAGTCAACCGTTCGCCCAATTTCAGGGACAAAATCGTCTTTTTCTTCAAATTTTCCAATTTTTCCTTTTCCGAAAGTCCGGGTCGTTACAGTGTCGATCCATCACCATGAACTTTCAGCCATGGTTCGTCCACCACACAGAGGAACTTCTCTCATCCAAACTCAATGCTTTCTGTCTCAAATTCATTGTGAGACCTCCAGGGAGTTGTTATCACGTTAGTTCTTAAGTTTCATGGCTTAAAACCTTTAAGCCTGAAAATAGGAACTTACGGTTTCCTACTTTCTCCTCACTGTGTTCTCCCAGAATCCCTTGTTTTTCTCTGCTTTTTTTTTTCTCTGTCTTTTCTCTCTTTCTTTTTTTTTTCTCTTTTTTATTTTATTTTATTTTATTTTCTCTTACTGGTTCTCTCTGGTTTTCCTCCACGATTTTGGTGGATTAGTATTTTTCTCTCTTTTCGGTCCTACCCCACTGATCCCTTACATACAATTCAGAAACCAATTTATAAGCACCTAAGTTGGTGCAAGAGATATAAGGGAAGGAAGATTGAAGACTATCGTATAATACTCTAGGTTCCTCTTGTAAAATGACCAAAATGCCCTCCATAGCAAAATTACTAAAATGCCCTTGCACATTTTTGACCTAAAACGAGCGTATCTGAACTCCGTTTTTGGCATGTCACTTGTCTATGGATTCAAGAGTTTGAGAACTTTGTAACGGTTCTCCCAATGCATCCACAAATTTTCCCAGTCAAAAAGCCAACATTTTTTACTTATAGGTGCAAAGTCATCATTTTTCATTTCCTCAAATTTTCGGGGTGTTACACATAAACTCAAATCATAAACATTACTCTAGTTCTGAAAGTCCCTAACCCTGAATCAATCTCGCAATTTCGGTATATTGCTCTTTGTAATTTCTCCCATAAGATCGTCTCCGAAGTTCTTTCAAATAGATTAAAATCCCATCTAGTTGAATTGATTTAACGTGATGCCGTCTCCGAAGTTCTTTCAAATAGATTAAAATCCCATCTAGTTGAATTGATTTAACGTGATGCCTTTATCTTTGGAAGACATCCAAGACAACATATGCATTGCTCATGAAGCCTTCCATGCCTTGAAACTATGGAAGTCCACAAAAATATATGAATTGGGGTTGAAGCTTGATATGCCTATGATAGAATCAAGTTGGACTTCTTTGACGCGGTTCCCTAAAGATGGGATTTACAAAATAGTGGGTTAGGATGATCTTGGATGGTGTGATGTTTGTAAAATTTGATGTTTTACTTAATGGGCAGCTGGGAAGTAACTTTGTCCTTTATAGAGGTTTGCGCCAGGGGGATCCCATCTGCCCCCATCTCTTCATACTGATTTGTGATATGCTATCAAAGATATTAAGTTGTGCAGTTGATAGTGGTTTGTTGGAAGGGATTAGTTTCAGTAAGATTGGCCCATTGCTTTCTCATCTTTTTTTTCCTGACGATTCACTATTGTTTATGAAAGTTACTGAGAAGAATTGTAGGGTGGTGAAATTTTTTTCTTGATGCACTGCTTTGGTTCAGGCCAAATGATAAACTACTACAAGTCCAATTTGTTTTGCAGCCCCAACACCCCTGATTATCTTAGACATCGAATTGGAACTATCTTGGAAATCCAGCTAACTGTGGATACGGGGAAGTACTTGAGTCTCCCAACTCTCTGGGGCCAGTCGAAAAATGAGGCTCTCATCTTAGTAAAGGAGAAGATTTTGGTGAAAGTTTATACCTGGAAACAAAACCTTTTATCTCAAGCTGGTAAAAAAGTCCTTATTAAAGGTAGCTCATGCTATCCCAACTTACCCGATGTCTTTTTTCCGATTCCCAAAATCTATATGCAATGAAATTGATGGTATCCTTGCAAACTTTTGGTGGGGGAAAATTCAAGATTGAAAACGTTGGATAAGATGGAAGGATTTGGACCTCTCAAAGCTCAAGGTGGTATGGGATTTTGTAATATGGAAGATTTCAATGTAGCTCTTTTAGCTAAGCAATGTTGGCAGCTATTATGTGAACCAAACTCCTTTTGGGCTCAGCCGGTGAAGAGTAGGTACTACCATAATGACGGTTTCTTGAATGCTGAACGAGGATCTCGGGCATCCTAGGCTTGGTCTAGCATCCTCGATGGGAGATATTTTATTTCCAGTGGAGCAAAATGGTAGGCTATTGATGGGAAAGGATTTAGGTCTAGACTGATAAATGGGTTTTTGGCCTACCTCATTTTCATCAAAGATTAACTGCTTTAGTAAGGGAAACTTGAATGATGCAGTGGCTTCATTTCTTGATCAAGGGCAAGTTGAATGATGCAGTGGCTTCATTTCTTGATCACCAGACTAATGAATAGAATTTGGGGGACTTTGACTCTACTACGCCCGTGTCAGAGGTGCAACTAATCATGGCTATTCCAATTGGATTAGATTATGAGAGGGATAGAATTATTTGGTCATCTGCTTCCGATGGATAATTTTCTATTAAGAGTGGATATCGGTGGCTAAGATCATAAAACCTTCCGAGATTGAGCACTCGCCCGTCTACTTCCTACTCCGCTCCAAAAGCAACTTGGAATCTTATCTGGAACTTTAAGACTCTCCCAAAGGTCAGAGTGTTATTTTGGTGGACAGTCAAAGGATGTGTACCTACTAAAAGAAATCTATTTCGCCGTCATCTGGGGACATCTCCATTATGTCCTCTGTGCCTCGAGCTGCGAGAAACAATCGAGCAAATGCTCCAACAACGTGATGGTGCTTGATGGGTTTGGCTTGGAAACTCTTTGAGTTATGCAATTAGTCATGTTAGCATTTCAACATTTGAGGCTTAGATAATTTGTGTAGTAGCCTCTAACATTGTTGTGGGCATTGAGAATGAGAGTATTTTATCATTGGTTGCTGATGTTTGTTGGTCCATATGGAAGGAAATATGTAGATTTACTTTCGAGGGATGCATCTTCAACCCTCATAGGGTAATCGAAGCTGGAAGGCTCCTACACTTGGAACTATCACCGTTGATGGGCCAATGCCTGCTCCTGATGTGAATGATTCTGATAGTGTGGTACATTCTTGGACTCCACCGGCACATAATTTCTTGAAAATTAGTATTGATGCTTCTTGGCTACCTAACACTCAACGGGCTGGAATTGGTGTTGTGGTGCACAATGCTGATCGAAGGTTTGCGGCGGGGTGTTGCTTGGAATGACATGTTGGTTCTGCGTTAGAGGCTAAAGCTTAGGCTTTCTTGGAAGGTGTTAATTTGGTTATGGGAAGGGGTTTTCACAAGGTGATTTTTGAATCAGAATCAATTGAATTGATTCGAGCGACGGAGGGAACAATCAAACGTGGACGTTGGCAATTTACCCAATAGTGCGAGCTGTGATTTGTGTTTTCGAGTTTGTGGACTTTGTTTGGACCCGCTGCTCCTGGAATACGACACTTGATGCCTTAGCAACAACGGTGCGATGATTGATGCGCAATGATGTCTAGATTGATTGCCTTCTATTGTGCCTAATACACGGGCTTTCCCACTACGAATTATTGTGTCCTCTGGTGACTACTACTCCTAGTTCTGGTCGTGCCTATTGATGACGGCTGCTGCTATTTTGTTCTTTTATTTCCTGGTCCTGTTTTTCCGTTTGTTTAGCTTTTTGCCTTCTCTCTTGCTCTTTAAAGCACTGAAAAAAAAAACCTGTCCGTACTAAAGACCTCCATTAGTTTTTTAATTTTTGCATTTCATTTGTTCCTTAAAAAAATTCAAAAAAAGAAAAGGAAGTTAAAATAAAGTGCACCAAGAAAGAATAGGAATCTCCTTTATTTAGCCAGCCATGAACTATTGGTGGTGAGAGTTGTTTTGGTTGGGAAGTGGGAAAGTGGAATCGACGGTCAATCAAACTATTATCGTGATCGGGCTAAAAATCGGAAGAGCATGGCCATCGCCACCGTCGGAAAAGGAGACGATTCTGAAGAAAACGAACAAGTCCAACAAGTTGAAGAATTTCAAGAAGCCCAAGAAGATAGAAGATCAGATGATGAAGAAGAGGAAGAGGAGGAAGAGGAAGAAGAAGAGATATGGAAAGAGCACTACTCATCTGGGCATAGAATATTGTTGGTTGGAGAAGGAGATTTCTCCTTCTCTCTTTGTTTAGCCACGCACTTTGGATCTGCCCGCAACATGGTTGCCACTTCTCTCGATTCCGAGGGTAAGTGGATCGCTAGTCATTTTGATTCATTCATCCAAGTAAAGTAAAATACATAATTATGTAAATTTTGGGTAATCGCAGAAAGGATTGCGAGCAAGTACAGCAATGCTATCGGGAATGTAAGGGAGCTTGAAGAAAGAGGATGCACAGTGATATATGGGGTGGACGCCAAGAACATGAGTCAACACGACTGGCTCACCACTCAGAGGTTTGATAGGATTGTGTACAACTTCCCCCATGTTGGCTTTCTCTACCGCGAGGATAGCTACTGCCAGATTCAGTACTAACTTTTTTTTTCCTTTGGTCTTCCCAATCCACTTATTTTCAATCTTGAATTTTGATGATGGGATAAATTGGTATTGATTCATATGCTGTTAGGTTGAACAAGAGATTGGTGAAGGGCTTCCTCAAGAATGCTAAACTTCTTCTGAGAAAATATGGGGGAGCAGCAGCAGAGATTCATATCAGCCATAAACAAGGGCATCCTTACGACAAATGGGAGCTGGAGAGGAAAGCAGAGAAGGTAGGGCTTCTTCTCAGTGAAACAGTGCCTTTCTGCAAAGACGACTATCCCGGTTACGATAACAAGAGAGCCCATGGCACCTTCTCTGACGCCTCTTTCCACCTTGGCGATTGCATTACTTACAAGTTCACCCTGCCCCGCCCTGCCCTGGCCCCCTAATTCTTAACCCTTGTTGTCTTAACTCCACCATCGCTCCTTTGCTTTGCGGCAGTCAGTCTCCCCGTTATGCTGCAATGCAACGTATACATAAAATAGTGTAATTGGGAGAGAGGGCCCTGTTCTTGTTTCTCTCTTGTTAGTGTGATATGTGAATCAATGAAAATAATATGGCTTTGCTCGTCCCGTTTTACCACTTGCAAACTAGAATCTAAGGGGGTGTATTCAATTAGGATTTTAATAGATTTTTTGGAGCTATAAAAATCAAGTGGTATTCAATTATGATTTTTAAGTAATCAATAAAAATCTGATTGTATTCAATTAGGATTTTAATATCATTAATGTAAGTCTGGTGGTATTCAATTAGGACTTTCAAAAGATTAGAAACAATACGGTGGTATTCAAAAACTTACCGATTTTGAGATATTTTATTAAATAATGTATTTTGTGAGATTTTTCAGTGGATGATATAAATACCAAATCCCATAAAAAATCACACCCCCCTACATCTGATTCTCAAGTCTGCTTCCCATCTGATTCTCAAGGCTCCTACTCACCGTGCTTTCCAGGTAACTCTTCTATTTCTCTTTGTTTTTTTTTTCTTGTTGCGTGAGGAAGCATTCATACTTATCACCTATGCAATCCGATGGTGTTATGCAAATTCTGTGCGTTGCCAATTTGTCGTACTAGTGAAGTCAATACAGAGATACTAAATTCTTTGAGTCTTTATTTTACTATGCGGAGAATAACTAGATGTTACAAGAACAAATTGTTTAACAGAGCTCATACATATGAAACAAGAAAATATAACATTTGAAGCTACAAGAACCATGTAGCATTAGGAACGGAAAAACCGTGTAGCATTAGGCAGTGACGAACCTGTCAACATGGGAACTTTCTTTTGAGTTGTCCTTGTGTAGTGATTATGTGTTTTTAGTCCACTACCTAAATCGTGTTTTTTTTCCCTCGAAATAAACAAACTGTCACTTTCTGATTAAAAAAATATATAAACTATGTCTTGAACCCGGTGCCACTGCCACCAAAAGATATATATATCATATATATATATATATATATTGGAGAACTGGTTATTAGTGCTAAGACTCATAGGATACTTATGGATCCAAAGTCCAACGTGAGATATTACCAATGCTTACTTATTAGTCCAACGTGAGATATTTTTATGGAAATGATTACATATTATAATCATACTCATTACACTGCCAAATTAGTTCATTACCAATGCTTTTAATCCAAAGTCGATTTATGGACAGCAGAAGCACAACAAAATTACACAAGTAACCCACTAGTTGCAGCAGAAAGTTCAAACAACATTCTACTTTTATGACCCATTTGAGCGCTAAACCAGTAGTAACCGATTTTGCATTAATAAAAGGTCCAAGGAGAGAATTAGAAATACCAGTGATTTACTATACAATGGGCCAGTAATAGGAAGCTGCGAAATTTTCCAATATTTGCCAATTTACTATAGAATGCATGCTTATGCCTTTATGTTTGAATTATGAATTTGCAAATTAGCACTCTGTTGCCTTCCGAAATTTTCCAATATTTGCCAATTTCCAATAATTATTGCATGCTTATGCCTTCCGAAATTATGTTTTCCTCTTAAATTAGCACTCTGTTGCTTTCTGTCTATATTTACTATTTAATGAGAACTTCTATTGTATTGAACTATTGACCAAATGACAGTTTTGGAGTGTATCATGTTTGCAATTTCTAAATAAATTATCGATAAAATACTAGCTTAGTGTGGTAAAGCCTTTGCTTATAATTGCTAAAAATGGAGATGTTGTATGCTAGGTTTTAAGGATTGTTGAACATGCTTGAGGGTTGTGTATTAAAGAGTACATGTTTGTTCTCATATATTCCATCATTGTTGTTTGAGGTAAAATAGTGAAAATTATGTGTGATATATGATATAATAGTAAAAGAAGTTTCTCTTACATGTATGATGTAGTAAAATGAAGGATTCACAACAAGGAAAGGACAAAGGAAAAGGAAAAAATTCCGATAATTATGAACTTTGGACTAAGGAAGAAAGCAATTTATTGTTAGAGCTATTGGTTGATGGTATCGGCCGAGGATGGCGTGATACTAATGGGTCAATAAGTAAGCAAACAATAGAAAAAAGAGTACTTCCTCGCCTAAATGAGAAAACCGTGTCTCCTAAAACATATAACAATTATGTGAGCCGAATGAGATGGTATAAGAAGCAGTTTGACAAAATGACTACTCTTATGCGTAACAACTCTGGATTTGGGTGGGACCCAATTGCAAAGAAGTTCACGGCTAGTGATGAAGTATGGGAAAATTACTTGAAGGTGAGCTTCATATTATATGCTCTTTCACTTACTAGATTGCTCTAATATTTTATTTATAATATATTAACAATCATCAATTTTTTTCCCTTTGCTAGTCCCACCCAAGTCACAAGAACCTTCAGACAGAAAGTGTTGCTAATTATGATGAGCGTCCGCTAACTCGACATCGAATTACTACCGTTGGGTATGATTATATACATCAGGCATTGAACGATGATCCCGCAATTTTTCGACAGGTATATAGGATGTATCCCGATGTGTTCCAAAAGTTATGCACTATCCTTCGAGAAAAAACACTCTTAAAGGATACAAGATATATTTGTGTTGAAGAAATGCTAGCAACATTTTTGCAAATTGTCGGTCAGAATTCTCGATATTGTGTCATTCGTAAAACATTTGGGCGATCACAATTTGCCACAAGTGAAAATTTTCACAAAGTTTTGAGGGCTTTGAACACAATAGCATCTGAGTTGATGGCTAAACCAGGATCCGGAGTGTTAGCTAAAATAAGAGAAAGTACAAGGTTTTATCCTTATTTCAAGGTAAGTGACAACCATTGCATAATATTATTATTAATGTTACTATCATATTATTAATATTATTAATATTATTATTATTATTATTATTATTATTATTATTATTACTTTTATTATTATTATTATTATTATTATTATTATTATTATTATTATTATTATTATTATTATTATTATTATTATTATTATTATTATTATTATTATTATTATACCATTACATTTTCCAATTATTGCAGGATTGCATTGGAGCTATTGATGAAACACATATTCCAGCAATAGTGAGGGGACGCGATGTTAGCAACTATCGTAATCGACATGGAAATATATCCCAAAATGTATTAGCAGCTTGCAATTTTGATTTGGAATTCATGTATGTTCTTAGCGGATGTGAGAGTTCGGCTCATGATTCAAAAGTGTTAAGTGATGCTCTATCAAGGAGAAATGGTCTTAAAGTTTCTCAAGGTAAATACTTATCTTTTTGGTTGGAAATATGTTTTTATTTCTATGTTGCATAATAATACATACATATATATATATATATATATATATATATATATATATTTATGTACGTAGTGTATAATTAGGTAAATATTTCTTAGTGGATTGCGGATTTGCCAACCGACGCCAATTTTTAGCTCCGTTACGAGGTGTGCGATACCATCTCCAAGATTTTGCAGGTCATGGTCGTGCTCCGTTACTGTATATATGTCATTTACATTACCTCATAACTGAATTACACATACGCTAAATCTGGAATCATTTTTACACTCTAGATCACTATGTATCACCTATGCTTTAATATTAAGCAAGAGGCCGGGACAGTGAAAACCCCATTTAAGAAACCTCTTCTCAGTTCTCACCTTACAAAAATCCAAACCCCCCATGAAATCAACATCCAAACAATAAACACCCGCCACTGGGGGCACAATTGACACCCACAACTAGACGAAGAAGTATCAGTAACACCAACAGGAAACCTACAGTCACCAATAGAAGGGTCTAGGAAAGTCACCATACCAAGCCCATCGAAATCGCAGCTCCTTTCACTTTGCATTTGCAGCTGATAGTAGCTATTGAATGCATACGAGATGTTTCCCTTTGCTCCGATTTCATTGCATGAACCCCCATAAGTGAGTGTGGTGCAATCTGCAACACTACAGGCAAGTTTCATATGGTTTGCTACACCAGACAAATCCCTAGATGGGTTTGCCACACACCATCTAGACGGGAGATACTCCACATTCTTTGCATCTTTTAAACCTCTGCTGCCTAAACCAAGGTTCAATTGATATTTAGCCTGCCCATCGAAGGAATAAATCCCCCAGTGCCTTTCAAAGTTTCCTGGAAGCGTGCTCTTGGCCCCTTCATCAAGTAGACTGAAAATATATACATCCACAGGTGGGACACCTGGTCTTAGAGGGGTTCCTTTGTTACTTAGGACATGACTTATGAGACCTTGGTTAAATGCCCTTGCAGCGGTGAGATTCGCACTCATGGCTCCATCTGTAGGCCAACCTACCTCCCCAATAACTATGGGCATTTGACCATATCCAAGCTTGCTGAGGGCTGCAACGAGCGTGTCTAAGTTTCCATCAAATGCATTGTAGTAAACATTGGAACCATCTGTAACTGGATGGCTAGTCCCCTCGAAGAACGCATAGTCTTGAGGAAAATCTGAGCTTCCATACAGATTAAAAAATGGGTAGATATTGACTACAAAAGGAGAACCATTTGAGTTGAGAAAGGTAACAAGTTGAGTCATAATTTGTGTCAATTCAGGCCGAAATGCCCCCTGAGAAGGAAGAGAAGACTCATAGGCATCAGCATTGCAAGGGACGACTAACTTCACATAGGTTGCAAGATTCACTTTCGCCAAGGACTGCTGAAGATTGAGCAGTGCAGGCATGACATATGACTGAAATTGACCTGAGTAACTTGAAAGGAAGGGTTCATTTCCTACTGCAATATACCTGTCATCATAAGGCAAGAATAAAAAAACCAAAGTCTTTAATTTGTTGCAAAGTTGATAAGTAAACAGATGAAGAACTAACAGTTTCTTCCTTGAAAAATTATTCAAATGTCAAGTTTTTTTTTTTTTTTTTATAAATGAAGTGTCAATTGGCAGCACAGCAGTAGTGCATCTTGCGGAGTACATCAGTCTATGATAATGAATAACGAAGTTGTTTACTTTTATTTTGCTAGAATCAACCAAACCAATTAAGGAGAGTAACGAAGTCTAAATTTAAAAAATAATGAAGGAATGAATGGATGAATATACTAACATAATAAATGAGGAATTACAAATTTACAAGAGAAAAGAGGAGAGGGTGATGGATGGAAGACGAAGAGGATGATGGATGGAAGACGGAGAGGATGATGGATGGAAGACGGAGGAGAGGGTGATGGATGGAAGACGGAGGAGAGGATGATGGATGGAAGACGGAGGAGAGGATGATGGATGGAAGACGGAGGAGAGGATGATGGATGGAAGACGGAGGAGAGGGTGATGGATGGAAGACGGAGACGAACCTGATGTCGACACCATTTCTAACAATGTATCTGGAGACATTGTGGCGAACCCATAAATCGGAGGCATCAGTAGAAGAGCTCAAGGCGGCCAGCATCTCATTTGGGATTGCAATCATGAGTTGGATCCCAGTACCCATGAGAGCCTGCATACAAGCTGTGTCTGCATCGAAAAGTTTCACCTTTGCAATCTTGTTTTGTTTCAAGAGATCTACCGCTGTGGAAGGCTTGAGCCTATGAAACGAGACGGTCCCCCAGTTCACTCCAATAGCTGATTCTGCTCTTCTTGGACCCCAGCACAAACCCACTACTAAAGAATAAAAAACCACAGCTGCTGTTAATTTCAAGCTGGGTTCCAACATTTTTTCTGCGAAAACTGAAACCCCAACACTTAGTGATTTTGACTCAGACTATACATTCATTCACTAAAGAAGCGGCAGCCGGTATATACGCGGCGGGTCGACGTCATTATGGCAACTGGAGGCCAGAATCCAGATACAGAGCGAGAGGCGTGGTGGGTTTCTGGGTTACACAGAGGGAATGATATAACTAAATGGTTGGGGCGATCTTGGAATAAATTAACAGGGGCAATAAACACAAGGAAAAGAGTAAAGTAGAAGCGCCTCCCATTCTCACTGGACCGTCCATTGCAATAATATTGATGATGCAGTTTGGAAAATGACTCATATACCCTCCAGTAATAGCGTGCCACACCGCCGACTGCCAAGTCGACGAGCAAATGATAAACGCTATGAATATGTAATGTGCGATGTGACAATGACATGACATTCCCCCAACTTCCTACCGGACCTACCCCCAATGAAGGGAAACGACGTAACAAGTAGTGCTTCCACAGATATGATTTCATACTGATTAGAAGATATGATTTCATACTGATCCCTCGCTTCCTCCTCCTCTACCACTGTCTAGTCTTTATAGACAACGCAATTTATTTGGACAATGAGGTCGACCTGTAGTAAGGGTTCCCATTTTGTCTAGTTTTTGAAACGAACTTGTCGAGTTACCATAATATGAATTTTAACTTTTGCTTCAAACAAGCCTACCTAGGGAATTACAGTCGCAACAAGGCCCTCGATCAGCTACTTTTTTAATACAACCCCGCACCAAAGACCGTTGCTGATGAGCAATTTAGGAGATGCTTTATTCTTCCAACAAACAACCTTTACTTGTTACTTTTCTTTACGTCTTTCCTGCCGCCTTGTAGATATAAAGTCATGCATGGCCAGGAGTGCGGTTAGATTAGAGGTCCACCTGTAAAAGATGATCCAACCAGCAAGAATTTCATATATTCTAATTCAACGACAAAGATGGAACACTTTGGAAAAGTTATAAAGATAAACCAACACTAGGTCAAGATAATTACACCCATTGTCTACAGGCTAGTTTCTACAACTCAAATAGTTGGTGCATTCAGCTAGCCTATAATAGCTAGAAAATTAAGTCGATTTTCTCTTTCGTAATAGTCATATAAATCCTAGAAAGATCAAGTAGATTAATTTAGAACATAAAAAAGAAGTATAGAGCGCGTAGTAGTAGTAATCTTAATCAGCAACAAGGTACGTACTAATTAAGCTAGCTAAGGTGCTAGACTAGGCATGAAAATCAGGCTGGTTGGTGACTGATCTGACCCAGGCCCATTTGTGGTCTTTTGTGTCGACTTCATTTTTAGCGTTGGCAACCTCTTGGAGTGGAATGTAAGCATAGTTGCCATTGATTGGGCCAGAGACGAAGCCAGTATAGCCTGCCATCACTCCATGAATTGCTGAATGGGCTACAAGCGCGCAGTACAAGTTATCTGTAGCATTTGCAGGGCACCGCCCGTATCATGTACGTGGGATCTATGTAATTGACACTCATCAGCTCATTTTCATCTTCATCATGTTGGTGCTCCCTCTTCCATCACTTGTTTAGGTCCGATTTCAACCATGCAGCCAACGTCGAGGAACACCGGATTCCCTGATTCATCCGTAGGAGGAGTAGTAGTAGCTCTATTAGCCTGTGCATTCATCTTCATCTTCGTAAGATCCTGTCCGGCTCCCTCAGCCACTACCAACACTGCATGCCCATTCTCCCTTAATCTCTCACCAAGAAATTGAAATAGGCCTCCCTCTCCTTCAAGGTAAAATTGAATTTCCGGAATTAGGCAGCAGTCTACATCACGGCTGCTCAATGTTGCATGGAGATCAATATGTCCCGTGCTTCGACCCATTAACTTCACTAATCCTATTCCATTCACTGCACTTTCAGCCTCCACATCAGCGGCACTGATTGCCTGCTGTGCCGTCTCTACTGCTGTCGCGAACCCAAAAGACCTGTCAAAGATCTACCTACATCATTATCTACTGTTTTCGGAATCCCCGTCACACCGATCTTCAGTTTTCGTCTACAAATCTCATCAAATATCTTCACTGCCCCGCGCATTGTGCCATCTCCACCTATGATGTACACCTGATACAATCGCAAACATAAGATACATCCCAATTACGCAATATATAACCTATTACATAATAATGTTATTTGAACACGTTATTAAATTGGCCCCATTCAATAATAAAAAATCATAATACTAAGTGATTTAATTTATTAAAATAACATTGTTTTATTAATAATAGATCTTAATTGATAATTGACCTAAGTGATTTAATTTATTAAAATACCATCGTATATTATTAATAATAGATCTTAATTGATAATTGTTGATACCATATCAACCCAGACCAACCTGAGGCTTAACACCTCCAGCCCAAGCCCACTCGGACATACAAACCCTAGCAAAGGCCTGGCCAAACCCTACACGTGGACAGACCCCAGCATTCCACGTGTCGGTCTCACAGTGAATGCTCATTGTCCCACATCGGAGAAATAAATTCATTGCACACATCACACTCATACAAAATGGGTTCACTTTTCCCTATAAAGGTAACTAAGCATGAACTATTAACATCTACTCTTACGAATTACTATTCGCCACTCACTCCTTCACACAGACCCACCACTGAGCAGGTCTGCCCAAGGACACATGGCTGAGCAGCATTCGTCTCCTAAGTTGGCACATTTTGTGCATCAGCTGTTTGGCGTCGTCTGTGGAAATTCTGACTGAGTTTGCCCATCACTCTACTAAGCCAAGCACCACAATCCCTTGTCATCAGTTAGCATGCAAGACGATGTGGAAAACAAAGTTACACCAGCACCGGGTCGGGGACAAATGGATACGTCCCTCGACGTGATCCGAGCACGGGAAAAACTACAGCGTGACATGACCGAGATCAAGGCCAACGACACTTAGGCCGATGTGCACTACACCGAACAGAACGGGCAGTACACCGACGTGGTGACCCAACTGCAGGCCACATAGGCCGAGCTAATCGCTCGTTGCGCTGAGGACGAGGCTCGAGGGGCCGAGAGGGTCATGGCTAACTGTTCCGAGTGCGCCGAGCGAGTCTTTAGAACGACCGAGAAGGAAAAAGCCGCCACCATAGTCGCACTGATCGACAAGGCCTCCAAACTTCTGGTTATAACTGGGAGAGGCGCTCATGGAATCAGAATCTTCTGCAATGCCTGTGAGGCCCTGAGCTAGATCTCTGGACCGGAGTGTAGACAGCTCAGCTTGATTCGATTCGAATTTCCCTAGGAGAAGGGTCTACCGGCGATGGAGCAGACCAGTTGGATACATTGTGCGACAGACCCACATCAGCCATCTCATGGCGGCAATCACGCTCTTATCTCAGTCACGGAGGGTGCTGACTCATCCCAGGAAATCCTCAACACACATCGGTCAGACCAACCCCCACGCAGCAATCGGTCCAAGGAAACAGAGGGAATTCATTCCGACGGGATACCTACCGACATGCTCAACGTGCCGACCACCAGTGCTCGAGCAAGGCCCCCATTGCCAACCCACTCGTCCAACAATTACTCGACCGAGTAAAATGCCTTGAGGCCCAGAAAGGGTCGCCCCAGACACATACATGGGGTAGACCCAGGTTGGGTCCTTTTACTGATCGGATCAATTGCTTCTAGCATCACCAAGAGATCAAGTCACTCAAGATACCCCTCTACACGGGAAAGATAGACCCGATCACCCACCCCAACGACTATTGGTCCGCTGTTGTCTTCACAAGCCTAACCGACGAGGGTCGGTCTCGTCGTCAGCACTACCCTCACCGAGGCCGCAATCAACTAGTTCTAGCGAATGGAACCCGATTCTATCATTTTTTTTAAACATCTCGCCAATGTCTTTTTGAATCAGTTCATGATCCAGACAAACCGACTGTTCTCAGCAGAGGAACTTTTCCTCCTAAAATAAGGAGAGACCGAGACGCTGCAGAAGTATGTAGCCTGTTTCAGTCTATAGTACTCTCACTGCACTGAGATCGGCGACAAAGCCGCCCTCACCGCTTTCAATGGCGGTCTACACGAGTCCCAATTCAGGTACGCCGCACATACCCAAAGTTAGTCTACTTATAATGAATTAATGAAACAGGCGGCGATCCACGCCAAGGCCGAGCTACTGACTAACAACGGAAATGCTACACTAGCCAACACTTATCGGCCCAGCATAGGGGACTCAGTCAACATATACTGACTGAGCCACTCCAGCCCCCAACCTATCCATCAGCAGCTGGCCCCGGGCCAGAACAAGTACCAGAACTCCCCAAATGGGAAAAGAAAAGACTATTCCACTTCCTACTGCACGGAGAAGAAGGGCAAGAACCACTACCACCATCCAACACAGGGCTAGCAAGATCACAAGCAAAATGAAAACCACACCGAGCGCCCTTCGCCTCGGTACAAATATGAGACCTACACGGCCATGAACACTTCCTGCGAGAACGTGTTGATGAATGTGGAGGACGTGATCCCTAAACCAACTTGGACCCCCGCCACAAGTCGACTGGACAAGAACAATGGCGTCTACTGCCAATACCACAAGTATAACAGTCACAACATTAACCAATGCGTAGCTTTCAGAGGCCTGGTGGAGGCATTGGTCCAGAACAGCAAGATCAACCAATTCTTGCAGAAAGCACCACAACAGCCCCGCCACCCCTAAATCAACACGATCATTGGGGCACCTCCATCGCTTCACCTTTGGCATCCAACCGAGCCAGGAAGGACTTCCTCCGCACCATAAAACACAACCAGCAAATCTTCCAGGTTAAGGAAGGAAGAGCCCGAAAAATAACAAGGACCTACTGGGAAACCATATCTTTCTCAAAGGAGGAGGAACGTGGAGTGATCTACTCGTATGACGATTCGTTCTTCATCTGGACCCTTATTCACAATTTTGATGTCGTTCGGATCATGATCGATACAGGCAGCTCGGTCAACGTCATCTTTATGGATGCCTACAAAGAGCTCAATAACAGGGAGACCGACCTAGACCGATCACCGACCCCACTCTTCAGCTTCACGGGGGACTCGATCGTCCCTGTCAGCAAGGTTAACTTCCCTCTAACGATCGGGGAAAATCTGAAACGTGCCACCATCATGGGCCTTTTCCTGGGGGTCAATTGCTCGGATGCCTACAATATTATCTTGGGACGCGGTCTGATCAACCAGCTCCAAGCGGTCGTCTCCACCCACTTTCTGCTCATGAAGTTCCCCACCCCATGAGTATCGGGCAGGTCCGAGCGGACCATATGGTAGCTCAGACTTGCAATTCTACCATTCTTGCAAGGAAGGCCATCACCCAGCTGGCAAAAACTATGGCTGTCACTGAGTCCACCTACGAGACCGACCTAGTCGATGCCCGAGTTACCCAGCACTTGTGCAATGGGTCGATCTAAGACCCCCGCGATCACTCAACTACACCACACCCTCAACCGATCAAGGAGGTTGAGGAGATCGTACTCTCACACAACTTCACCGACAGGAAGGTCAAGATAGGTACAACACTGAGCCCGGCCCTTTGCACCGACCTGATCAAATTCCTACCTGACAACGCTGAAGTCTTCGCATGGTTCTATGCAGACATGCCTGACATCTCAACCTACGTCATTTGCCACCGACTCAGCATCAGCCTAAGTTTCAAACCAGTCGAGCAGAAAAGACACATCTACGATGCCGAGTGGACCAAGGAAATGAAAGCAGAAATTGTCAAACTCAGTACTATCCACTTTATCCGCAAGGTAGTCTATGCCGTCTGGGTGGCTAACGTGGTTTTAGTGAAGAAACCTTATGGTGGATGGCACATGTGCATTGATTTCACAAATCTGAATAAGGCATGCCCCAAGGACAACTTCCCCCTGCCCAAGATTGACCAACTGGTCGACGCCACTGTTGGGCACTAGCTACTTAGCTTCATGGATGCCTACTTGGGGTACAACCAAATCTTCATGCATCCTGCCGACTAGATTCACACCACCTTCCGCACCGACCACAACTTATATTGTTACAACGTGATGACCTTCAGACTGAAGAATACTAGGGCAACCTATGAGCGACTAGTCAACTATATGTTTGCTGACCAGATTTGCAAAACTATGAAGGGTTACATAGACGACATGTTGGTCAAGAGTAAAACAACCGACCAACACATTACCAATCTCACTTGGATGTTCGCGGTCTTAAGGAAGTTCATGATGCGTTTGAATCCGGCCAAGTGTGTTTTTGTGGTCGGCTCGGGTAAGTTGCTCAGCTTCATGATCTGCCAACGTGGCATCAAGGCCAACCCTGAGATGATCCATGCCCTTCTAGACATGAAGAGTCCCCAGACACCGAAGGAAAACCAGAGCCTGACCAGCCGAGTGGCAGCTCTGGCCCAATTCATCTCGAAGGCCATAGACATGTGTGTCCCCTTCTTCAAAGCTCTCAAGGCACGATCCAAACACATTACCTGGATCGAGGAGTGCAACAAGGTCTTCATCGAGCTGAAGGAATATATAAGTCAATCACCATTACTAGCCAGACTGAAGACTGGCGAACCTCTCATCATATACCAGTCGGTCTCTAACTCTGTTGTTAGCTCTATCTTCATCAAGAAGACTAATGGAGTTGAGCACCCTACCTACTATGTCAGTCGAGCACTGTAAGACGTTGAAACCAGGTACACTAACCTCAAAAAACTTCTCATTATTTTTTCCAGGTAATTTTGATCATACTTTTAGGCCCACGCCATCATTGTTCTAACAAACCGCCCACTCCGCCAAGTACTGCAGAAACCAACACATCTAGTCGGCTGTTAAAATGGGCTATCGAGCTTAGCTAGTTTGACACCCGACCCTCCAACTCAGCCTTGGCTTGCCCAACCTCCCTTTGGTCCCTCTCCTTCTTAACCCGCTCGAGCTTGGCCCTTAGGCGGTCGGCCTCCTCAGCTACCGACCGAACATCACTAACCTCTTCATAGTACATACTAAGATGAGCCTTCTGCTGGTCTAAAATCTGCTATTGAACCTGAATTTTCTGCTCCAGCTCTACCTTGGCTTTGATCTCTAACTTAGCCTTCTGCGACCGCCGAGTTAAGTTGGCTGACTCCTCCTTCAATTTGTCTTTCTCTTTGTCAGCTGTGGCAACTCGCCTCAGAGCGTTTGAATAGTTGATGAACTTTTTACTGAGGGACTGCACCGACAGACCAAAAGTTAGAAATATTCAAACAATGGCATACAAAAATTCACAAGTATAACTTTGACCGAGTACTTACGTGGGAGGTAATGAGGAGAAACTTGGACATCTGCTCGGACATAGAGCCTTTTGGAAGCTCGTTCATCTCGAACAATTCCATCGTAGCACCGCTTGCAACACCATTATTGACCGGCAGCAGCTTCTCACGCATCACCACCGAGACGTCCTCCCACTTGGCGTCCAATTTAGCAAAACTTTCCAAACCGAGTCCCCTATGGTCTGCCATCTCTTCTTTTTTCCGACCGACTAGGTGACGAGATGGTGGGAGAGGAGGATGATAGGGAGGCATTGTAGGAGCTGAGGAGCCACTGCAGGATGAGAAGGAGGGATTGAAGGATTCACCGATCGCGGAACAGACAGCAATGGTTCAAAGATGCACGTAGAAACCTCCTGCTAGTGAGCGGGAGACCGAGGGAATGCTTTGGTAGGAAACGGTGGAGAAGGGTAGGCCACATCTCGAATCAAGGGCGAGGGCTAGGGGAACACTCTGGTGAGGTACGGAACACCGGTACGAGTCCTTCCTTCCACAACAGACTTTTTGAGGGACCTGCATCTCCCACTCGATGTCGTTTGCCATAACCTCGATCTCGATCGACCCCTCAGACTAACCCATTGTCCTGCGGTCCTTAACACTATTCCCATCCAATTCAATCATCGGGGGAACATTCTCACTGACCAGCCTAGACATCAAGACGACCGACTCAGAGGATGGAGTAGTTGACTTCGACACCCCCCCCCCCCCCCCCCGAGACGACTTGGACTCACTAGCGTTTGGCTGGGACGAGACCTCGATCGGTACAGTCTTTGCTACCTTGGGCACCTTCTTCGACTTGGTCTTCTTGTCAAGGCCCATCAGTCGGCTGGCACTCAACGCCTTCTTCCTCTTCTTCCCGACTCGTTCTGTGGAGGGAGTCCCGGTCGTCCCATCCTCTTTCTCTAGCTCGGTCGACTTCGTCATCTTTTACTTCTCCGCTTAGCTGGCCTCATGTGCCGCTCGGGCTATGCGTCCCTTAGCGTCTTTAGGAGAAACTTGTAAAATAGGACAAATGCCAGCATACCAACCTACGTTGGGAATCATTTACTCATGAAACACATAAAAAAAGTATCATTTACCAAGATTGTGGATCAGACCGACCTCGTGCAACACTTGCGGCACCCGGAGGATGTCTTTATGGCACTAAGTTGGACTACACATCTTCCTGACCAGCTCAAAGATGATCTTCTCCTCCTGTGACGCGGTCACCACTAGAAGAGTACCTACAAAAGCACAGTCAAGTCAATCCACATCATACCGACCAGTATCATAAAAATAGTCACAATAAGGATAAGCAGACACATGGACCAACCCTCGAGGCTCAGATCTTGGAAGACCATGGGAATGCCCTCTCCTCCACAGTTCTCACCAACAAATACGAACTTATGTTTATATGTTTTCTAGGAGGACGGCAGACTGTAGATGTACTTCCCTCTAGACATCTTGTCCCTGCACCGAGCATGTACCCAACCTTTACCCTGCTGCTGCTGGGCAAACTCGTACAAATACACTACTTGGGCGTAGGTCGGTGAACTCTGCTTACGGACCTATCGGGACCACCTAACCACTGATTAACCTCACTAATCCCACCTTAATCACACTACTAATCCCGGCTCTCGGGACGGGTTGTTACAATCTACCCACCTAAAAAGAATTTCGTCCCCGAAATTCCGCAACTAGTTCTCGACACCTAGGGTCTCCTACCTGGTAATCAACACTGGGTCAACAACAACTTCTCCTGGGTTTCCTGTCTATCATCTCCACCTTGGGTATTTCACTCTATCTCCAACTACCAGTTACCTTTCATGGTGTACGCAAGGGAATCTCTATGAACAGAAAACAAAGATATTTTAGAATACCTCATTTAAGAGTACCCGATAGAATTCACAGAGCACATCCTCACGTACAACTACAGACACTTCCCTACTAGTTGACTCTTCCCTCGGTTGTTACTTCGGCCTCTATCGGAATAAATCTACAAAGTCCTATAGGCAAACTCTAGCTTGTGGGTTCTCTCCTTCCATAACCTCATATCGATCAGTTATAATCACTCTTTTCCTATTTCCTCCGTCATCCTTCAACGGAACTCACCATACCGCTCCAGGTCATCTAGGGAACATCCTAGACTCTACCCCGGGATCCAACAACAATGACAGGACCCATCCCAATCCCCCCGGGATTACCATGGAATGTGCCCTGCTCCCGTCCAACAAGGGGTGTCAGACAAAGGATGACCAAGAGCCACTGCCCAAACAGGGCATCCAGAGTGCACAAGGATCGATGGAGGAGATGTGCAATGTCCCAGTCTCTGCTGCAATCGCATCTGTGATCAACCTGAAGGGCATTAAAACCAAAAGCTGTGAGTGGACAAAAACCAGTAAGTTCATCAAATACATTTATAAGACATTTATGCCCTCCAATAAAAACGTATGCATGCCACAAAAACCAGTAACCAAAACGTTTGCTCAACCGAGCCCTTAGGGCCAAAGCCCAAAAACCGTTAACCAAAAAAAACCAAGTGTGGGAACTCAGCCCAAAACCGTGGAATACCACCACCATACATATACGACCATGTGGGTCACCACCCACTACCATAAATGAACATTAATTCATTAAAATCACACAATCATAAATCCACCCGGAAAGCCATTTCATTAATTCGTATTTTACCATTACCATCACCAGCATCCCTGATGCTAGACGTCCCTGACGTCATGTCTCACGGTTTCATAAGCTACGCGTGCTGCCCGGGGTCTCTCCGGGTCCATATATCTGACATCCCTGATGTCTGACGTCCCTGACGTCAATCATAGCAATCCTGCTCCTGAGTCATCATACGGTCCGGCTGCTCCGTATAATGACCCCTCGCAGGCAATGCACCGTGACTTCCCCAGTGTCCCAGACATCTGGAGGAGACCATCATATATCCTTGTATCCAGATGGTATATGGAAAACAGTTTTATTAAATCCTTTTATCACATCATTACAATGGGCCCTGCCCGAAATTTCCATAAAACCACGTAATCCCATTTAGGGTCCCTGACCCAAAATCACAATTATTAAATATAGGGTCCCTGACCCAAAATCACATTTATAATCCAACTGGGCCTCATGCCCGATTTTATGAACCACTGGGCCCACGGCCCGATTTGTAAACCAACTGGGCCCGCAGCCCGACTTTATAAACCCACTGGGCCCACGGCCCGAATTCACAAATCAACTGGGCCCCTGGCCCGATCATATAACTCAAATGGGTCTCAGCCCGATTTCATTAACCAACTGGGCCCCCGGCCCGATTCTCAAATGGACTCCAAGTCCGAAATTTCCAAAACATGTGGGCCTCAAGCCCGAGTTCATATTTCCAATTTCAAAACCATTTCATCATATTATTTATTTAACCACAAGCACACAAAACCGTAAATAAACCGTTAATCCCGATATACGTGAAATACGGAAAACACCTCGAAATACGTGCAACATATCCAAAATCAATGCTCACAAATACCATCATAGAAATCATGTATATAAACCATATAACACATTTAAGCATGCATAGGATTTATAAAACCAAAGTCCACTCACAGACCGTTTTAACCGTGTGCCTCGATACGCGTGCCACCGGCCCTCCCGGGCCACACCACTATCACCGGGACTCCCAATCCTGTCCAAATCACATTAGAGGGTTACTAACCTCATCATTAACATCCTATCAAAGTCCCGTAATTTTCCCGAATTTTTACTTATTTTTAAACTTAATTTAAAACCTTCAGACATCCCGAACAATATCGAGACGGTGTCCGATCGACACGAAACCAATTCCAAAATGTCCGTTACATTAAATGGAACAGAAGTCATGTTGACCTCACCTCGAGATTCGTGTCCACGCGCCGCCACGGGCCGCCGTGAGTGGCCGCGCGTGAAACTCACGCGCCTGCTACAGTGTCACCAGCCCAACCCGTTTGTCTGGTAAACGGGTTCAATTCACCCGCGACACAACCCGGTTCGAATCCTGCCAATTCGATCCTAATTCCTTCAATTGATCAATCCATTAGCTTCGTTTTAAGTCCAATTATAAGTCTGTAAACTCAATTACACAAATCCTTACCCAGATTCCCACGATTCGATGATGATCCACGAAGAACACCCGGTCACTGTTCAATCATGGAAGTCCCTCAATTGATGCAGGTTTCATCCAATTGATGATTCCAGAAGCATCAATGGACCATGAGGAACAATTCCCCCACATCAATTGCATCAAACCGGTGCTCAAACGTCACGACTCAAACTCGAGCACCGTCACTGTTCAACAGTGGAGTTTTGCCATTCTCCAACGTTTTCCTTCAATTGATGATCCCAGAAGCATCGTGGGATCATGAGAAAGCATTTCCCCACAACAATTGAATCAATCACAGCCCCAAACTCCACGACTCAGCCTCGATTTCTTCCTCTGTCACCAAGCTCGATCAGAGCCAAAACGGCACAATTCCTTCTCGTTTTTGATGTGGATCGACTCGTCACAACCTCAGGAAGATGTTTGTAACCTCCAATTCGATCATCACAACCCAATTCCCAGTATTCGAATTTTCCCCCCAATTTTCCCGAAATCCAAAATCCAAAATTCGACACCCTCACAACCCCTCGTGTTTCCCCGTTAATTCAATCATCATAGTCTCCCATTTTCTCACAAGAACAGCAGAAGAAGGGAGCCAATTCTCCCAGTTCATACTCTCCCTAAATCATGTACGGTTTGAAAGAAAAACAAAGGAAAAGGAAGGATAATGGTGGATAAGGAATGATGATGTTGTAATGATGGTGTTGGGAGGAAAACATGGAGCTGGAAACAAGGGATGGGTGACACTTGTCACTCATCCGGATGTGCACAGTCAACGGTCACTATTCATTATTATATTATTATTTTAATCCCGGCCTCGGTTCGTTAGTTCGTTTCCTTGACCATAACGTCGTCGTCGGATCTCCGATTTCGGCATGCCGCCTGTCGTTGGATTCGTATCGACGATACCTACGTAACGGTCCTTGGCCCTCGTCCATCGGACCTCCCGATCAAAAAGTCAACATTTGGCCCCTAACAAGCCAAATTACCAAAATACCCCTCAACTTCCGAACACCATAACTTTCTCTACGAATGTCGGAATCGAACGTGCCGCCTGTCTATGAACTCGTGACGTCCCGAACTACGTCACGGTCATCGGTCAAAGTCCATTTGACCGCCCGAACAAAAAGTCAACATTTTGCCCACGACCAGGGGCAAAACGGTCAATTCGCACAATTTGTCCGATTCCGCCCTACTAACCACCGTTCAACCTCACTAATCAAGATTAGTCACTAAACTAATCCCGGAATTCGGGACGGGTCGTTACAATCTTCCCTCCTTAATAAATTTCGTCCTCGAAATTCCAACCGATCTAAACTCAACGTACTTCCCTCCTTAAAAAGTTTCGCTCTCGAAACTCGATTACCCTGATTCCACAGACACCCCGTGGAAAGTGGAATCGACCACACAACACGTGTACACCCGTACACCAACTAACCAGGCAAAACTTGTCTGCACTCTACGTACCACTAATACTCAAAACGCAACGACTACATTCGACCCCGTCGAATGACTGAAACTACTTGTTTCGAATTTGACCCCACTTGTCAAATCAACCCTCTCGTTGACGCAACAACTCGACGGTTCCTTTCCCACTCCCACTAGGAGTCAGCTGACCCCACTCAACAATCTATGTTGACACATCCTGACAAACTGTCACCACACAGTTGTTGTCAGTCGAAAACTGACACTAGACTCACTCGTGGCTACACATGCCACCAACGTACTTAACTTAGTAAACGATTACCGACCTTTCAAACGACCTGTGTGTAATTAAACACATCGGAATTACCATGACCCATTGCATAGTAATGTCCGGTCCACAACCAATCCCATGGTATCGGAACCAATCCGACTACCAACACGTTCACCAACATACCTCGGGTATATCCCGTATACCGTAACTAGACATCACAAGTCTACAAGTATTGTACCTCGAACCATGTACGAAGTACACACATCTACCTAATAACCAGACTACAACCACCTAGGTCATAGCCGAACGCGTTCCAATAATGGAGTACGTTTGCCCAATCCAGCATGAGACAAAACGAAACTCCACCCAACATCTAGTTCCAATTCCGAATCCAAATCCGCAATTTCGTAAGAAATCCCGGATCCAAACCCAGACATCACAGTTTAACTCATTTCCAATTCCGAATCCGAAATCATTATTCCGTAAGCTAGCATTTGGAATAATCATTCCGTACCCAAATTCAGAAATATACTTTCAAGTTCCAAAATCGAATTCTGAATCGTCACCCAGAAATGCGATTCCAAATCCCGAAATCTCCTTCACATTTACCAAGACACACCAAAACCTAACCTATCGGTTACCCGTTCAATACACTTGATTGACTTCATAGGGAAGCCAATCCAACCTCCACACGTCTAAGGTTGACAAAATTCAACTACCTTGGAAACCTACTCACCCGAGTAGAATACCATACGGGCCCCACTTCGAAAAGAAGTTCAATTCCGTCATTACGACTCACATACCCAAGTTCGTATCGATCCTTGTCATTCCACCTAGGAAAACCAAGGATGATCCAAAATAATGACACCAATACTCATCATACGTGGATGCAACAAAACTCACTGCACTCACCACGCCATGTGACACCACATCGTCTGCCACCAAGCAGAAAATGAGAAATCTCGTTTACCTAATTTCGAACACGTAGCTCCTCCTAATGACCTCACAACACACATGGGCTCACCAACCAATACACGCTCAACGTACTGGTAACTACAGTCAACGTCTGCCAGGGCAGAAAGCAAGAAGTCAACCCCAATGACTTCGGAATACCAATCACCAAAAACGAGCACCACTCTCGTTCCCCAATCACAACTCTCCTCGACACTAAGGTTCCAACCATGTTGGAAACAGACATGCTCCCAACAAGACGTCAAGTCCAACCACTAGACTTCCTACCTCCTCAATTCACTTGGACAACCCCGTGTCCACAATCAATCCGTTATTGTTCCGTTCGCACATCCCGACCTTTACCGGTTCGACACTCGGTTTCCCAAGTTCTCAATTACAAATTCCTACCTTTATACCACTAATGGTTTTCCTCGTATTTTCCAGTTTTAATCATTTCCACGTACATTTTAGGGATATTTAAAAACATAAAATCGCACAAATTTTGGAGTTGCCAACAACTCCCCCAAATCCACCAATTATCATGACGTAGGGGACGTCATCCCAAGATTACTCAAGTCTCAATTATACCCTTTTTAATCCACTCCTTACTGGTTATCTCACCACTATTGGAACTTATCCCAACACAGCACAATCTTAACTGGATCCCATCCAGTCCATCCCTCAACCACTACCGAATCTCAAAGACCGAACATATGTTCATTATGACGGAGTCACACCCCAACTTGTGGTTCATCGTCAACACCATTACCGACACTAGCACCAGCGCTAGTACCAGCACCAACACTCTATCAACAACACTAGTATCAGCACACATGCATCCATACTAGCATCAGCACAAAAGTACCAACCCCGCAAACATCCATACTGCACACCGTGTGCAAATACGACAACCCTGGATCTCCGTTCATACGGAACGACGATCCCGTACCTCACGACTATGGGTACCACTATTCTGACAATCCCTATCAGGAAAATGAACGTTCCCCGAACGTCCCCTGATCCCCAAGTATCAGAACCATACCAATTACCCTCGATAGCCAGTCATCTCCATATGACTTCCAACTAACTGTCATTGCTATCGAGATCCGCATCCACACATCACACCAATACCCGATCCAACACGGGATTCCACAATTTATCTCAGAACCGTATCCGTAAATCGAATCCCATAGTTCAGCCTAGACTCACCAGAGCCATCCACATGGTCATTCATGACCTCAGCCACTCGTCGCAGCACAAGTTCTCATCCACTAACCACAATTAAGGTTTACCTTTTTAATACTAGGGTTCCACAATCACACCCTATGGTTCAACCGAACCAAACAGCTCTCCGTAATATAAAATCCACAACCTGACCGACCCCGCGGTCTAGACATCGAATAGACGTCAGATCCAATCCTACCATCCCATCAACGTGGGTTCCACCACTAGGTCATCGGCCAACTCCGATGAACCAACATCCCTCACACTAGAAACCACCACAAGGGTTCACATTTTATACCATTACTCACATGAGGTTCCCCGAACCTGGCTGCACCTAGCAGCACAACAATCCAATATCTCATGACCGAACCGACGGTCCCACTATACCAGTTCCCCCAATCAACCCCGCTTGGGTCGAATCACATTAACGCACGGCGTATCGGGCCAATCGCACTCCATCCACTATTCAAACCCAAAAACTATCTATCAGGTTGATAACGAATTGCAGCCCAAAGAGACATCACACCCTCGACCTGCGCGCACAAATAGAGCAACCGTGCTCTGATACCAAGTTGACAGGACCCATCCCAATCCCCCCGGGATTACCATGGAATGTGCCCTGCTCCCGTCCAACAAGGGGTGTCAGACAAAGGATGACCAAGAGCCACTGCCCAAACAGGGCATCCAGAGTGCGCAAGGATCGATGGAGGAGATGTGCAATGTCCCAGTCTCTGCTGCAATCGCATCTGTGATCAACCTGAAGGGCATTAAAACCAAAAGCTGTGAGTGGACAAAAACCAGTAAGTTCATCAAATACATTTATAAGACATTTATGCCCTCCAATAAAAACGTATGCATGCCACAAAAACCAGTAACCAAAACGTTTGCTCAACCGAGCCCTTAGGGCCTTAGCCCAAAAACCGTTAACCAAAAAAAAACCAAGTGTGGGAACTCAGCCCAAAACCGTGGAATACCACCACCATACATATACGACCATGTGGGTCACCACCCACTACCATAAATGAACATTAATTCATTAAAATCACACAATCATAAATCCACCCGAAAAGCCATTTCATTAATTCGTATTTTACCATTACCATCACCAGCATCCCTGATGCTAGACGTCCCTGACGTCATGTCTCACGGTTTCATAAGCTACGCGTGCTGCCCGGGGTCTCTCCGGGTCCATATATCTGACATCCCTGATGTCTGACGTCCCTGACGTCAATCATAGCAATCCTGCTCCTGAGTCATCATACGGTCCGGCTGCTCCGTATAATGACCCCTCGCAGGCAATGCACCGTGACTTCCCCAGTGTCCCAGACATCTGGAGGAGACCGTCATATATCCTTGTATCCAGATGGTATATGGAAAACAGTTTTATTAAATCCTTTTATCACATCATTACAATGGGCCCTGCCCGAAATTTCCATAAAACCACGTAATCCCATTTAGGGTCCCTGACCCAAAATCACAATTATTAAATATAGGGTCCCTGACCCAAAATCATATTTATAATCCAACTGGGCCTCATGCCCGATTTTATGAACCACTGGGCCCACGACCCGATTTGTAAACCAACTGGGCCCGCAGCCCGACTTTATAAACCCACTGGGCCCACGACCCGAATTCACAAATCAACTGGGCCCCTGGCCCGATCATATAACTCAAATGGGTCTCAGCCCGATTTCATACCAACTGGGCCCCTGGCCCGATTTCATTAACCAACTGGGCCCCCGCCCCGATTCTCAAATGGACTCCAAGTCCGAAATTTCCAAAACAAGTGGGCCTCAAGCCCGAGTTCATATTTCCAATTTCAAAACCATTTCATCATATTATTTATTTAACCACAAGCACACAAAACCGCAAATAAACCGTTAATCCCGATATACGTGAAATACGGAAAACACCTCGAAATACGTGCAACATATCCAAAATCAATGCTCACAAATACCATCATAGAAATCATGTATATAAACCATATAACACATTTAAGCATGCATAGGATTTATAAAACCAAAGTCCACTCACAGACCGTTTTAACCGTGTGCCTCGATACGCGTGCCACCGGCCCTCCCGGGCCACACCACTATCACTGGGACTCCCAATCCTGTCCAAATCACATTAGAGGGTTACTAACCTCATCATTAACATCCTATCAAAGTCCCGTAATTTTCCAGAATTTTTACTTATTTTTAAACTTAATTTAAAACCTTCGGACATCCCGAACAATATCGAGACGGTGTCCGATCGACACGGTGTCCGATCGACACGAAACCAATTCCAAAATGTCCGTTACATTAAATGGGACAGAAGTCATGTTGACCTCACCTCGAGATTCGTGTCCACGTGCCGCCACGCGCCGCCGTGAGTGGCTGCGCGTGAAACTCATGCGCCTGCTACAGTGTCACCAGCCCAACCCGTTTGTCTGGTAAACGGGTCCAATTCACCCGCGACACAACCCGGTTCGAATCCTGCCAATTCGATCCTAATTCCTTCAATTGATCAATCCATTAGCTTCGTTTTAAGTCCAATTATAAGTCTGTAAACTCAATTACACAAATCCTTACCCAGATTCCCACGATTCGATGATGATCCACGAAGAACACCCGGTCACTGTTCAATCATGGAAGTCCCTCAATTGATGCAGGTTCCATCCAATTGATGATTCCTGAAGCATCAATGGACCATGAGGAACAATTCCCCCACATCAATTGCATCAAACCGGTGCTCAAACGTCACGACTCAAACTCGAGCACCGTCACTGTTCAACAGTGGAGTTCTACCATTCTCCAACGTTTTCCTTCAATTGATGATCCCAGAAGCATCGTGGGATCATGAGAAAGCATTTCCCCACAACAATTGAATCAATCACAGCCCCAAACTCCACGACTCAGCCTCGATTTCTTCCTCTGTCACCAAGCTCGATCAGAGCCAAAACGGCACCATTCCTTCTCGTTTTTGATGTGGATCGACTCGTCACAACCTCAGGAAGATGTTTGTAACCTCCAATTCGATCATCACAGCCCAATTCCCAGTATTCGAATTTTCCCCCCAATTTTCCCGAAATCCAAAATCCAAAATTCGACACCCTCACAACCCCTCGTGTTTCCCCGTTAATTCAATCATCATAGTCTCCCATTTTCTCACAAGAACAGCAGAAGAAGGGAGCCAATTCTCCCAGTTCATACTCTCCCTAAATCATGCACGGTTTGAAAGAAAAACAAAGGAAAAGGAAGGATAATGGTGGATAAGGAATGATGATGTTGTAATGATGGTGTTGGGAGGGAAACATGGAGCTGGAAACAAGGGATGGGTGACACTTGTCACTCATCCGGATGTGCACAGTCAACGGTCACTATTCATTATTATATTATTATTTTAATCCCGGCCTCGGTTCGTTAGTTCGTTTCCTTGACCATAACGTCGTCGTCGGATCTCCGATTTCGGCATGCCGCCTGTCGTTGGATTCGTATCGACGATACCTACGTAACGGTCCTTGGCCCTCGTCCATCGGACCTCCCGATCAAAAAGTCAACATTTGGCCCCTAACAAGCCAAATTACCAAAATACCCCTCAACTTCCGAACACCATAACTTTCTCTACGAATGTCGGAATCGAACGTGCCGCCTGTCTATGAACTCGTGACGTCCCGAACTACGTCACGGTCATCGGTCAAAGTCCATTTGACCGCCCGAACAAAAAGTCAACATTTTGCCCACGACCAGGGGCAAAACGGTCAATTCGCACAATTTGTCCGATTCCGCCCTACTAACCACCGTTCAACCTCACTAATCAAGATTAGTCACTAAACTAATCCCGGAATTCGGGACGGGTCGTTACAACAAAGTAGGTACAACACAACCAAGGGTAATACAAGTACATGTCCCATCATCTGGTGCCGACTGAACCTCTTGCTGAGTCATCGAAAACACTCGGGCCTGAGATCCCGACGCTCTACCACGTCCCCTCGAACTGCTAGTGGCACCACCACCTCCTCTAGTGCCCGCTGTCCCTGACGCTGTACTCTGTCCAGGCTCTGCCGCTCCTCAACCGACACCACCTTCCTGTGGCAACCGTGGACACTCACGTCGAAAGTGGCCTCGCTCTCCACAGTAAAAACAAACATCCCGACCGGAAAGACCTGGTCGCCCTGTCGACGCAACGGACGTCGCACTAGCTTGCGGAGTCGGCTACGCTCGGTAACCCCGAAATCCCGAACTCTGGAAACTCCCAGGTCTACCGAAACGATCATCGCCCAACGATGACGCTCCACTGAAGTTACCTCTTTTCGGTGTCTTCTGGCTCGAAGCTCCAGAAAAAGATGGCTCCCGGCGTCGCACCGGCAAACTAGCCTCAACCCTCACCGTAGCATCTGACAACTCCCGGAGGGTAGCAAACGATCCAGTCGTCACGATGGCTCGAATCTCACCTCGCAGGCCCAACTCAAACCTACGACACTTCTCGGCTTCAGTAGCCACAAACGCAGGAGCAAACCGACACAACATCTGGAACTTCCGTTCGTACTCAGCCACTGTCAGATTTCCTTGTTGAAGCTGCAAAAACTCTGCCTCCTTGGCGTCCCGGAAGGAACGAGGATAATACTGATCTAGGAATCTCTCCCGAAACGTCTCCCAGGTCACAGTGTGGGCATCCCAACCAGACAACTCGAGGGTATACCACCACTCATACGCCGCACCATCCAGTAAAAACGTAGACAACAACACTCGCTCCTCCAGCGGGCAATGCATCACCGCAAAGATCCGCTCAAGTCTCGTGATCCACCTCTGGGCTTCCTCAGGATCAGCCCCGCCACTAAACGTAGTAGCTCCGAGCCGCTGGGCTCGCTCAATCGTAGTAATCTCAGTTCCTCTCGCCGTTTCTTGTTCAGGTCGTGGAGAGGGTCCACGTCTCGGAGGCATCGTCAACCGCACGCTGAAAGAGGCATAGAAGTAGTCAGACAACCAAAACACAGCCTCATAAACCGACAAACCCCAACAAACTCGACAAACCTATGCTCTGATACCAATTTTCAGGACCCACCCCGGTTTCACCCCGAAACCCGAGGTAAATCCTGCTCCCGTCTGACACCTCGACCCAAAAACAGTCAGACGCAGGAGAAAACACTCAATAAATCCCGAAGTTAATAGTTTTACAGAGCATAGTACGAATACAAGGAAATAAAAACCGATAAACTAAATACACG